>CM076574.1:44408714-44928860 GCA_034641835.2 Pinus albicaulis
ATGTCCATTATGGGAATTTTGAGGTCTAAAATGGGCCTCCTAAGGAAAATGTACAATCAAAATTCACTTTATGAGAGCCAAACACATTTTAGGGGATGACATCATCCCTAATGGTTGAGGTGGCATTGCTTGAGTTAAAGGTACTTACTTGTCACATTCTCAATGGTGGATAAAAACTCATGGTTAACCATGGCAGTGCTCTAAGTACTTTTAAAGTCAAAGTAAAGTAGTCATAATAAATGCCATTTCACACTTTTTGAATAAAAATATATTATTTTCATTTCATATTTCTTGAAAGAAACAATGCATATCCCTATACATTTATTATATTATATTATATTAAATTATATTATTCTTATATAATATATTAATTACATGTTATTATACAATTTAAATAGCATATGATATAATTAAGAATTTATAAATTTATATTTATATTTTATTTTAAGTTATTTAAGTACAAAGGACAAATGCATTAGTTGTTTAATGATAATGACTTTTTCTTGAAAATCCCATTCTTATTTATAGTCACATCAATACAATTTTTTTATTATTTTTATTTTGGTACAACTTTTGAATTGAATTTAACTATGGTTACATGGATTGTGATGCAAAAAGTGAATTGCAAATTCAAAAGTATTATTTTATTGGTTTAGCTATTATTTTATTATTTCCTTAGGAGGCCCATTTTAGACCTCAAAATTCCCCTAATGATCCAACTACCTTACAATCAGTGCACCATAGTGTGGGAGTACCACTTGGCCCAACAACATCCCCAGGGCACAGTGGATTCAGTCCCCTTTCTTGCATGTAATCTGAGAATAGAGTACACTTATCTTTGGTGTGTCCTGAACCCTTACAGCTTATGCACCATACATTTGTGCCAACTTATTTACCTCAATATTTACGTAGGTTCTAAATCTCCAAGTGCATTGCCTCCAATTGACTTTGAATTTCCAGCGTTCTGAATTGATCATCCACTCTGGGCGCAGCTTCAAGTTTCATAGCAACTTCAAGAGCTTTGGCTTGATAATAGATCTTTTGTTAATTCACAAGCCCGCGCAGATGTGGTAAAATCATGGTAATGAACCATTCCTTATGCTTCTTATCATAATAAACAAATCCTCCTTCGTTGATGGTGCACTTCAGTCGTTGATCAGCCTCCCAAGAATATTTATTCGACACCTGTTTGATATATGTTGTGTAACTAGCTCTGTTATAGCATCATTTCTCACCTTGACATGATTCATGATTGCTACATGGCTTTTTGGGCACCCATTCCTACAGACTTGGACAAATTCACTTAAAAACAGTGGAAAATCCTCCATACGCGACTATGCCCGTGTTTTTCCGCGTGTATACGCGAGTACATCTAGACTTTTCCGCGTATGCCATTTTAATGATTAAAAATATATAAAAATCCCTAATTTCGCGCTGGGTTGATGGTTACTCAGGTAGTTCAACCACCCCAGCCCGTGGCCAACTGTTTCCAACTGCTGAAACTACTTGGAGGGACTATAAAAAGACCTCATGTGTATGGCCTAAGGGAGAGAGAGAAAGTATTGATATTATACTATGTTGGTTCCCTATCCAAGTCTGATTCCCCGTGCCTCCTGCACTTTCCCAGTTCATTGTAGGAAACCCTTGTTTCCTTGAGATACACATCCCTTTATATGTTATCTCGTATGTACCAGTTTGGAAGGAGTCTTAGCGAGGCAAGGGCTGGACGGATCCGGACGACGGTCTGCGAAGGCCTTGGAAGGATCAGGTGATCTCTCCACGATTACTTTTGTACGTACTATTTATAATACAGAAGTATCATGTTGTTCCCGAAATAAACGTGTTAGTGTATGCTTTAATGTATGAAGAATATTTGTTATACATGCATTCATTATGATTTATTTAATGTTTTATATGAATCACACTAACATATAGAGTAGAAATATACTGTACAACTTGTCCTTTGTGCTGGTTTCTTCTTGTATTTCAAGTTAAGGAGGAAGGACGGTTACAGGGAGTTTGAACTCCACGTGGATCTACTTCAAACGTAGGACCAACGGGTAAACCTCTCATTCTGCTCTATTTAGTTTTTATGAATGTGCATGATCGTGTGGGTCTCTGTTAAGTAGTACGCCCCTGCTCTGTGGAGGTTGAATCCCAACCAACCTCTAGGGTGTTAATTCCCCGAAACAAGCTCCAAAAAGAGAAGAAAAGAGATATCAACGCCTTAGAAATGAGCCACTTCGAGGGTGCAACCTCCAATACATTACATAAATGAAAAATTCTTGGATGATACAATTTTCAAAACCTCCTTTCTATATATAGGAGTCCATGGGGCCATAATGTAATCCTAGTGGGCCACAATGTAATCCTAGCCGACCTAACAATAATAATTTAAGGGCACAATAATAACAAAATGGGGTTACAAGGGTACAATAATAACAATAAGGGGGTTACACTAACAACAATAAGGGACTATACTAGTAATATAGGGACCTAACATGCCCCTCTCCTTCAAAAAAAGTGTTGTCCTCAACGCTTGAGTAGCTCAGGGTGCTTTTGTATAAAATTCTCATCCTCCCATGTAGAATCTTCAGTGGGTAAGTTCTTCCACTTGATGAGATACTCTGAAATTGATCGATTCCATAGTTGTCGAGTTCTTGTTTCCGTGACCGCTTCCAGTTCCAATATGATTTTTCCTTCCTCATCAAGTTCTGGCAATATTGTTTGAACTGGAAGATTTTCACCTATAACCTTCTTTAAGCACGAAACATGGAAAACTGGATGTACTCGCGAAGAAGCAGGAAGCTCCAATTTGTATGCCATAGTACCAATCTTTTGCAACACCTTGTAAAGACCATAGTACTTGGGCGATAATTTATTATCCTTCTTAGCTTGCTTGAGGGACATTTGTTTATATGGTTGTAGCCGTAAAAATACCCAATCTCCTACATCAAAACTTCTCTCGCCGCGATGTTGATCTGCCTGTTGTTTCATTCGATTTTGTGCCAAATTCAGGTTATCCTTTAAGAGTTGGAGAACTTCTTGCTGATGCTCGATGTGATCTTCCACCGCTTGAACCTTCGAATTTTCCCTTAAAGATGATGTGATGGATGGTGGATGATATCCATAAAGTGCCATAAATGGGGTCATTTTTGCCGCAGTATGGAAGGAAGTGTTATACCACCATTCAGCAAGAGGTAACCACTTGACCCATTGTGTTTGTTTATCAGATACAAAACAACGAAGATATCCTTCCAAACATTTATTTACTATCTCAGTTTGACCATCAGATTGAGGATGATAATATGAGCTATGAGCCAATTGAGTACCCAAACAAGAAAATAACTCCGTCCAAAAATTTCCCGTAAAAATGGGATCTCTGTCGCTCACAATAACCCTTGGGCTTCCATGTAGCTTTTGAATTCTGTCCATAAATGTAGTAGCAACTATACTTGCTTTAAACGGATGAGATAATGCACAAAAGTGTGCATACTTGGTAATTCTATCAACTACCACCATGATGACATTCTTTCCTTCGGACTTAGGTAAACCTGTGATAAAATCCATTGAAATCTCCTCCCAACATTGACTTGTAATGGATAAAGGTTGTAGAAGTCCCGGGGTCTTAATTGTCTCCACTTTATTCTGCTGGCAAACCAAACATTCCGCCACAAACTTTTGAATATCAGATTTAAGGCCATCCCAAAAAAATTCTTTCTTCACCCCGTGGTAAGTTTTTAAAAATCCTGAGTGTCCTCCTAAAGGAGAAGTGTGCAATTCCAGAAGAATCTTTTGTTTTAGTTGGGAATTCTTATAAAGATATAAGTGATCTTTGTACCATAAGGAATCATTTTTCCAACTAAATGTATAAGATGTACTAGGATCTTGCTGCAACTTTTGAATGAGTGTCCATACATCTTTGTCCTTCTTCCATTCATCTCTTGCTTCAGTTATCCAATCTGGTTGGATAATAGAAATGGCACAAAGCAATGCTTCCACCTATTCATTCTTTCTCGAGAGTGCATCTGCAACAACATTAAGCTTTCCTGTTTTGTAGATTATTTCAAAGTCATAACCCAACATCTTTGTGACCTATTTTTGATGCTCTTCTGAAGATGGTCTTTGTTCCAAAAAGTGTTTAAGACTATCATGATCAGTTTTTACCTTGAAGTGTCTTCCCATTAGGTAAGTTCGCCATTTCTTTAGTGCATGCAGTATTGCTAACATTTCATTCTCATAAATAGGTTTCTGTAAATACTTTCCTTTGATTGGACGACTTTCAAAAGCAATGGGTCTTCCTTCCTGCATTAAAACTGCACTAATTCCATTTCCTGAGGCATCACATTCCACAATAAAGGTTTTTGTGAAGTCTGGCGTAGCTAAGACTGGTGCTAGGCACATTGCCTCTTTAAGATGTTCAAAGGCCTTAGTTGCTTCAGGAGTCCATGAAAATGCATCTTTCTTCAATAATGTTGTTAGAGGTGCTGCTATTCTCCCATAATTCTTAACAAACTTGCGATAATACCCCGTTAACCCGAGAAATCCTCGCAACTTCTTTATGGTTGTGGGGACTTTCCATTCCTTAATGGTTTTAATTTTGTTAGGGTCTACTTTAACACCCTCGTGAGATACAATATGACCCAGATATTCCACCTCTTGTACTCCAAAGAAACATTTGGATGTTTTTGCATATAATTGTTTCTCCTACAATAGTTTGAGTACCCTGTCAACATGTTCAACATGATCCTTCCAAGACCTGTTGTAGATTAGTATATCATCAAAAAATACTAGCACAAATTTTCTAAGGAAGGGTTTGAAAATGGAATTCATCAACCCTTGAAATGTAGAAGGTGCATTGGTAAGGCTAAAAGACATGACCAAAAATTCATAATGACCCTCATGAGTTCGAAATGCTGTTTTTGGAATATCTTCAGTCTTCATTCTAATTTGATGATATCCTGAACGAAGATCCAACTTGGTAAAATAAATTGCTCCATGCAATTCATCCAATAATTCATCAATCACAGGAATGGGAAATTTATCTTTAATGGTGAGCTTATTGAGCTCCCTATAATCCGGACACATGCGCCATGATCCATCCTTCTTGTGTACCAATACTACAGGAGCAGAGAAAGAACTTTGACTAGGCTGAATTATACCCGCTTCTAACATTTCTGCAATCATACGTTCAATTTCGCTCTTTTGGACATAAGGATATCTATAAGGCCTGATGTTTGGAGGAACACTTCCTGGAATCAAATGAATAGCATGACCATGATCACGAATAGGTGGGAGTCCTTTGGGAGTTTCAAACACCTTGGAATGATTGTCCAAGACTTGTTGGAGATCTGCAGAAATAGATGATTTTGATGTCGGAACTTCTAGTGAGCACAATTGTGCAATTACGCCTCGTTGTTCTTTCTTTAGAAGCTTTGTCATGACATTAGAGCTTATTATCCTTCCTGGCTTCCCTTCAATACCCCATAATTCGACTTCCTTTCCTTCTGAAAAAAAATTCAAGAAAAGTTCTTGAAAATTAAAAGCTACCATCCCCAAAGATTGTAACCATTGTACTCCTAGTACAACATCAGCACCTCCCATATGAATGGAAAGCATTGGACTAGTCAATACATATTCCCCCATGGTTAGCTTGATATTATGGCATTTCCCAGAGCAATTTATAGTTCCTCCATTTGCAACCATCACTTGACATTCGGGTGCTAGGTATAGGAAACAATTTAATTCCTTGGCTACCTTACAATGAATAAAATTATGGGTGCTACCTGAATCAATCAACACTATTACCTTTTTCTTCTTGATATGTCCTTCTATATTGAGAGTTTGAGGAGTGGTAATTCCTGCCAGTGCATTACACGATATGGTCGCATTCATTTCTTCCTCTTCTAGGGCTAGTTCCTGGTGTATATCCTCTTCTTGTTCATTTTCTTCTTCCTCTTCACAATCTATGTAAAATAATTTCTTCTCAGCACACTTATGACCTTTAGTGTATTTTCTATCACAACCGTAGCAAAGCCCTTTTGCTCTTTTTTCTTCCAATTGTTGTGGTGTCAACCTTGTAGGTTGTGGAAATCTAGGCGTAGCAACACTTCCTTCTTTATAGAATTGAGTGGTAGGCTTCCTTGTCGCCATAATTTTACATTCAACTCTTCTTGCCAACCTGAATTCCTTCTCCAATGAATCAGGTTCCAAAACGCGAACTTCATGTTGGATGTTATCCTTTAAAGTGCCTAGGAAGAGATCAATCCTGTGTTCCTCTGTAAGATCAGTTACCCTTATATTCAATTTTTGGAAGTCCTCAATGTGCTGCCCCACCAAACCCTTTTGTTTGAGATTTATCAATTGGGTAAAGAAGGTGTTGCTCTTTGTATCCTCATAATGTGCTATCATTTCCTCCGTAAAAATTGACCAAGTGACAATTTTTTTACGGGAGCAAAGTCATCGATACCATACAAATGTATTTTGTTCTAAATGTAAAGTTGCAATGCGTACCTTTTGTGTGTTTTGCACATTATGGAGATCAAAATATTGCTCCATATGTAGTATCCATGTTACAAGATCCTTTCCATAAAACTTCCTCATATCCATTTTTGGAATATGGTGGTTCTTCCCGCCAACATTAGAGTTTATCAAATCACGATTAACATTTATTTTGTTCTCATCATGAGGTTCTTTTACTATCTTTTCACCATTAGGAAACATTTCTTGTATCAACTTTGTCAAACCTTCGATGTCTGCTTTTAGATCATTCTTCATGTTTTCCATCTTAGCTTCCATGCCAGCTTCCATGCCATCCATCTTAGCTTCCACGCCATCCATCTTAGCTTCCACGCCATCCATCTTAGCTTGCACGCCATCCATCTTAGCTTCCACGCCTTTCTTGAAAACTTCCATTTCATTTTTTGTTTCTCTTTGCAAGAGTGAAATTTGTTGCACTTGCTCTTGTAATTTTGATAAATCATGTTGCAATTCTTCATCTTCATGAGTCATAGTAGAGCCTTCTGAAGGCTTAATGGGTGTTGAATTATTTTTACGGGTGTTTCGGGGAATTAACACCCTAGAGGTTGGTTGGGATTCAACCTCCACAGAGCAGGGGCGTACTACTTAACAGAGACCCACACGATCATGCACATTCATAAAAACTAAATAGAGCAGAATGAGAGGTTTACCCGTTGGTCCTACGTTTGAAGTAGATCCACGTGGAGTTCAAACTCCCTGCAACCGTCCTTCCTCCTTAACCTGAAATACAAGAAGAAACCAGCACAAAGGACAAGTTGTACAACATATTTCTACTCTATATGTTAGTGAGATTCATATAAAACATTAAATAAATCATAATGAATGCATGTATAACAAATATTCTTCATACATTAAAGCATACACTAACACGTTTATATCGGGAACAGCATGATACTTCTGTATTATAAAATAGTACGTACAAAAGTAAGTGGAGAGATCACCTGATCCTTCCAAGGCCTTCGCAGACCGTCGTCCGGATCCGTCCAGCCCTTTCCTCGCTAAGACTCCTTCCAAACTGGTGCATACGAGATAACATATAAAGGGATGTGTATCTCAAGGAAACAAGGGTTTCCTATAATGAACTGGGAAAGTGCAGGAGGCACGGGGAATCAGACTTGGATAGGGAATACCAACAGAGTATAATATCAATAATTCTCTCTCTCCTTAGGCCATACACATGAGGGCTTTTTATAGTCCCTCCAAGTAGTTTCAGCAGTTGGAAACAGTTGGCCACGGGCTGGGGTGGTTGAACTACCTGAGTAACCATCAACCCAGAGCGAAATTAGGGATTTTTTATATATTTTTTAATCATTTTAATGGCATACGCGGAAAAGTCTAGCTGTACTCGCGTATACACGCGGAAAAACACGGGCATAGTCGCGTATGAGGGATTTTCCACTGTTTTTAAGTGAATTTGTCCAAGTCTGTAGGAATGGGTGCCCAAAAATCCATGTAGCAATCATGAATCATGTCAAAGTGAGAAATGATGCTATAACAGATGCCCCCTAATATATGAGGTCAGAAGGGGTACATGATGGCCGAAATGTATTATGCACATAGAAAGAACTTCGCAAGGACAAGAGAGGACTTCACCAGATTTCAGCCTGCCAAAAACCAATGAAAGAAACCGGAGAGTCAACTCATGCTGAGGCGGGCATAACCATGCTCAGTCAAAAATACATCATATGGAAAGTACTGAAATAGATCCAATATGTATACAAGTATAACTGAACTGAAAGTACATAGTGAATCATCTGAGCAGGGCCCGGAAATACAAGTCTGTATCAATGTCCAAGTATCACATATAGAAAGCTGAGAAAAGATGGTGCAACTGGATGTCTGATCAAATAAGTAACTGAATCTCCAAGTACCGGATCATAAGTGGTGGATCAAACGGTACAATCACGCAACTCGGGGATCAACATATAAGATGCTGCTGTGCTGAATTGCAACATATAAGGGTGGACGGCAACACTGGCAGAAACTGAGAGGACTGTCAACAGTGAACCGAGAAATGCTGATGCAACCCGAGGTCTTCACCGATCACAACGGCACAATTCTACACAATGGGAATAAATGAGCTGAAGTCGACCATGTGAGAAATCGTTGGATTACCGGTCAATGATGTATACCGTTAACCAACGCGAGACAACCCACCAATAATGAAAATGAGTGTCAAGGTGCCCCAGTACAATCTAACAAGTGCGAATAAATGAGTTGAAGTCGAACACTTGGAAGAATCTACCAATCAGGAGGCAATGATGAATCCCCATTGTCGATAGCGAAGAGTCTGCCACTGATGACTGCAAACCCTAAGGTACTGACAAAAGACTCTAGATCTTGTTCCCAGAGCAATGAGTCGGAGTCGATGGGAAAAGATCTGCTGGAAGGAAGGCATTAAGGCATCCCACATCAGTCCAGCGCGAGTGTAACCCGCAGGCCAAGATTTGGAAGGAATCAGACGAAGGAGAGTGATGGAACCAAAACCAAAGTACGTTTCCGACGTGCACAAGATGAAGCTAGCGCACGGAAGAAACCCTCTGAACCAACCAATAATGAAAGCTGACACAGAGGCGAGAAATCCACCGATAGGGTCAAATGGAAATCCGGGTACTGCACGAATCCCAAGTGTGATAATGTGTGCTGACGTCGAACACAGGGGAAACCACTCAGTCAAAGACCCATGATGATGATCAAATGCTGAGCACGAGGTCACCTATCAATGATGGAAATAGGCCCAAGGTGCGGCTCTAGGTTTGCTCTCAGAGCGATGTGTCGTAGTCGATAAGAGACAAACCCGCCGGCAAGAAGTCAATGGAGACCTTCTCAAACCAGCACGAGCAGAAGATCAAAACATCTGATGTGATAGAACATGATGCTGACAAGACCGGGAAGGCCGACCGAATAATGAGTCAAGAGACATCGCAGAATGGCCGACTCAGGCTAGACTTCCCTTGAACAAAAGCACGACTCTGTGATGACCAAGGCAGTAAAAAAGTGACACTGTATAAGTCTGTCTTGCAGGAGGCAAAACAAACTCTCCATATGATTGGAAGAGATAACCAACCGGGGGAGAACTGACAAGTGAAACATAGTAAAGGCTGAACCTAGGTCAAAACTAGAACCATCCCAAATGAAGGAAATATATATAAGTATATGTGCTTTGTTCAAGGGCGACAAACTGACTCTGTACTGCCATCAAAATAACGAAGATACATCCCGTTCCCGCTCTTTTTGTTATATTTAATTTTTTGTCTTTTTCATATAATAAGCCTGAAAAAGAATAAAAGAATGCTATGGTACAATGGATAGAACGAGTATCAAGAAAGCAGATGCACTAGTTCCTGGGATTGGAACAATCCTATGCTCAATGCAAGGTGGCGAAAACTGGTCAGTGATACTCAAAGGAACGTTCCATCCATGGGTACAAAGGTGTCAAGTTGTGATAGCTAAGTGCATGCAATGGTTAACTTGTACAGAAAGTCAAGGTAAAAAGTTGGCTTAAACATCGAGTCCAAATGAAGCCGGCTAAAGGCCAGGATAAACAAGTAGCCAATATGCAATGCAGTAATACAACTTAACGACACCAGGGAGCCTCTAGGGTGTAAGCCAGAAAAATGATAAGTGATGAAGGAGAAGAATGAAGCTTCAACACAAAAGACATGGCGGGACTAAAGAGGACTCCCGAGCCTACATCAAAAGCAGCATGGGCAACAAGTGATAGCGAGGAACTAACTAGGAAGCCCATGTAAAGGAAGGCTCTACCATCAAGTCATGATTTAAAAAATCGGCGAGTGAAATGGGTGTAATGCTCATGACCTGATGGGATCGACCCTAAGGCAAGTGTATGGAGGCTAGAATGCAAGATGCAACGGAAAGTGATTCCCTAACCTATATGCCAGTGAAGATCATATACCTGCCGTGAAGAGTCTGAAATCATGGGTCAAAAACCGGGAAAAATCTCGAAATCGTCAAAATGTACCTGAAACATACCAAACTGGGCACTTCCAAGAAATCGAGTTATACAGCATAAGACAGATCGAAAAAATAAGCACAAGGAAATTTTTGCAAAAATTTTCAATTTTTTAGCCATAAATACACAAATTACCTCTCAATTGGTTCATTATTGCATAGCTGATTTGGAAAAAGAGCTCTGGAGCTAAAAACTTATTTCGTCAAATCAGGAACAACCAACCGTCGGAATTCAGCGAAACTTCAGGTAGGCTCCTTATTCATCCTGTTTAATCATTTTGTCCGTTTAAAAATTAAAATTAAGTGAATTTTTTCCTAGAAACCCTTCTTAAAAAATGTGTATCTGCGCATACGCGGGTTCAATGAAGTGAAGCCGCGTATACACGCAACTGTGCACAGGAAAAGTCGCGTATGCGCAGGTCCATAACTCAAAAAGAAGTTTCTAATGCAAATTTTAATGAAATTTTTCAGGATGACTATCTCTTGGAGGGAACGTGAGCACAGCGCAATAGACCAAGAGGTCATGCAGGATCGCGCGGCAAAAAATGTCCTCCGAAACTGTGGTTTATTCAAATTTTTCAAAATGCCCAATATGAAAAGTAATGTGAGATTGCTTGAAATGCTGGTAAATTACTGGGAGCCAGATCAGGATTGCTTCATCATTGATCAAATGCCACTACGCATAGAAGTGGAAGATATATACTTCATCACTGGACTCTCCAGGAGGGGAGACCCAGTGGACCTACACAGAAAGCCCCTGGGAGGGTTGACCGTGGAGGACTATGTCCAAATCTATTGCGTAGATAATTCCAAGAAAGTTGGCACACAGATTGCAATCAAAGATATCAGGGATTTGCACATAAAGATCCTCCTATTCACCATCGGCAGAGTGGCAGGATCTGCCTCACTGCATCAGGCGTCCAAGACACACATGAGCATAGCTGTAGAGTGCTTAATTCATGTGTATGATTGGTGCACTGCCCTGCTACAGAACATGAAACAACAACTGACCTCCATTCGCCAAACAAGAACAAAACACTTTGGCTATGGAACCATTTTGACTACATTCTTCTTCGAGAGAGTTTCAGCTTTGAGACCCAAAGTCATCTCAACTATCAGCAGCCCTCGGGACCCAAGAATCGCCCGTTGGGCAGACATGATGAAGAGACTGGGGGGCAGCGAGGTACCCCGAACCACCTGGGACGATGAGTTCTTCTTATGGTGGAGAGAACAAATCATCGCGGTGGATGACTATCCCTATGTCGGGATGGATTTTCGAGGAGATCCAGATCTAGTACTTCCACCCGGTGCAGCATGGGGAGCAGTCGGTAAGTTTTTTCAAAAATTTTAACTTATATGTTTTTTTTTTGGATTTTTCAAATATGTATGAAAATGAAAAACAAACATGTTTTTGGATTGGATTCATAATGACTGACAAATGAAAAATGATCATGTTTCAGATGTTGGACCAGTTCGTCCTGAGGGCCTAGCACGTCACAAACGCCGCAGAGGTGAGGCAGAGACAACGGATTCTGACAGGACACTCCAGGCCGTGCAGAGAAACTTGGAGGGACTGACCCGCCAAATTCCTCTGGCTGCTGTGGAGGACTTGCCAGAAGCTGTCCAGAGACGGGTTGTAGGAGTACCCCGGGACTGGGTTAGACTGTTCCGCCGTGTGGCCACTGCAGTGATGTTCTATAGGAACGTAACTTCTGGGCAGGGTCCTCAGGAGTAGACAGATTTTACATATTAGATGACTGTATATTTTTTGAGACTGAACATGATGGGGCATAAGCCCAAGTTTTGTACGGCATTTATGGATCCAAAATTTTGTAAAGTTTTTTGACATACCGATGATATATATACAGCGATATTTGATGTGATGTAATAAATGTATCAAATGTATGATGTTTTTGATGATTAGATTTTATTGTATTGAATGATTAATATGCCAATCTAAAGCTTGATTAGCCAATGAGTCAGCAAACCAATTGTCGGCTCGAGGAATATGAATGAATGTTAAAAATTGAAATGACCTTTGTAACAAACGTACCCTCAAGAACAATCGTAATAAAATTGGATCTCGTACCCGATAAGTGTTGTTCAACTGCGACACCACCAGCTGGGAGTCCAAGAAAACTACCAACGAATCAACACCCAAAGATATTGCCTCCGAGAGTAGATGAATGACTGCAGTGTATTCTGCTACGTTGTTGGAAGCAGGACCAATGCAGACCCCTCTTGATACCAACAGCTGACCGGAAGGATAATGAAGCACCCAAGCCGCGGAAGCTAAGTTCCGGGTGTGTCTACTAGCACCATCGGCAAAACCAAAATGACTCATGACATCAACACAACCTGCCAAAGCAGATCAAAAACATCACCATCTCATCAAAAATCGAAAATCAAACAGATATGTACAAAGCAAAAAACCTACTATATACAAAGCAAAATGCCAGGCCAAAGCCTAGGCATAATACTTCTTCAGATAGAGCCCATTTCGGGGCTTCGGCAACTCGTTCCCTTCGAAGTCAACCAAGGTATACGCTCCTTTCTTAAGGACCTTTTTGACGATATAGGGGCCATACCACATCGACTTAAACTTTCCTGCCCCCAAGGCATCTTTTTCTTGGGCATAGACCAAAACAAGGTCACCTTCGGAAAAGACCCTAGGCTTAACTTCCTTATCGTACTGAACTTTGACTCTGTTTTTATGGGCTTCGTTCAACGTGGCTGCATCTCGACGCTGCTCATCAAGATGTTCCAGATGAAGAAGCCGCTCTGCCAGACTAGAAGTGTCAGGAAGAAGCTCAACAGCTAATTTAAGGGAAGGAATCTCGCATTCAATGGGAAATACGGATTCCACCCCGTGGACTAACTGAAACGGAGTAAAGCCAGTTGCAGTTTTAACTGACGTCCTGTATGCCCAGAGTGCGGGATATAGCATAATGTGCCAGTTGGATCTATGTTTATCAATCGTCCGTTGAAGAATTGTCTTCAAGGACTTATTCACGGCTTCCACCTGGCCATTGGCCTGAGGATAATATGGAGATGAATGCTCCTGCCGGAAACCCAATTTAAGAGCCAACTCGGCCATCATACTGTTCTGAAAGTGACTGCCATGGTCAGTGACAATCTCTCTAGGTATACCGAAACGAGCAATGACTTGGTTGAAGAAGAAAAGAGCTGCAGTCTCACCAACGTTCCCAAAAGTAGGCATAGCTTCGACCCACTTCGTAAAGTAGTCTACTGCTACGATAATGTACTTGTGACCTTTTGCCGAAGGCGGGTTACAAGTAGTATAATCCATACCCCATTTTGTGAAGGGTCCGACAGTAACGACTGGAAAAAGCGGAGCTGGATGAGCGCGCATTTTTCGAGTATACACCTCACAAGGATGACACTTCCTGACCGATTCAATACAATCTTTGAAAATCGAGGGCCAGAAGTAGCCAGCACGCAAAATCTTCTGGGCTGTAGCAAGCCCTGATAAATGACCCCCACAAGCTCCACTGTGAGAATCATTGAGCACAACCTCAGCTTCTTCGAAAGTTAAGCAGCGTCTTAGGATTGAATCAACCCCTCGACGGTACAAAGCATCACCAATAATCAGATAATTTTTAGCTAAGTGACGCAGCTTACGACGCTCATCTTTCGAAAAAGAAGAGGGAAACTTCGCAGTCTGGAGATACACAATGATATCCCCATACCAAGGATCTTGTGGAGAGATTAGAAACAAGTGTTCGTTCGGAAAGGACTCATCATAGATCATCTCCTCTCCACAAGGCAACTCGGAGATCAATTCCGCAAAGACTAATGACTTCTTGGATTTGGCAGACATGAACTCTAGATCAAATTCCTGTAATATCACAATCCATCTATTATATTTGCCCCCAATCACTCGCTTGCTGAGGACAAACTGAAATGGATTGGCAGCTGCCAAGACATAAGTTTTGCGAAGAATAATATAATGCCGGAGTCGCTGCACAGCATGGACTGCTGCTAAGGCTAATTTTTCTATCGGGGTGTATCGCAGTTCAGGTCCTACCAGTCCTTGACTAAGGTAGTAAATAACATGCTCAACCAGAGCATCATCCTCCTGAACCAGAACCATACCAATGGTAGATTCTGCTGTAGCCAGATACAAAAGAAAATCTCTGCTATAATCGGGTGGACTCAGTAAAGGAGCAGAGGTCAATGCCTTTTTCAAGGCGTCGAATGAGCGTTGAGCGTAGTCGCCCCAAAGAAAAGGAACTCCTTTCTTCAACAATCTCATATATCCCTTTGTAATCTCAGCATAGTTAACGATAAACCTCCGAAGAAAATTAGACTTCCCTTGGAGACTTTGAAGCTGACGAATTGAAGACGGGGGAGGCAACCGAAGTATTGCCTCAACCTTGAAGGGATCTACCCTTATCCCTTCCCTAGACACAATAAATCCCAACAGCCAACCGGATGTCACCGCGAAAACGCACTTGTTCGGATTCAAACGAATTTTATAAAAACGACATCTTTCAAATATTTGTCGGAGGTGACCTGGATGATCCATTCTCTTTCGAGAATGAGCAGCTAGATCATCTAAGTATGCCTCGATGATTTTCTTGATGTCGTGGAAGGCGTAAGACATGGCCTGCTGAAAAGTAGCTCCAGCATTTTTAAGACCAAAAGGCATTTTCTTATATGCAAACGTACCCCAGGGACAAATAAATGTGGTCTTATGTTGATCTTCTGGACGGATAGTAATTTGATTATAACCAGAAAAACCGTCCATGAAGGAGAAAATCTCGTTACCGGCACACTCGTCAATAATCTGATCAATGAAGGGTATGGGGTAATTATCTTTAGGACACGCCTTATTCAGGTCTCTGAAATCGATGCATACTCGAATTGTTCCTTGCTTTTTATCAACAGGAACGGGGTTTGAAACCCATTCAGTCAGAGGAACTGGGAAAATGAATCCCGCCTTAAGCAGCTTTTCAACTTCAGCTTTGATAGCTGTTGCCTTCCTAGGATTAACCGGACGAAGTTTTTGCCTGACCGGCTTAGCGTTTTCATACATCTTGATCTCATGCTGGACGATAGATGGGTCTATGCCAGGCATTTCCTCATAAGACCAAGCAAAAACATCCCTATACTCTTTGAAGAGCTCGGTATAGATTTGAACCTCTTCATGGGAACATTAAGCTCCAATGAAAACGTTCTCGATAATGTTGGGATTCCTGGAGATGTTCACCGGGATAGTAGGAGAGATCACAACCATGTTCCCTTCAGCATAAACCTGTGCTGGTGCTAAGGGGCTCAAGACTGGGTGAACAGGTCCAGGAGACTGAGGACTTGGAAAGCTTGTTTCGACTTCGCTCAAGTCAGGTAGGAAGTAAGACCGATGATGCAAGTCATCCCACGGTCTATCTATACATGTCATCGCTTCCAGGATGGCCTCTTCAGATGGAAGAGTGGTATCTAGACAATCCTGGGCAGAAGAAGAAGTAAGCGTCCAAGCCGGAGCCACATCACCATCCAACTCTTCCAGCGAAAGAGGAGCTGGATCAGACTCTGCAGTGTCAACAACAGACTGATATGCAATCTCAGCTGCAGAAATCGGGAATGCCATTCCACCCACTTGCCCTTCTTCCAATGTGGCGGTTGGAGAAGGTAAGGTCCAAGGGTCCGAAAAATAATGAGTTCGAAAGAACTCTCTTCGAAGGGGAGCCTTGGAGGATGAAATAGCATTAATAGACACCTTAGGAGAAGGAAGATCAAAAGAACCCATCAGGGAAGAATACATTCCAACTCCCAGATTCTCGACAGGCGCCTTGGTATTATCCAACTTAGGTACAGATGAGTCAGAAAGCGCATCCAGGTCTACAGGAGGACAGTCCAGTTGATCCACTGTGACTATCCTCCCTTCGTGGGGGAAACATACAATTCGAAATAATGAGGATGCAATGGCATCCATCTCATATATCCAGTTCCTCCCCAACAGAAGGTTGTAGTCCAAGGTTGCATCTACTACCTCAACTTCTATGTTAACGGTTTTGCCCCCAACACAGATGGGAAAAGCCGGGACAATACCATGGGGTCTGTGAGAATGACCATCGAATGCGGTAAGAATAGTGCTAGACGGCACAGCTTTTGGAGATCCAAGTGTCTTCCAGCATGCAAAAGACATCACGCAAGTAGAAGCACCCTCATCAACAACCGTGCGAAAGATGTTAGTCTTCCGATACGATGATTTAATATGGAAGGCCATGTGATGAGGAAGTCTCTTCTTAAAATTCTTCATATCAAAGGTAATCAAAAGAGAATTTTTCGGATCAATAGCCCCAATGGCAGTGAGCAAAGCACTGCGCTGAGCCGGACAAGACTGGAGTACCTCTAAGGCAGACATAGCACAAGGACTTTGCGCCAAATCTTCTACAATCGAGTAGTTCTGGGCAGCCCTCATGTTCGGATTAATCGTTGACCACTTAGAGGATGCCTTCGGAATCCGAGGCATAGACTCGACAGTTGGCTTCGTGATGTGAAGCGGCTCAGTAGCATCAGGAACTTCCTTAGCTTTCGAAGATTCCTCTCCGCCATAATCACGGGATCTCGTAGCGACATCCACGTGAGCACTCATCATAAAGATATTCGATGGAATTTCCCCTTCCTGAGTACCTCCAGAGGAAGCCCCAGAATTTTGGTTCGCGCCAACAACTAATTGCTGCCCTTGGGGAAAAGGGTTTGTTAGCACAGCCTGGGAACTAGAAGAACCCTGCTGGGATAACAGGCGCTGAGCATCCTGAATTTTAGGGCAAAGGTGCGTGAGATGGTCTCCAGTACAAAGCTTGCATGGAAACTTCACTTTCTTTTTCTCCTTTTGACCCTCACCAACACGCTCGTTGGTTTTATTTGCATTGCCCTTCCCGTTCTTTCCCTTCTTCTTGTTATTACGTCCCTTCTTCTTCCCATCGGATTGTTGATTTCCTTTGGGTTCGGAAGATTGGACAGCATTTATGGACAAAGACTGGGAAGGGGATGAATCAGCAGGCACAGCCTGACCAGAAGGAGCAGATTGTAAAGACAACTGCTGCAATTGAGAAAGCAGGCTGGCTGCACTACTACTGACCGATCCGACAAGTCCGTCACCATGCGGACCAGGTTTGGGTTTCGATAGATCCAATTTGGAGCGAGGAGCATTGGGAAAATACTTATAAAGTACCCCAGAATGAGAATAGATCAGCTCTAACTGCTGGACCCTAAAGATGGCCTGCTCCTCGGAATATACCCCTGACATGGATACATCCTTTGAAATGTCTGACTGAAGCGATTTCAAAAACCACTCGAGAAGGAACTCACCTGGAATATGGGCTTTGATAAGCCTCTTCCTTCTCCTCCATTCTTGAATATGATCAGAAATGTGAGTTGCCTCATCTTGCTTAAAATTAGCCAGGAGTTCGGTCCCAGCCTCATATCTGACAGGCAACTGGAAATGGTTAAGAAAAGTGACAGCCAGTTCTCCAAATGTGGCGAAACTGCCCCCAGTGAGCTCTATATACCACTTTGCGGCATTTCCAGTTAAGGTGCGTTGAAATAATCTCAATCTAATCGAGTCGTCGATCAGAGAGTTTGAAGAGCACCATAAGTGGAAAGTGGTGATGTGATCTGCCGGATCTTCACCATTCTTGCCTTCAAACATAGGAATGTCTCAAGGAAGTTTGGTTGGAACCGGAGGCCACCCCGGACTGTATCGAATCGGGTCATTAGTTAACTTCGCCAAGTCTGGCAAGTTTAACGTTGCCAGAAATGGTAATCGAGGCGGAGCCTGAGAATTCCATCCTTGATGGGATGGATTTCCAACATTCTGAAAAGAATAGCCTGGATTTGATGAGGCACCAGGCTGCCAGAAAGGACCCGTAGAAAATGGAGAAGAACCTCCTCCCCACGCCGAGTTACCAAAACCCAGACTAGTTCCCCCCGCTGAAGTATTGACTGAAGAGGAAAGCCCCTGGTAGGGGTTCCATGCATTAGACAGAGGAGAAAAAGACTGATAAGCACTCGATGCATGGAAAGAAGCATTCCCTGGATGACTCGCGATGAACTGATTCCCTGCCCCCGACGTTGCAAACATAGGATTCCATCCCATAAAAGCGATCGAACTTGGCCCCTGAGCCCAAGGGTTGAAACTCTGGGTCTGGGACGTAAAAGGAAACGACCCTAAAGAAGGATTGGGACTGGGATTATGCCCAGTCCCAAAGGGGAAACCCTGAAGAAGAAGCAGAATCCACTAGCCATGTTAGACATGGCGTAGATCAGTTGCACCGGCGGAAAAGGAAAAAGAGGGATTTCCACTAATGGACATCCCTGAACAGAAGGGACCAGAATGAGAAGCATATGCTTGGTGAACCCAGAGCCAAACATAGCAGTGCTAGAAGCAATCGAAGATGAAGCAATAGTGCCCCCTGCCTCGACAGAAGCAGGGGTCTGAATGCCTGCAGCACTCACAGTAGAAGCCGCGTTCCCAGTCGTGGCCATCGAAAGATAAGAAAGATAAGGAAGATCCGGCGGTCTCTCGGACTCCGGTCCGATGTACTCTATAACAAACGGATGATCAAGAGGAAGAGGAGATGGACCTGTAGGATGGACCTGTAGCTGCAGGCTCAGGTATATCTTCTATCTGAATCTTCTTTCCCGGGAGGAAACAAGATTTCGAGGTGAGCGAACGCCTTCCGAATCTCGATTAATCGAATCAAAGAACGAATCCTTCGACCTTTAGTGGAGGATCTCTCCACAAATGGCCGACTCTATAGGGTGAAACCACCCGCTAAATCGCTCCTACGCCTTCTCGAAGAAGGCTCGCACTCCTGAGATAACTCGATTCCTCCTCAACGCCGAGGCGCTTGATCACCCCTTATGATTTATTATATTAGACTCAAGAAAAGTGAAAAGCTAGGCAAGCTAGGAGCAAAGAGCACTCACTAAAATCAAAACCCTGAGAAACAGCAAGCAAACAGCCTCCAAGCATTTCCGCTCCGGGTGATGAGGACCGGACACCAAAATACAGGAAAGCGAAGTATAGGGCCTTCCGAAAGCAGTCTGGGATGATTAGGGCCCAGAACAACTAGCGAAGGTATCAAAAACAGTTACGCCGACCTCCTAACGACAGCCTTTGCCGGCTCAAGCACCCAAGCTTCGCAAGGGCACCCCCCAGAAGTACTGCTGAAAGTGATGCGACGTCTGCCTCAGGTACCACGGGTATTCCCCCCCGCAGTCACCTGTGTGGAACCTAGGAACAGTAACTATGGACACCAATCCGTATCAGAAGCTGGGCGGAACGGTCTTGAGGTTAGATTCAGCTAATCGGAGGGGGGGTATCCCTCTTCTTAACCTTCACTTCCCCTCGCGCTTGACTCTCGGATGAGAGCTTTCCCAATCCACCTCACGGAGTTGGATTTCGCTCAATTAATCAACTTCTATGTTTGTTTGAGCGGCCTTGGAGAGTTAACTCTCCTCTCACCTATTCCAAGGCCCTACAACCTAGCTAGTTGGTGATTGACACTTAGTAAAACTTTTCTAGTTGATTTTAGATTAAATCGCTTATTTTAAGGGCTGTTGTATTAAGTCACAAGGATATGGAGTTGAAACCAATGATGTTCTGACGCGAAAGAAATTAATAAAAACCTGACTACATGCACATGCAGTTCTTTGTCTTTCGATGAAGAGAAATTTCTATACAGGTTCTACGAGACTAAAAAATGTATTTTTCTTTTCGAATTACAAACTCACACTCACAAAAACTAAGAAGCTAACTAAATGATTCAATGCACCTAATGCAAATTACTACAAGCATGTGAATTCTAAGATGCAAAAGTCCCTTGAAACAAGGTGAAATTTCCCAAAAGGCTCCTTCAGTTTTAACTCATCTTTTGATATCCCGAAAGCCAATTCTTGCAAACAAGAACTCTTAATATAAGACACCAAATACTCAACAAGAAGAAAAAAAAGAAATCAAAAAGACAACCTCTCATAAAATCAAGGCTGAAAACTGACGAGAAACTTCACCTAAAGTCTCAAAGATGAAATGACGCGAAAATGAAAAATGCAACAACAAAAACAAAAACAAGACCAAATGTTTTTTGAGTTTTTGAAATGCAAAAAACAAAAAGCAAAACGAATGTTTTTTGGGCTTTTCAGTTTTATAAAACAAGAGCTCAAGAAGACCAAGCACAACTATCACAATTCAAGCCAAAACGAGACCGAATTTTAAGTACAAACTTCAACTATGCCCCCAAACCTTATAAAGCTAATGATAGCAAGATCAATAAGAGCAACGGAAGACCAAAAACTAAGCCTAGCAGCCTAGATGAATAGTGCAAACTTGCCGCAACCAAAAGACTCCAAAGAAGCAAGAAAAGTTCTTTGAAAATTGCAAAAAAACCCTAGCCTATGAAACTCAAGAAAACCAATCGAAAACAAAGCAAAAAACGCAATGCAAAGCACAACACAAAGATAGGAGCGAGTCAGTGAGCGGAAGCTCTCTGTTCTGATAAAGCAGAACAGCCAAGAATGCTCAGAAAGCAATCTTGGAACTCAATCGAGGAGTGCCAGCACCGACAAGAACACTCTGCCAAAAAGATTAGTTTTCGAACAAACGAAAGAGAAACAAGACTTGAAACCACTTCTGTCACACTCCAGTAAGTACAGAGACTCTGCGGACACAGGCTTCCACAGCCAGAAAGGACCAAAAACACCAGAATCTTAAAATTTCAAAATCTGCCTAGGTATACGCGCCCTAGCAGTTATGCAACCAGCGTGTATACGCGTCTGTGTTAAGGGAAACTCGCGTATACGCAGGTCCCTTTATACAAACTCGCGTGTATACGCGACTGTGTGCAGACAAAAAAGGCGTGTATACGAAAAGAAAGATAATGAAAAACAAAAAATACAAGCACAGGAAAGATATCAAGACTTATTTGTTGCAAGAAAAGAAAAGCTAGTGTCAAAGACGGAAAAGCTGACCAGCAACCTACCAAACGAGCGGAAACAACCCAACGGGAGAATCACAAAAATGTGATCCCCCGGTGGGGTCGCCGATTGCGATGCCGGGGAATTAACACCCAGAGGTTGGTTGGGATTCAACCTCCACGGAGCGAGGGCGTACTACTTAACAGAGACCCACACGATCATGCACATTCATAAAAACTAAATAGAGCAGAATGAGAGGTTTACCCGTTGGTCCTACGTTGGAAGTAGATCCACGTGGAGTTCAAACTCCCTGCGACCGTCCTTCCTCCTTAACCTGAAATGCAAGAAGAAACCAGCACAAAGGACAAGTTGTACAGTATATTTCTACTCTATATGTTAGTGTGATTCATATACAACATTAAATAAATCATAATGAATGCATGTATAACAAATATTCTTCATACATTAAAGCATACACTAACACGTTTATTTCGGGAACAGCATGATACTTCTGTCTTATAAATAGTACGTACAAAAGTAATCGTGGAGAGATCACCTGATCCTTCCAAGGCCTTCGCAGACCGTCGTCCGGATCCGTCCGGTGACCCTTGCCTCGCTAAAGACTCCTTAGGCGGGTACATGCGAGATAACATATAAAGGGATGTGTATCTCAAGGAAACGAGGGTTTCTGAAATGAACTAGGAAAGTGCGGGAGGGCGGGGAGGCACGGGGGAGCGTATGAGGACTTGGATAGGGAACCAGCAGAGTAATATCAATACTTTCTCTCTCCTTAGGCCATACACATGAGGTCTTTTTATACTCCCTCAAAGTAGTTTCAACAGTTGGAAACGATTGGCCACGTGCTGGGGTGGTTGAACTACCAGAGTAACCATCAACCCAGCCCGAAAATAGGGATTTTTTATATATTTTTTAATGATTTTAATGGCATACGCGGGAAAGTACATGTGGACTCGCGTATACACGCGGAAAAGTCTGGGCATAACCGCGTATGGGGAATTTAACACTGTTTTTTAGTGAATTTTGTCCAAGTCTGTAGGAATGGGTGCCCAAAGCCATAAAAGCAATCATGAATCATATGAAGGTGAGAAATGATGCTATAACAACGGGGCATATTTTAGAACCCAATACTGATATCTATTCTACAATATGCCCTTGGAATCAATTCAAATTGATTCTTCTAACAAGACTTATGCAATTCGAAAAAAAATACACACCTTTTTCTTGCTTTTGAGGAGCTCGATATTGAAATTGGATTATATTTGTGATTGCAGCACTTCAATATTTGATTTTAGGTACCAACGTAGCCCTCTGAATTATATTTCGAATGCCACAGGTCTGACCTGATTTGGATTCTCCAAGACAAAGTTGTGTCCAATCTCCCACAATGACCTAATTATGGACTGGTTCAGTAGAGCGAACTTGTACGACTTGCCACGTGTCACTTTTTTGTCCTTTGTCTCTAAAATTGATAGCCAAGAAACTAAAGTCTATTTAATTGTGACCACTTTTTACGTCACTCCAATCTGATGCCCAGAGAGAGAGTTATTGAACTTTTTCCTCGATCACCTCTTTGAGATGAAATTCAGGAGCCTGAAAAAGCACTACCTTCCACAGATCATATATCCAAAAATATTGCGAACCAAGATGCGAATTTTTTTGAAAAATTTCTTCGAGTTCAACTTCCTATCGCCAGGAATTTCGGTTCGAACCTTCGTAAGAAAAAAAGTTATAGCGCAAATTCCACGATGACCTGTTTAGGAGCTTGAAAAAAGACCTAACTTCCACAGATGATATCTCTGAAAATATTGCGAACCAAGCTCTGAAATTTTTAGACAATCTTCCTTAGGATTTCAGCTTCGCACCCTAAAAATTTCAGCTTCTGAAACTTCGTAGAAAAAGAGTTATAGCGAAAATGCCACGATGACCTGTTTGGAGCAGCGAAACCCTAGAATCCAAAGCTCTGATACCAAATGTTGTGTAACCAGCTCCAAAAAAGAGAAGAAAAGAGATATAAACGCCTTAGAAATGAGCCACTTCGAGGGGGCAACCTCCAATACATTACATAAATGAACAATTCTTGGATGATACAATTCACAAAACCTCCTTTCTATATATAGGAGTCCATGGCGCCATAATGTAATCCTAGTGGGCCACAATGTAATCCTAGCCGACCTAACAATAATAATTTAAGGGCACAATAATAACAAAATGGGGGTTACAAGGGTACAATAATAATAATAAGGGGGTTACACTAACAACAATAAGGGACTATACTAGTAATATAGAGACCTAACAATATCTTTTAATTCTGTCATGCACTGTAAGTAGGACTTCGGCTTCCTGAATTGTTGTTTCAAAGTGTCCTTAATTTTCACAACAGTGGGATCAACGTTCTGAGTTAGATATCCCATAAACCAATCTAACGTGCGACCTTCAAACACCATAGCTAGTTGTTCTCTCTTGACAGCATCAGTGTTAACATTTTGTGCAGTCCACACTACATTGGAAACAAACAAAAACCTATCCATGTCCTCATCTCCCACATGCTTAAAGGTGGGTAGCCTCATGTACATGAGCATATCTTCTGCAGGTGGCGGTGGTGATGGGGTAGGAGAATTCTTACCCCTACGTGATTTTGACTATGGTGTAGCAGGAGGGCTTCCTTCGGCGTGCATATTCTCACTACTCTCTATATTAGGTGAATTTATTATAGGGTTGTATACAGATATGTCCCCTCTCTGAGTAACCCAATAATATTTTCCACTACGCGTAGTACTTTCTAGCTTATCTAGGGTCATTCACTTAGTGTGGTTGCACAAGACACCCTTTTCACACAATAGCATCTTAATCAACAAAGGAAGAGAGTGTATGAATCTACCTCTCAATCCCTTGAAAATCTCCTTTCAGCTTCAAAATACGATACAAACCGATCTACTGAAAATTTGTCACAAACCCTCCTAATATGCTATCAACCCAGTGATCTACAGTCTGGGTGATAGAATTATCAGTTTTCTCTAACTGTTGGATCAATTCAAGCGTCCACTGAGTGACCTTGTCATCCTTGCAACAGGTTTGGATCTCTTCTAATCTTGACAACCACTTTTGTAACTCGTGTGCAAAGGTCACAAAGAAGATCTCATGCACCTCTGTGAATATATACTTATGTTTCTAATCTTCAGCAGACATCTTCTTACTTTTTTTTTCCTTAAGGGAAAATTCTTGAATTTTCTTCTCAAATCAGTCCTCTAATTTAGGCTTTGATGGCCGCCACATCACCCAATCCCTCTCAAAATTATCTCGGTCTCGACAACGGAACCATTTGTTGGCATGAGGGGTCCTAACCCATGTTCGGAGTTAAGGTTAACCAAAAAACCCTATTACTACTGGCCCTTTCGGAAATGACCTACTTGCGCAAGTCAAAGTCTCACCAGAAGAAGCATGGGGGGGTGTTGGAACTAGGTTTCCACACCCTAAGAGAGATTAAAATGATGTGGGTGTCTTTAGATCTAAAACAACTGTGACCTAACCTTCGCAACAGAAGCCCTAACCAAAAACCCTAACTAGACAGATTTAGGTTAATTTACATAGGTTATCCTGTGCACACACATATACAAGTCCCGCGGTCCTTCCAATAGTACTTAATACATAACATTCAAGATCAACATCAATAGATTCATTAATTTATCATGCATCTAAGGTAAAAGACAATTGCGCAACCGATCCAAATACAGATAACATAGTGACCATATATAACATGTAGAAACAGATCATAAATCAGAAGACACATGCATTTGATACTCAGGTTTCATCCAAAACATTCCTTTATTCATTCACAGTTCAGATCTTCCTTACAACACCTTCATTCTACCCATGCACACAGCCAGCAAGGTCCGCACACAATAGGACTAAGGTCGCCATGCACACAGCCAGTAGGAGCCTTCTAACCCAGACAAGTTTGCTTCTTATCTCAGAACATCAAAACATATCAAACTTCTTACTACTTACTTACCTCTCGACTCGAACTAGACTCTTATTTATACCTTTAGCCTGTGCTCATGTAAGGTCCACAAACTGTGGTTTGTGGCCCCTAGTTCTACCCTTTGGCCCATTACAACTCATGAGGGGCTTTGAAATGCCCCAAATCCCTTTGACATGTGCTTTGCTTAGTGCGCACAACTTAGCTTACAAAAAATATAGTATTTTCATCCAAAATTCAGTCCTAAGGGACCTCGCTCCAACACTATGGTGTGAGGAGTGTGTTTTTCTTTGGGTGGGGGCCCCATTAGTTGGTCCCAATGCGGGGGTGATGAAGTGGATGAAAAGTGTCACAGATGGACTATGTTGATGGGGGTATGGTAAGCCAAACATGAGACACGGTGGTGCTTTTTTTATCTGCTTATGAGAATCGTAGCTCGAGAAAGGGGTTATAACATGGTATTGGTAAACCTCTACTTGATATATGTCAGATGAGTGAACATGAAGTACTTCCTGGGCTTGAATTTTATGGCCATGGCTCCAGACCTTTTTGTGTATGTTTTACATGAGTGATGGATGCCATGGAGGGTAAGGCTCTACCGACCTACGAGGATGTTTATCATGTGCAAGGTGGGGTGATGATAAAAACAATCGGATGAATGAAACCTAGGGTTGATTTCTTTGTAGAAATTATATCAGGATATGCAAAGATTCTTTGAGGATCCTATCATGCTAGGGATATAATGATACCTGCTCTTGTACTTTTGTTGGCTGGGGCATATTGCGATTCAGGATGTTTATAATACCTACAACTTATACCCCAAGTAAAATCATCTTTTTCATACAAACATATTTGATATAATATTCCCAAATTCTAGCCTCCAGCTAAAAGGAACATTATAGTTTGCATATTTTCATTTTTTTGAATAAAATGGATAAGGAGACACCTTAACCCCCTTAGATGGAGAAATAACACTCCTTGTGTGAAAGTAGAGTGAATAAGCAGTTGAATTAAGCACCTAAGGGTGTGAATATGATCGGGATCACATTGATTTATTCCTCTTTGACTAAGTCAATGGCCCTATCCAAGAGGAGTGATCTCCATGACAAGGCAGCGCAGTTTTATAGGAAGCCCCACTTGCATGAGCTAGGTGGCAAGTGTGGATGGGACCCCTGGTGAGAGGAGTTCATTTGCTTTATATGGAGGAGATGGCAGCCTATTTTGATTATGCTTTTGGTTTATCATTTTCGTATGGTCTACTTAGACTTGCATACCGGGGGCTGTTTAGCAGGGTTGCAGTGATCTTGAGCACAAGGGTGTTCCTGGTCAGGAATCCCTACCTCATCCTCAAGGAAGCAGAGGGTTTTTGAGCTCCATTTCCTCATTCCGGAATTTTTCCAAGCTTCCTCCTTCAGCTACAACGTTTTCCTATTGGGAAAAAAATGTTGTCTTGCAGGGTGCAGCAATAGATGAACTCATAGAGTCATTCTTTGGCTTGTTCTTCAATGGAGAACTTGTATATTAATTAGAGGAGTAGCAGAGGAGACTCCTGGGCAGAATTTCAGATCTTTGGTAACAAGCCAACCATTCACCATCTCTCACAGCGCAGTCTAGGGCTAGAACTGCATTATTTTTATGCAGGTAGTGTTGGGAGGGTTCATTGAGCTCATCAGGAGGATTGTTCTTGAGTAGAGGGATCAGCCTTCTACTAAGGAGCACCATTGGAGGAGGGAAATCCATATTTTAGATCTTCCATAGCCTCATCATAGGTATTCAGTGTTGCAGTGACAAATTAACCCTAGTAGTTAATTGTCACATTGTTTTTTTATCTAGCATTTCTAGTAATCCCTCTTGGATTGGCTAGAACTCTTGTATTGGAGCCCATCTTTACATTCTTGGAAATTTATTTGTATCCTTCAGCCTCATCACCATTTTTTATATATTCAACAGCTGCTACTCTCATAGAGACTGCGTAATCACTGCTCCCCGGCATTTTGTGCAGTTGCAACATCTCATGTATTTCATAGTTTTACCATTGGAGATTGATTCCAATAGCTTGAGTGGCTCGTCCCTCATGATTTTCTTGTGTAATATTGTTGAGATAATAATATAATGTTGGTTGCATAACATTCCCTCTTATGGTATATTCAGAATTGCATAGTTTTATGGTTGTGTTCATATATTGTTGTAGGCTCTCTCTTTTGAGCATTTTCGGAGAGACCTAGGTGTGGGAGATCTGTTTAACCCACATAGAGTGATTTCATTGGGCTCAAATTCTGGAAGTATAGTGTATTATGTGTTAGCAAAGGGATCCAATTCCCCTTTCACCTTTCTTTTACATTATCTTCCTTATACAACGTCCCTTTGGACCCTATTGCTAGAAATTATGAAAAAGGGATATTACAGAGGTATCAGAGCATCAATCTTGGCTCAGCCTGTGCACAAGATATAATGCTATTAGAAAGAGGATTTTTTCTCCAAGGAGAGGAAATTTATAGAGGAATAAATTCAGGAGGAATTACAGAATAGGAGGTCTCCCTTCTTCTTTTCCAAACCATGGAGAGTATCATTGAAAATATCGAGGAGATAGAAAGGGAAAATTATAGAGATTTTATAAAAGGGTTTGTGGATGAGGCAAGCCCTAATTATGACCACATTGGGTGTGAGGATTCAGCCACACATGAAGGTCCACAGTGTAGTACATTAGCCCCATCTACTGCAGGGAGAATGGAGGAAGATGAGTCACCAAGAAAGGAGACATTGAGTGATTTTCTTGGGGAAGTGCTCTTGGACTTCCAAAAGTTTTTCAAACTCAAGGGAGCGAGATCCAGCAGCCCCAAAGGGATAAAGAGAGATATATCCTTTCTATCTAATTTCGATGGATCAGCAAGGTGCAAAGCCGCAACTTGGGTGGAGGAGCTAGATGCATATTTTCAGCTACACCAAGTTGCATCCAAGGAGGCCATCACTATAGCAGCGCTGCATCTCAAAGGTATGGCCCGTTATTGGTGGTTTAAAATTTATGTTTCATGTTATCATGCAAATATAAATACCTATGATGAATTCACTAAGACATTGGTGAAGAGATTTGATAAGGACCAATGTGAATCATCATGTGTAAAATTTGAGAGATCAAACACCTTGCATGAGTTTTAGGAAAACATGAAAAAAACTCCACTCCATACTTCTAGAGGGGAAGAAAACTGGGATGATGAAGAGAATGTGCATAGAATAATCCACAGCATTGTATCATTGGAAGGAGATCTATCACCATATGAAGATGACAGGGGAGACATTGCTTCCATTGGAGGAGTCCTTGTTTCTATACAAGGGATTCCAAGAGATACCACATGTGGAGACCTAGTCACAAATCCTGAGAAGCATATAGTAGCATTGGAGGATTGTGAGATGGATGGAGAAGAAGAGGTGAAGGATCGGCATTCGGGAGGAATGAGAATTCACCATCATCTATTGAGGAGATTTTCTGCACATAGGAGAGGGACTACACTGCGTAGTGGAGAGAAGGACCATTCACTCCTCTCATTTATACAGTCCATTTCCTATCTAGATGTCTCACTACAGGGAGGCATCCCACCTGGGAGGCCAATGGATCTGGCATTGATGAGAGGCATCTTGTTTTGGGATTCACAACTCTTGGATTCTAGGGAGGTGAATGTGTTGGAGGATGACTTTGGCATGGGGGATGTCAAAGTAGTAGGCAGAAGCTAGAGGAGAGCACCACATTGCAGATCACCAGCGTTGTCACTGAGGAGGATAGATCCACATTGGAGGTCTCAACTCTTAGTAGAGTACTCCAAGGACCTAGATGCATGCATGATTCTTGATGAACCAGACAGAGATGATATATATATAGTAAAGGATGTGGTCATCTATTCATATGGTAGAATCTTCTTGACCAAAGCTTCTGAGCTCAAGAAGAAGCTGCTACATGCAGCACACGAGGGCTTTCTAGCTATGCACTTTGATGCATATTTTGCTTTGCTAGAGGAGTTCAATTGGGAGGGAATTCAGCATGATCTATGTCAGGATATGGATAGATGCATAGCTTGGATGATTTTGGAGAGGTTGGCACAGCCATTCCCCTACTCATTGAGGGTGAGGGAGAGCATTCAGATGAGCCATTTCAGCTCAAGGACCGGAGTACATGGTAAAGAAGATATATACTTTCATTTTGATTTACCTTTCTTTGCTTTATGCAGACAGCTTGATGAGCTAAGGATGATCACATCTCCTTATGCTCCTTATTATGATGTACTTGTGGCCCATTGCAGCAATGGGGGTGGTTATTTTTATGATGGTTTGTGGGGGAGGCCACATGCTTTGTGGTGTGCACCATTGGCACCAATCTATATTTTTATGTTTTTATCTTGTGAGATGTTTGTGGCAACAAAAAAGTGGCAGGGAAAGAACTTACTGTTTTTAGTTCTGATGCAGGTAGGAGGCTCACTAAATTGGTCCCATGAGTGGAGTAGTGACCCACTCTCTAGTTGTCTTATGACAGCTTGTTTTCATTACATGTTGCTTCCTTATGTTGCTGATGTCTGTACATTTATAGGGAGCACTGTTTGGAGAATGTTGGAGGTATCAGGACAGCCCATTGGGAGCATGATTCTCCCCATTGTATATGTTTTTAATTGCATGATATACCCTGGGCAAACCATGATTGCCACATTGCTACTTTTCTCTTCTTGTGGGAAAACCCACTTGGAGAACTTGACAAGGCATTTCATGGCTGATTTTCTTGATGGGGGAGCTTGGGCCATTCTTGGAGGCCATACCATTTCAGCCAAAGGACAGAAGTAGCCCCATGTGTACTACAAATGGAGAGAGGACCATCTTGGGAATCAAAAGCCCAACTCTCCATTCAACCCCAACACATTGCTTAAACCCGGGGTAGAGATTTTTATTTGGATGATAACATGGATGAGAGGATCATCATTGGGGACAAATTTTTCCCATGCATGTCATCACTCCCACCTTGAGGAGGCCATAGCATAGCAAGAAGGTTTACACCTACACCTTCTCTCCTTCCATGATGTGCACCATTTCGGTTTGCATACTTGGGATAAAGCATTGGATGCAGAATATCTTGAGCAGTGGTGGAGATTGTTGATGAGGAGGCTACAAGAGAAGGAGGGGGAGAAATTATGTTCTCTCTATGCACTTTCTTGAGGACAAGCAACATGTGGGAGGGGAGGACTGTAATGTTCCCAAATTCTAGCCTCCAGCTAAAAGGAACATTATAGTTTGCATATTTTCATTTTGTTGAATAAAATGGGTAAGGAGACACCTTAACCCCATTAGATGGAGAAATAACACTCCTTGTGTGAAAGGAGAGTGAATAAGTAGCTGAATTAAGCACCTCAAGGTGTGAATATGATCGGGATGAAATTGATTTAGTTCTCTTTGACTAAGTCAACAGCGTTGTCTAAGAGGAGTGATCTCCATCACAAGGCAGCACAGTTTTAGAGGAGGCCCCATTTGCATGAGCTAGGCGGCAAGTGTGGATGGGACCCATGGTGAGAGTTCATTTGCTTTATATGGAGGAGATGGCAGCCTATTTTGATTTTGCTTTTGGTTTATCATTTTCGTATGGTCTGCTTAGACTTGCATATCCAGGGCTATTTAGCAGGGTTGCAGTGATCTTGAGCACAAGGGTGTTCCTGGTCGGGAATCCATACCTCATACTCAAGGAAGGAGAGGGTTTTTGAGCTCCATTTCTTCATTCCATCATTTTTCCAAGCTTCCTCCTTCAACTGCAATGTTTTCCTGATGGGCAGAAAACGTTATGTTGCAGGGTGCAGCAATAGAGGAACTCATAGAGTCATTCTTTGGCTTGTTCTTCGGCGGAGAGCTTGTCTATTCATTAGAGGAGCAGCAAAGGAGACTCCTGGGTAGAATTTCAGATCTTTGGCACCAGGCCAACCATTAACCATCTCTCACAGCACAATATAGGGCTGGAACTGCGTTATTTTTATGCAGGCAGTGTTGGGAGGGTTCATTGAGCTCATTAGGAGGATTGTTCTTGAGTAGAGGGTTCAACCTTCTACTAAGGAGTACCATTGGAGGAGGGAAATCCATATTTCAGATCTTCCATAGCCTCATCATAGGTATTCAGTGTTGCAATGACAAATTAACCCTAGTAGTTAATTGTCACATTTTATTTTTATCTAGCATTTCTAGTAATCCCTCTTGGATTGGCTAGAACTCTTGTATTGGAGACCATCTTTACATTCTTGGGCATTTCTTTGTATCCTTTAGCCTCATCACCATTTTTTATGTATTCAGTAGTTACTACTCTCATATATACTGCGCAATCGTTGCTCCCTGACATTTTGTGCAGTTGCAGCATCTTATGTATTTCATAGTTTGATCATTAGAGATTGATTCCAATAGCTTGAGTGGCTTGTCCCTAATGATTTTATTGTGTATTATTGCTGAGATAATAATATAATGTTGGCTGCATCACATTCCCTCTTATGGTATATTCAGAATTGCAAATTTTTATGGTTGTGTTCATATATTGTTGTAGGCTCTCTCTTTTGAGCATTTTTGGAGAGACCTAGGTGTGGGAGATCTGTTTAACCCACCTAGTGTGATTTATTTGGGCTCAAATTCTGGAAGTATAGTGTATGATGTGTTAACAAAGGGATCCAAGTCCCCTTTCACCTTGCTTTTACATTATCTTCCTTATACAGCGTCCCTTTGGACCCTATTGCAGGAAATCCTGAAAAAAGGGATATTACATTTGAAATAACCTTGAATGTAAAGCTCTAAGAGAGGGCATACCTGTTGTGACTAAAAAAAATGAATTTTTCTGAGGCATGGATTTATGGGGCCTAGCTTGAACATGATGAAGTACTGACCACTGTGTTTCTCGTGGTTTTTCAATTGGGCCTTCTGAGCTCCATTTATGGTCAGTATAATAATGAGAAATGGGCGATGTGTGGGCCAATATGGCTCATTTCAATTCATTTTTGTCGTTTAAGAGTCTAAGGTTAGCGATGAGCCCCTGATCTCAAGAATTTCTTATCTTTGCGGTCAAACTGAGTACCTGAGATTCACGTCGTCAGTGTCAGGTAGGGCCCTGGATGTCCAACTTTTCAATTTTCACACTTTTTTTTCAGGGGGTCTCTACAAATGTGAATCTGTACGGAATTTATACTTATTTTTTTCCTCCACAGCGTGAGCGATCAAGGTTGACTTGCACAGTCCTCACGCAGGAGTGGATGATTAGAGATGATTTGGCATTGGGGCATGTTTGTGCTACTCCCATCTTTGAGTCTTTGGTTTTGGTCGGTTTGGCTCTTGTAGGGAGTTCAAACTCATTGTTGCCCTTTCTTCTCCTAACCTTGGGAGTTATTCACAATTCATCATGTGGTGGAATTGCGAGCAAATTCTGAAATAGAAGCACGTGATCTTCTCCTGATTAGAGAGATGGATCTGAGGTATGGTGGAGACCATCCAAAGACTATCAGTGAGTTTCTTGAGTTCTTGAAATTAATGGACCATGTGGTCTTTTCTATCACATAGAACACATGTTTTTCTAGGTTGGTTTTGGGTCCTACTAGGACGATGGGCCACCTTAGCCTTCCTAGGGTTTTGGTAATGATGAGGGGTAGGCTACCTTGGTTCTAAACTAGTTACATCAATGTATATGGTGACTAATGAGTGTATGGTGTATAAAAAAGGTCGAAATTGGGGGATGTAAGTACAATGTTGAGCGTGATGGTTGTCGTGAAAAATTAGACAAGACTGTTGCTCCTTGGTTCTCCACTCCCTTTTGATTTCAGGAGTAATTGGGTACCATTTGTGAAATGATCTTAAATATGGGCATTGAGCGACCAAATGGTTGTGGGCATCGCACAATGCAGAGGCTGGGTTTATTCGTGGAGGGTGGTTGGGGGAAATGATTTCCCCCTTGTTGGCTGTTTTTCTGTGGATATGAAGAGAATGGACCCGGCTGCCTCATTTTCTTGAGTTTTAAAACTTTCCACGGATTCTAAATCTGATATGTCTACTATAGCGAGGTGTGTTATGTCCTGGCGTAAACAATTTAACGTCGAATGGATCAGGGGATTTAGGGACAACGACGAACTGGGTGTTCACCTGAACACACTCGACACGAATACTGGATTTATCGTAGGCAGTCGTAGTATATTGAGTTGACTAGGTACCATATTTGAAATAAGTCTAATGTTACATTGTTAGCGATGAAATCATCTCATTCATCACAGAGCGTAGAGCTAGACTGGAGCTTGAGGATGATTACGGGGAGGAGGTGGTCATTCAGGTGACCGTCTTCATCTTACACATATAATATGGTCATTGTTACATATGTCCTTTTAGTTGTATTATTGTTTATTGATTTTGTGTCTGAGTTGGTTAAGTCGGGGTTTTCAGCAATGAAGCGTTGCATGAAATCAAACATAGACCGAAATCAGTGGATATGGGGACAATGATGCACATGGTGGTTTCTATGAAAAATTCGACACATATGTCGTCGATGCCGAACCAAGTTTCTTTGGGAAACGTGCAGGACTTGATACCAATGGTTAAATGCCCTTAACTCGATACATTGTGTGGCTAAGTGATTAGGCTTGTCACACAGTGCACAAACTGGGCCCTGCAATGTGGCCTCCATTTTTCGTCTCTCGTCCATTGGGGTGACTATATACCAGCAAGATGTAGGCTCCTCTCGTATGTACAGTATGGTTTTAGGTTCTCCCTTGTCCATTTTTATGGGTGGAGCTGAGGGGTCTTATTGTTAAGATTACTCTAGGGCTTGCAAGGCATCCCTATATCACGGCATATCTGGGCAATGGTGAGTATAATTCCCATAATGGTCACATATGGCGCATGCATGGTTGGTGCGCAATTATTTCCCTTGGTTGTTTGTGGTCTGTTCCTTTTCATGGGAACTTGATGTTGCAACATTTATTTTGGTGTGTAGAAGATGTTTTAATTCATCGAACTCTAAACAAATATTACTAGGATGGCCTATGATATCACATAATGCGCAAGGTTGTAATGCCCTAGGTAACTTGGGGGTTTCAATTTTCTTCCCTTTTTTGTTATTTTTCTTTGTCACATTAGTTAGCATTGCTACAGGTGTTTCGTTAACCGTTGCGGCCTCTTGAGGGGCGATAGGGATTATTCTTGTAGAAGTGATTCCTCGACTTGCCAACATGGCTGGTGGGACCAAATACCACACAGGTATTGCGAAATCCATATTTGGCAATGTTATAGTTTCTAAGACTTGTTTTGACACAAAACTAGGTGGGGGGTATAAAAATGGGGTTTGTGAAATGGCGTAGGGTAGGAATTTTGTGCCAGTGGATTCGACCTCTGTACTACTAGTTTCTATGTCTGGGCTATTTTTGGTTTTTTATGAGAGCATCATGCACACCAGTTCCCCTGTGCTTTCTGGGACTCCCTTTGGTATGATAGGGGGATCTCCTAAGAATGACCCCTGGATGGCTGATCGTTTAAACTGGCTGAGGAAAAATTATGTATACCGTGTAAGCGGTCTTTTAGTTGTGTCTACATATGGTAACACAACATTGAGAGCCATCATGGGTTTCTTATCGTAGTATGTGAGTTGGTCAATGGTGATGAACTAGTCGTCATGGGGGAACATCATTACCCTAAATATAGAGGACGCGATTGCAGTCATGGTGTGCATATAACTCCACCCAAGGAGTATATTGTAGTCTAGATGTGCATCTAAGACTTCAATGTCTATAAGTACTATCTTCCTTGCTATATTTACAGGGAAATTTTGATATAGGCCGATGGGGGCTGAAGGGAAAACTTCGTATTCTCTAAGCATGATGTCAAATGGTTTCATTTCAGGTGATCCTAAATTTTTCAAAACGGATTTTGACATGATTCATGTGGATTCTCCTTTGTCAACGATGCATGGGTGTATGGTGATGTTATGAACTGAAACTGATATTTGGAAAGTGACCAGAGAAGGAAGCCTGTGGCTTACTTTGTTTAGGTCAAAAACCATTAGGCATGAATCGAAAGGTTCGATTGCTCCTAATGTGGAAAGTAAGGCTTTCTGTTGTCTTGGGCATGATTGTATGACTTCCAAGGCTGATATAAAAGCTGGTTATTGTTCTAAATAATCAACTATGCTATGGCTATGAGCAGCTTTAGAGTGATTTCCTATGTGCCTGGTTGTTCCCTTGACCATTTTTAGAAGGTAATATATAGGTACTTTGGATATAGTTAATGGTGCATTAGGTGCACTTGTGCTCGTACCTGATGGGTTGTTGTCCGGGGGGGTATGATAGTTCGTATTCCTTGTTTGGAAGAACAATTATTTGCCAGTCATCTAAATTTCTTGACTATTGCCTCTGGTATCGTTTTTGGGTGGTTGTTGTTGTTGGATGTTAACCACTCCTTGATGGGGGAAAGGCTCCTACATTACAGTAGGTTGTTGGGTAGGTCCCCCTTTTCCACGATTACCCTGATTTTATTTTAGTTCAGGGAGCTCGGAACAGTGGTGAGTGTAATGATCATATTCACCACATATGGCATAAGAATAATTTTTCCTTAAACAGGATCTCTTGTTTTTCCCTTGGGAGTTATTATCTGGCTCTTGGTTTTGATTTTGGTTTGGGTTGCCCCTAGACTAAGATCGCGGCGAGTGTTGTTGATTACTATCCCCCTGTCTAAAGTCTCCATTTTTTGTATTCCTAGGCTTCTTTTTCACAGTGTTTGGAGGGTTATTGCAGTTCTCTTGGTCGTAAGACTAGAACTGTTGATCTTGGGATGGTTGCACTATGTTCATGGGCGTATTGTTTTGCGGTGGTGGATTTTTTGCGGGGAAAGGGGGATATAGGTTCACCTGTCACTGATTGGTGTAAGATTGTTGGGGGTTTTCTCTTCCATCATCATTCCTAGCTGAGTATTGGCTCCCATGTGAGGGAGGGTATGGGCCTCCCTATTGTTTATGGTATGGTTTCACCTTGTTCTTCATATTCTACAAAGGTGCATATTGACTTTGGTGGTAGCCAGGCTATGACACATTCTGGGTAGAATCGTACGAGTATCTTGGGTATTGGATACTACTGACTAGGTGACCTTGAGTCAAGGACCCGATCAAACCATCTACAGTATTTGTTGCTATTGGTAACTCTCTATAAGTTTGCGAGCGCGTGGCATTTGGCAGGACAGTGTAAATATATCCTGACTGGGTGTATATGAGTTCAAGTTGCTTGACTTTACTAATGGCATCCTCCTTGGAGGTAGGTTTCTGTTTCGCCACGCATTTTGAGATCTATACTATGAGAGTTTTCAAAAATAATTCCAACGACACTCAATCGTCGAGTTTGGTTGTACACAAACAACGACGTCACTGCCCTTCGTGGAGATGGTATGATATATGGACGACTGGATTTTTTCTAAAATGAGTCAGCAATTCCATTCCTGAATCATGGTGAATGCATAGCTGAAAATAAGTGAGGAACGAGGTAGCGAGGGAGCTAAATGTTCCATGCAAAGCAGAAGGCTTCTCGACATACCATTTCACCGCAGGCCCTGTTAGGGCACGTTGAAAAATTCTTAGTCAAATAGTATCATCAACGATATAATTGGACGAACACCATAGGTGGAATTTCATAGTATGATTTCCTAGGTATTCTACTTACCTTCCTTTGAATTTTGGTATATCTGAAGGGAGCTTCGTGTTCATGGGAGGCTAATTAAGGCTGTGAGAAATGGGATCATTAGTTAGCTTCATTAGATCTAGAATATTAAGTGATGCTAATAAGGGTAACTGAGTATTGACTGCCATTGTGTACTGTGGAAACATAAGTGTTTGAATGTGATGGTTTATGGGGGGTTCTTGGGGGATATTACCCTACGGTGTGCCCTGATGAATGTATAAATTTATTAATACTTATATGTATTACCAGATTCTCATGATCTAACAATATTTATCTTCTTGCTAAATACAGAATCCTTCCACTTAATTCTTTGCGGAAATTAAATCGCCAATTGCAAAACTCATGAAGAAAATCAATCACACATAAACACAGTTGTTTAACAGGAAATCTTAAAGCTAAAAACCCCAACTATCATATATTATGTATATCAATGGAATCATGTAATAATCTCATACAAAGCTTAGTGCATCAAGCTCTCAGTACAATCAACAATCATTACACATTGTCCTGCAGAAATTTGCATCTCTATGCACCATTTTCTTGCCTCCTGACAGCCTACCTCCACTGCGTAATCCCTGCTCAAGAAGACCCCTGAATGAATTTGAATTGGCCTTGCCTTGACTACGCAATCCTCATTGGAATCTCCAATGTGTGTCAGATGCATTGAATGCATCACTATAGTCACAACAGATAGTCCATCTCACCCTTTCACCTATCTCTCCACTGGATCTCCACTGGAACTGACATGCAAGTAGTTAACTGTTGTATTTGTTCAGTTGAAAGTGAGTCTCTAGTTATGAATTAATTAAATAATTAATTCACTAAACTCTCACTAGTGTATCTTTCAGTTAGACTAGATACAACTAGCTCAACTAATTTTAACTCACTTAACTGAGTTAAACTAAATAACAACTCCTGTAACTACTCTTCCAACTCTGTCACAACTCTGCCACTTCAGTTCTAACTAAGTCCTCCATGCATGAGTCACCATCAAACCCCAGGAATTGTGTAATTTCTTCAGCCCATTGATTTTCCAAATCTGTTCACTGAAATAAAGTGCTCCAAGAGAATAAGTTGATATTTATTGTCGGATTATTATTAAGGGCTAATAATAATCGACATGCACCTATTTTTAGATTGACAATCTATAAATATACTTTTCCCAATATTCTAAAAATAGAATTTCATCTATTTTTCATATTTGATCAACCATATACAAATAGCATCCTGCAACTTATAGAATATGCTCACCATGTCTAAAAATAGACATACACCTAAAAATAGCCTACGGGCCCCACTTAGTGAAGGAAGTAAAAAAATATGTTTTTCTTTGTTTTGTGTATGATACTAAAAAGCCTAGATGCACCTAGTCATCCTTACACTCTTAATGTAACTGGGCCTTTCGAAGATTTCTTCTGATGGGTACTGGGCTAATGTCTAGAAATAACTGGCGACGCCTTCTAGCAGTCGAAGAATCAACCAAGGTAATGGTAAGAGGATCAAGTGCAAGGAAAATTTTAAGGATGGAAGTCTATCTGAAATTTTAGAAACCTTGGCGAATATTAATAGTCCCAATATGTAAATGGTAATTTTTTTGATGATATTTTTGTAAAAATATATAGGTTTTTAATTATTTTATATTATTACATGTAATGTTTTGGTGATTTTTATGGAAAAATAATTTTATACTATAAAATTTGGCGAATCAATTTTCAAAAAAAATTGAAATTGGCGAATCTTTTTTTTTGTAAAAAGCATGGAAAATTAGCCCACTTGTGAATATTATCCCCTGCAATTTTCCATTATCAAGTGTTGCCTGCACCATCACCTATAGGGAAGGATTCCCTAGTTTTGGCCACTAAAGTATCGTCATCCCATGTGACTATTCGAGTCTTGAGCTTCTTGTTATTCAACTACTATTACTGAGCACTAGATGCGTCAAATAGCCCCAAAGAGTACCACGTGCACTGGGCCTAAGCTTAACGCCATCTGAAATGGGTCTTTGGTAATGCTTGGGTATTTGTTCCGTGGGCGGATAGATGGATTTGAAGCTCCCTAGAAAGTCAAAATCTATGTTTCAAAATGTATTATGACCACAACAACTTATTGGATGCCTACCCCCAATGGTCCTAACTTGAACTATAATTTCTTTTGTGGCCCTTGTGGGGAGACTTTAGTGAGTTCGATTAGTGATTAATTTTAGAGAGTCTCAATTTTCTTAGGGTGTGCCTTGGTAAAGTAACTATAAGAAGAGGATAAAGGTCCCAACACACTGGGTGGCTTTTGGTCCAATGCTTTACCAATGCTTCATGTGTGCTTTGGAGTATACAATCACAAGTGTTATGATATGTGTATATGCGTTGATCATTTAAAATCCTTTTCGAATTACCTTATGTGTGATTTCTCCTTGCAAAAATAAACGATGTGTGGATTATGGGCCACTTTCACCTTGCCTAGTTAGACTATATTTTCACTATAGGGAGATGGAAAATTGTCTTAGGAAAGTGTTCATATGCATATTGAGGCTCGCTGTGAGGTGCAAGGGTGGAAGAGATTACTTGCTTTCTTTTCAACTGTTTGGTCCTGGTGGTGATTCCTAATGCAAAATTGAACTAATCTAATGTAAAAATTGAAAAAACTTGAACTAGATAAATATATGTGGATATATGGGCCACTTACTTGTATGATAATTAAGCTATGTATAATGTATATTTTATGAGAAAATAGTTTTTTTGGATAGAATATGTGGATTGAATTCCACTTACTTTTTCCTACTTAAACTATGTGTGATTTTCAAAAATAAAAAACTAAAATTAAAACTACTTAGTTTCTAAGCTAAATTCTAGCAAATAAGAGTCCTAGCCATTCATGAAATACCAGAACACAGTAATGGAAAATTTATTATAGGTTTCCAAAGAATTTACAACTGCAAAAAATGAGAAAATCCAAGCAAAAATGGGCTTGTTGCCTACCGCGCAGCTTATCCACCCCTGGGCGTGAAACGCCCGTCTGTCTAAATAGAATGCGCGCGGTCGGGAAAAAGCAAAAATTTCCTCCTCCTTTGGGAAAAAATTCTCAATGAGGGTGACTGAAGGTGTTGAGAGGATGAATAAGTGATTTTGTAGCAAGCTGAGCAGGAAGGACCTGCATCAACAACCATTAACTCAAAAGAAATAATGTAGTGGAGTTTCCATTATTATTAGGGAGGCTGCTTACCTACATACAAGTCATAGGTCAAATTGTTTTTTCAAATGTTAATGGAACATGTTCAACATGTAATAAGCTAAGTTAAATGGAAACATAGCATGCTACATAAAAAATTAAAAAAAAAACAAACAAAATGCACAAGAAACATGCTCAATAGCGCAAACACACTAATAACTCAATAATGAAGACCTTTCTCCCTTGTGCTGGTAGTAGTATAATATAGAATGTTAAATCTCTTGTAGTGGATCCTTCAAGATATGAAGCTCAAATATCCAAGACAAGGGGGTCCCTGCCCCTCATGTTTTCAACAAGCCTCTCTTCCCTCTCAAAGGATGGTAGATCGACGAACATGTGGTGCACTCTTGTCTCTTGGATTGAGATGTTGGATGTCCAACCATTGAATCCTTCCAATCCTCTTACTGTTGGACAACACAAGCTGGTTTGCTAAGGATAAATTTTGCCATCATAACAATGTGTCTCCCATTTCTCTTCCCATGGTTGATTTTAAAAGACCATTTTCAAAATTTCCCTCCTTCTCTTGGTCCAATATGGATGGTGACACAAGAGTGGGGGTATGATTCCTTTGTGTGTTGCACTAAAGCCTAAAGGTGGCTCAAAGGTGACTATACTTTGCTAGGTTGAGTGAGAATCTTTTTCTCCAAGTGTGCCAAGTGGTCCCAGATGGTGACATTTTGCATCCCCAAGACCGCCTGGCTCTCGAAGGGATAGCCACACAGTGCACAGATATCGAAGGAAAATCCACACTGCGCACTCAGAGCTAGTGCTTCCTGTGCGCGGTCCAAAAAAGTTTCCTTCTGACCTTAGGAAAATTTAAAATTTTAGCTCCTCTAATGTATTTCTTCCCTGTAAATCTTTATATGTACCTTCTTCTTGACATTTTTTAGTGTCTTCTTCCTGTATGACTTTCTATTTTTAATAATATGTGTGTGTGAAAATCAAAACTTTGTTCATGTATGGAATTTAATATCAAAATTTTGGCATGGGATAAATTGAAAGGAAGGAGGTGGCACGATCCTGGTCATTGTGCTTTGTGAACTCTACAGGAGCCTTGTCACATGAGTATTTATTCTTATAATGTGAATATACCAAATAGATATGTAGGGTTTTGTGGCCAATTATGCATCTGAAATGAAAGTGGTCGAGTTCATTTTTTGTTAATGTTTGCAAATTATGCTTGAAAGACAAAGAGGTAGTAGTGTATGCTAGCTTGCCATGCCTACTAATATCACATGTATGACAGGCCAAGAAACAAAGTATTTTCTAAGGAAAAATATCCCTCTGGATCTATGTGCTACCAAGATCATTGCACTAGCTCAGGAATACAGATCAGATCCAAAATAGCCTCATCCCATAATTCTAGTCATGCCCCTTTTACATTTTGGATGTTCGTGGGGTTTTTTAATGGGGTCATCCAAGGCTACCCTCCTAAGTGCAGGTTGGGAGTGATCCTATATCTATCCCATGATCACTTTATTAAATGTATCTATGTTCCAAGTAGATGTTTGAACAATAGAGTAGAATCTGTGGCCTTGTAGGTGCTCATGAAGTTTGCAAAGGAAAGGGGAATATCGTGAATACAATTATTCAAAGACTTAAAATTGGTAATAGACTACACAAATCATAAGGCAAATGTGAGAAATTTGGGTTGGATTCTTAGTTAGCTGATATCCGGGATGAAGCCAACTCCTTTAAGTACATATTCTTCTATCATATTCTCCATGAGTTGACTATGTAGGTTCACTCTCTAACAAAGGAAGCACTAGAGCTACTGGTTGGCTCCATTAACTAAAACGTTATGATGGATGGGGAGGAACTAGAGTCAATGGAGACCAATCTTTATCTGTAATCTAGAAAATCTTATTAGTTTCCTTGTTTAAAAACAATGACCAAGATAGATGTATTTTGGGGATTAGTCTAGGCATTTGCAGAAAAATATTGAAGAAAAGATGCAATAGTTCTTTTTTGAGTATTTTTGAAATTAAGATACAATAAAAGTCAATTCATAATTCTCTTTGTATATTTATTTATTTTCTATGTGGTTCACAGTCCCCGGAGATTGGTGACTCGCTACGTCCAAGGAATATTGTTCTAGGAATATCCACCCAAAAGAATCACTTCCCACTGTCTCAAAAAAATTTCCCATTACTACCGATAAAGTGTAAACAACCTATTTTCATTTCATTATTACAATTAAGATTATGAAATATAGATATTTTATCAATGCAAAAAAAAGAAATATATCAAAAATTATATAATTTTTCATTGAAGTCCAATTCATATAACATTTCTATTTCAATTTCAAGGTTAGATAGCTTTATATCTCAAAGATATGCAATTTTCTCAAAATTTTAAGTTGATATTAGTTAAGTTGACAATCATGTTATATTCAAAATTTCAAATTTTATGTTATTTTTTTTTTGTTAGATTGATTCAAGAGGGATTTGAACTTTGAATCTCATGGTTTACATAGTACATCATAACATTATGATAGCCAACTTAGCTCCCTCTAATGGAAAAATTTATGTTAATTTTGAAAATTATGTTATATTTACATTTCTTTGGAAATTATATTGAATTTAAATTCCCATTTGTTTTGGAAATGATGTTATATTTAAATTTGTACATGTTTTTTTTTTTTTTTTTTTTGCCTAGAGGAACCCATCAACCCACTTAACACATAGCTACTACTAAGTCTTTGGGGGTCTATGATTTGTCCTCCTTTCCGTAAACCAAGTCACAATCGGGTGGTTGAACCTTAAATCCATTTTCTCAAGGATCACATTACTTCAATCACCAATTGAGCTTCCCCCTGGAACTAAATTTACATGTGACCTTTGGGGATGATGTTATATTTAAATTTCCAAAATTTAATTAACTTTGAAATGATGTTACATTTAAATTTCCAAATATTCAAATTAACATTGATAGGATGTTATATTTAAATTTCCAAAGTTCAATATAACTTTGAGACAATGTTATATTTAAATTCTCAAAGTTCATGCTAACTTTAAGAAAAAATTATATTTAAATTCCCAAAGTTCACACTTTAGGAAGGTGTGGTCTAATTTATAGAGGAAATGACCTTTTTTCAGAGCATTTTTCTAGTTATTTTTTATCAAAATATGAAAGAGATTTTTAAAAACTTGAGTTTAAGTTGTTTAATCTCCAAAAGTAGAGTGCTTTAGGGGTTTTTCATGGTGTTGAATCCATTTATGCATTCAAAAAATCATTTTAAACAATTCAAAAATTGCTTGAAATTGTATTGTCAAATTCTGGTGAAAAGGAAATTTCGTTTATAAGTTAGACTACACCATTTAAGAATGATGTTATATTTAATTTCCAATATTCACACACATTAGGTATGATGTTCTATTTATATTTCAAAAGTTCATGTTAACTTTGAGACAATGTTATATTTAAATTCCCAAAGTTCACACTCTAGGAATGATGTTATATTTATATTTCAAAAGTTCATGTTAACTTGAATTATAATGTTATAATGTATGTATATGACAAGGTAAATAGATAAATAACAAGTGTAATATGCATTGTTGTTGCTTAGTACCTGTCTCTTATGAAAAAATCAATCGACAACAGTTATTGAATGCTTGAAAAAATTCATAAATATAATAGTGAGACACATTTGAATATGATGAAAGGAAGTAATAAAAATAATTAATGGACTAGATAACCTTGGAGAAAAATAGAGATATATACATAGATAGTTTTGGATGAAACATTAGCCCCACCATCATTCTTTGTTAAAAAAATTAAGAGTTTATTGAAATGTGCTTGTGCACATTTTATTCCATATTTAGCTTATGAGATTAAATAAAGAGGAGAAATCACAATGTCTAGTATCTTTATATTATATAATGTATATATACGATATAAATAAAATATCTAATTTTTTAAAAAGATAATTATTGTAACAAAATATTTATTTAACTTTAAATTTATACTCATCCTAATTCAATGGCCAATAAATCATCTATAGTAGAATTTTCTATATTGAAAAAATCAATTAATATAAAGTATCATAGGTCATCTTAATCGTGTGGCAGAGAATTCATATGTAACAAGTGTAATGTGCAATGTAAGGGCTAGCAATTATTAAATTCTTGAACAAATTCATAAATCTAATAACATGTGAATATCACCAAGGGAAATAACATAAGTAATTAATGGACAAGATAATTTTGGAGCAAAATAGAGATAGGTGCATACATAATTTTGGATGAAACATTAGCCACAACATCATCGTTTGTTACAAAAGTTAAGAGTTTATTGAAATATGCTTATGCATATTTTATTCCATCTTTAGCTTATGGGACCAAATAAGAAGGAGAAATTAAGTGCAGTATCTTTATATTAAACAATTTATATATACGATATAAATAAAATAAATATATTTTTAAAAAGCTAATTATTGTAATAAACTATTAATTTAATTTAATTTTTCACTCATCCTAATTCAACACCAAATAAATAATCTATGGTAGACTTTCTATGGAAGAAAAATCAAATTAATATGAAGTATCTCATGGCATCTTAATAGTGTGGCAAAAAATTCATAGTAACAAAATATCTAATATAAAAAATTACAGTGTTTAGTATATTAAAATAAAAAATTTAGTTACATAAAGGCTTAAATGTGAGTGCAAAAGATTCCTAAAATTTATTGCTTTATTTTATATTTTTAAGCTATGATTAAAATTGTATAGACAAGAGAGGAAATCTTATTTATTGTAGTGTTGACTCTTTTTTTTTTGTAATTGCATCATGATTTAAAATTGAATTGTGAAAATATATAATATAAGTAAGGTTTATTGAGGAAAAGGATTGAAACAAGCCCACTCAATAATAAAAATGGGGAAGGGAAAAATATGAAGAAAACAAGCAAGGGAAGAATAAATTTGTGAAAAAATATCGACAATTAATTTATGAGGACACTTGACCGGTAGAGGCTTGTTTTTTCACAACAATTTTTAATTCTAAAAATATATAATATAAAAAATTACAATGTCGATTATATTAAAGTAAAAAAAGTAGTTACACAAAGGCTTAAGTATGAGTGCAAAAGATTCCTATTTTTTTAGTTATGATTAAAATTGTAAAGACAAAAGAAAATCTTATTTATTGTAGTGTTGAATTAAATTTTATTTTTTATATTGCATCATTATTTAAAATTGATTTGTGAAAATATATAATATAGGTGAGGCTTATTGAGGAAAATGATTAAACAAAATCCATTTGTAATGCCCCCAAGTAAAAGAAAACAAATAACTTTTATTTCTTTTTTATATTGATTTATTTACTGAAGGAAGATGAACTAAATAATAATTATGTTTTATGTTTGCAAGCTTGATTAATTATTTTGAGTTTGGAGAATGCACAACTTAACCCTAAGTAAAGCATGTGATAACTCACACAGTTGTGGATGGTTATGGACAACGGGCATGACAATTACTTGTCCAGACTCCTCCTATTGTTAATTACTTGTCCGGACTCCTCATATTGTTAAGAGACTAAAACCAATAGGGTCAGGGAGATGTGAGGCAGAAGAGAGGAGAAAGAACAAGATTTTTGTACAAGAAAGAAATCTGGAATGGATTGCTAGGAGAGGAGAATGGATCATGTCTCATAGAGACCAGATGATCAAGACCTTATGCCATACTTAGTCCAAGTCCCAGTGTGCAGTAGCTCTGGGGGAGATCAATAGTGACTAGTCTTAGAGGAGTGCCATTACTCAGGGACAGTTGTGAATTCCTCCAAAGTCAGCTAAGTATGATTCAATTATTTTTAATAAAATATTAAATAGAAAAGGTTGTAGTAGTAATGACCTAGAATAGTGAATGTATGTACAACATTAAACATATGAAAATATTCTCTGTAAAAGTGAGATGGGTACGTGTAGTGTATTGATTTATTTGAATGTAGGAACAAAGGACAATCACTGGTTATATATGGGAAGACCAATCAATAATTTTAAACATACAAATACTGGAACATTGAAAATAATTTGTGAGGAAAACCTAACAATACACTATTGAAAATAAGTAATTAATCCAAGAGCCAAGGGTAGTTTATACCTAGGCCCATAGCAAGTGAGGCCCGATAATCCTACTCTTGGGTATTGAACCTTTCAAAGGTAAAAAAATTATAATACAATAAAATTTATTAATCTTTGTGTTGGTGTCCCGTGTTTTGATAGTTTGGAAAATCAAAAGACAAGGCAGCATCAGAACCAATCTTTAGAGTCCTGGGATCTAGTCCTCCTATTCTCAGAGAGGGATCTCTCGAATATTTTTTTGCAAAGGTTTATCTTGTGTGCTTAGAGTATTGATTTTAGACTAGTTATTAAGTGCAAGTGTTTGTTTGTTGTTTAGTTGGGTTGAATTGATACAACAAAACATGAAAGGTCTAGGAAAGATACACAGAATGGAGAAACATCAGGTTCATTGGGCAATGGAGTCAAGAAGAGGTCATAACAAACTCATCAATGGATATGTGATATCAAAGGGAAAATCTAACTTGGCCACGGGATCCTTTTGTTTTTGGAATGAGATGAACATTAATGATTTGGAAAGAGAGGTTTAATTCTCAACAAAGGGAATTCAAAAGCATAATTTGAACAATAAAGAGCTCTTTGATAGACAGGGCTAACCATAAATTCTACAAATCACACCTTTAAGAAAATAATGATTTCAAAGAAACTTTTAAAATGAAAATCTAAGATTCGGGGAACGCCCTATTTCCTCAAAGATTTTATTTCAAATTATTTAAAAAACATAAAAGATTCACTAATAATTGCAGTCATAGAAGAGGGAACACCTAATACATCTATGATCATAGCTATAAAAGACCTTTAAGCCAACTGTTTAAGTGAGGACAAAGGGCAAGATCAAAACAGACCTCTTTGATTCACAGTAAGCAAAGAACTTCAAAGGGAGACTTCAATAACATTTTTTAATTGGCAACAGACAAGCAGGGAAAACCATAAATCATGCTGAAACCAACTGTTCAAACTATTAAGGAAATAAACAAGCATGAAGACTAAAGAGAAAGATTAAAGCCTCTAAAATACTTCAGCAGAAGAAAACATGAAACAGTGAAGGATGAACAGGTCGAAGGTGCTTCCAGGAGTCATTTCTTAGCCTAATACTTTCTATCCTACTATAGTAAGAAATTATGGAACATAATGAAAACAGGGGAAAACATAAGACAGTTCAGAATACTTCACCAACAGCCAAGCTCATGGATCCAATGATAGATCCTTCTCAGGAACAAGCATGCAACAACATCAACAAGGTTTCCAAGACTTCAATTTCTCCTTCAACTTCAATGGACTATGTATTTATTTCAAAAAGTTTCAATATTACAACTTGTGATCAAACAACAACCAACAACCAACACTCATCTCATATGGAAGTATATATAGAAGAATGAGGAGGTGTGATTTGATAAAAATCTCCAGTTACAAATAATACAGACTTAATGGCTTCTTGGCCTTTAAGGGGCTCAATGAAGAAACTTACATACATATCTTATGTCTTAAATGTTTTACATAAATTTTTAAGCTCGGTGGGATATTTTGTTGACCTTTGAGGCTCTGTGTGGCATCGAAGTAACTCTGCAAATATTTCTTGTATTGAAGTTCCTTGCAGAAGTAACTCTTCGGCCGCGTTTTGAGACAAATATATGATCCTGATCAATAAATTCGGCATCTGATTGAATAATTTGAGGCACAGGTGGCATTTCAGCAGCTGGGAGGAATCAATTTGCCTCAGATGTGGCGGTGGAGGCTTTTCTATTGAAGAAACCCTTGAGTTTGTCTTTAAACTGTGTTTTACTTGGGAATTAGGCTTTTGATAAGCATCTTAGACGTAATCCCCACAAATCTGTCCTTTAATCCTCTGTTCTGGTAAATTCTGGTCTTCATCACTGATACTCTCTGACTGTGCCCGATCCATGGTTTTTTATGATAAACGGGGCTGTGCAGGGTGATGTGGCATCAATGCCTGAGGAAAACACTGAAGAAACGTGTTTTTAACATCCTGCGATGATTTTCTTTGGTGAATTGAAGGCAGGAGGATCGTCATCCTCCGCCTTTGAATTTTCCTCGAAAAATGGCGATAAAAACCTCGAAAACCCTGCAAAATACAAAAAACTTATTATAAAATCCATGCATTTATAGGTTTATTGCTGCGGAGGCATGTGGAGGAAGCGTGGTCGTTGGATGGAATCATCCGACGGTCAGGATTAATCGAAGAAGGCGGAAGAAAGATTGAATCAGCGTCGTCGACCACGCAGAGATCGATGGTCGGGAGCAAAGAGGAAAGTCGAAAACGGAGAATCGTTGACTGGGCGACGAAATCAGGGCAATGGAATATGGACTGTCGATCTGCAGATTAGATCGATGACGAAGATTAACTGGACGATGTATGTAGCCCGGTTAACTATCGAGCATCTTCGGTGAGCGATAGCCGTTGGATGGCCCGCCCCAGATCGGACGGCGCACAGCAATATCGCTGGGTGTCCACGTCCGAACGATAATGAGCGATGAGCAAGAGGTTTTGAAAAAGTACAGGGGACGTGTGTCACGCGATGTATGGAATCGCTGGCGATCGGGGAAAAACCGCCTTTGCCTAAAGGCGGTGCGATGAAAACTGCGCGGTTTCGGCAATCGGCTAGTGGATGGCGGGGACCACCGGGGAGACGTACTCCACACTGTCCGATTTTCAGATCAGATCGACGGTGCAGAATGATTTAAAACTTGTACCGGCGGAAAAATTAAATAAAATAATAAAAAACCAAAGAATTAAAATAATCAAAGGTTTTAATACTTCGGCAAGGAAATATTTAAAGGTTTGGCGCCCGACTGCAGGGCCGAAAGTCATGTGAAGGGTCATACAACCAGGGATTTATGCGGGAAGGGGCTAAGACCCATATACGTACAAAAATGTGGGTTTTTTATGGTTTTTCAATGGTTTTCAAGAAAGTTTGAGGGTTCTGATAAGGCAAAAAAGGAGTTTTCAACCTTGTCAAGGGGTTTTGATGAAGGGGAAAGGGAAAATTTATGAAAATGAGGGATTTTCATGGGAAATGGAGGGATAAAAACTGAGGTTAGTTTTGGAAGAAGGGAAGGGGGAAAAAGATGCTTGTAGTAGTATTCTGGCTTGAAAATCAGCAGGATTTCTGAGTTTTGAAGGGAAACAGCAGTGACGATTATCCAAAGGATAGGATTTTATCAAAAGACTTTAAGTATCAGCAATTTTTAGCAATGAAAATTGTTTCTTGAAGGCTATCCAACATCATTTAGCCACCACCTGATATGACATAATTTATGGGTGGCTAACACTTTGCACAAAACTAAAGAAACGAACTCCGCATATAACGATACAGATGTGCATCTATAAACCAAATTATAATCCATACAATTTCGCATTCATATACTATATTATTTTTCTTTTTTCATCATCAACAAAAGGAAAAAAATACATATACCATCATTAAAATTGAAAAGGTTTCAGAGAAATGGTATGCTATGAATGCAAGAAAACTGCAGTAACTTAAATTACATATTGTCCACGAAGCTGCCTGTAGAAATCATTCTTTTAAACAAACCATAGTGCATAAGTGAAAAACCCAAAATTATTGTTAAGTTAAGAACAAGGAAAAACCCCTCTTTCAGGGTTGAGACATTGGTCTCAGTTCTTCAACAAAGCCAAGGAAGATTTATGATAGTGTCTGGCGATATGCCATATAGAACCTAAGGAAATCGACACTGTTAAAACCCTAAGAATTATAAAACCCTGTCAAGTTATCAAATTACATAAACTCAAATCCATCCCATGGGCCAATAAATGAAAACCCTTATCAATCTTGGCTGCCCACGAGGAGAGCCCTCGACACATAAATTCTTAAGCAGGAATAAACGAATTTATCTCCTAAACCTTTGTCTCCATAAGCACACTCCGTAGATGACGAATGGAACCCGGAGGAATACCTGTAAAGGCCAATAAGGTCATAAGATGTTTGCAAAGCTAATCGAAAAGGAAACATATAGGGTTGAAACCACCTTCCCTGCCCATCAAAGAAGACTAGGGTTAAAACTCAAACAAAAAATTATCACTAAAGAAAAATAACTCAAAGGAAGGTATCTATACTTACCTGTGATAGAGTAGCTAAAAATGTCGCCTCCCTGTTGAATGATAAAGAGCATGGCAAAATTTAGGTCGACCACCAAACCTGGAACTGATATGAACAAAAAAATACATGGGTTAACCTGACTCACCTAGCATTATTTGTCCCAAGAATCAAAGGTTCAACCCTTAAAATATTGGCGAGAAATGTTGGGTTTCAAACCCTCTCTCTGTTAGAGGAAGAGACCCCAACTTGGTGAAATTCTAGGAAGGCTAAAACCAAAAAAATTCATCATATTTCCTGTTAACCAGTAGAGGGACTATTAACTCTAGAAAAATAATGTAATCAAACGTAGAATGATTCAGGGCTTAAGGGAAGGATGATTACCTGGTTAGATGAATTGTGCATGTACCCAAGATGGAAAATGCAAAAACCTGACATATTCATAAACACAAATTTTTGGAAGAAAGCCCTCAAATTCTCATTCCTTGCAACAGTAACACTCTTCAAGGGAAAGATAATCAAAACAAAATTGTTTATAAAGCAGAGCCACAATAACGGTGAATTGTGTGCCATGATAGCCAACAGAGATAATTCCAGAGAACACAACAGTGGATGCATGGTAGAAGGGTTGGGTGCTGAAGTTTCAGAGTCAACACCTCTCTTGCCACACCCTTTGAATGAACGCTAAGTCAAACACTTGCCCCATCCCAAGACAGTTACCCTAACTATTGCTCATCCAAGCCGTTCGATGCAAGGACACTTGGCTTAAGATCGGGCATGTTCTCGAATATTCTGCTAGTAGAGAATAATCAATATCTATCCATAAACTAATATTACAATATTCTTATTGAGTTGGTATATTAGGTATGAGGTGGTAAGAGATTAAAATATAAAGCGCCGTGATTCTAATGCATAATCCACCTTATATATTTATTGTTAACAATATGAAATATGAAATGAAATAATTACCCAAGTACCTTGGTAAATTGTTTAAATTATTTATGTATGCTTTTCTATTTAAAAAAAAAAATTATTTGGAGTAAATAAGTATGTGTTTGGAGTCATTACACCATTCAATAATAAAAATCAGCAAAGGAAAAGTCACCGCATCATAATGGAAAAAATTTTTTTGAAAAAAAATAATGATTGAAAAATCTATAAATTTGGAAAAAAATATCATTAATTTATGAAGACTTAAAAGTTTTTATTTTTTATTTTTTTAACAATTTTCAATTTTAAAAATTTGATTTTAAGTCACATAAATTTAGTCATCGACTAATTAAAAATTGGAAATTTATATTTTAAAAATTCAAAAATTAATTTTTAATTTTTAATATTTAATTTTATTAAAACTTTAATAAGCTTTAGAAATAATTTCTAAAAATTTGTAAAATAATAAAAAATAAAACATTTTATAATTTGCCAAAATATAAAACAAACTAGAGTAGCTCTATCTCCTTCATTTATTAAATATTAAAAAGGAGTTAGATTCATTCACAATAGTTATTTTTATTTCATGTTATAGCAACTGTGTGTACATTATATTAGCATATTTTTTCTAGATGCAGATTTAAAGCTTATTAATGTTGTTGTATTACATCCATATTTCAGCCGGATTTTCTTAAGAATAATTATTATATTAAAATATAATAAGTCAAAACTCTTTAGAAAGTATTATTGGCCATTAAACAATTCATATTGTTTCAAACAAGATGTACTTATAATTTTAAATGATTGTTTAAAAACAAAGGTTAAAAATATTATATTGGGATAAAATACATTATTATGGAAATCAGTTCTATTATTTCTCAATTAAGATCAATAACACTTACTAAAAATTTATCATATATAAGAAGGCACCATATGGAAAAGTATGTCAATACTATACTTATGCTTTTTAATGGAAAAGTATGTCAATATTATACTTATTCTTTTCAACGAATTGGAACAAATATAAACTCATCTTAAACTTACAATGTCAAGGGAAATCAATTTTTTTTAGGTATTTTTTAATATCAAAGTATTGATTTTTTTATTTTAAATGATATTTTAATAAATTTAATCTCTCTTCATGTTTGATAAATTTGATGGATTTTAATGTATAATAGATTTTAATGTATATAAGTTAAGAAAAAAATAGAGATCTAAAATCAATCATTTTTTTTTTTTGTTTGTTAGGTAACGTGAGTCATGAAATGATTTGCATTTCTAATTTGTGGCTTGAGTTGTCATGACTTAAGGGAATCTAAGCTGTCAAAATCACCCAGTGACCGTAGTTTTCCTAGGCCACACAAGCCCTTAGCATGGCTGGATTTTATCCCACAAAATTCCAAAGAGGTGAAAGTTACCCCATAGAGTGCCTTAAGAAAACACCACATCACCATCTTCTCTATGACCTTTGGGCTAAAATCAATAATAAAAATTACGAAAATTAATAATAAAATTTCAATTTTTTGTGAACTTAAGCACTTGTTTATTACTTCAAAAGAGAATTAAATAGTCAAAAAATAACTTCTTTTGGTCCTTCGAGAAACTAGACTAGAAGCATAGGTTAGGAATTTTGAGGTTGTTGTGAACTCATCTAAAAAGAGTCTCATATATGAAAAAATACATGTAAATAAGATGAATACCCCAAGTCTTGACATACATTGACAAAGTTAAACATAAGAAGATGTTGAAGCAAAAAAAAAAAGAACTAGTAAATCATAATAGTTATTACACTAAGTCTCTAGGACGTTGTGTCGGTGGAACATAATTTTGATTTAGGGAGAAGTAGTGGTTGGATAAACTCTTGGTGAGAGTAGTGAGTTGATGATATATTCCATCAATTTCATCCTACACATTTACTGTCCTGATGGAATTCTCCTAGTGATTGATGGCATTGCCATGAGAAATCATCCCATACGAATTTTGGTATGCCAATAAAAATTAACAACTTGCATGTACCTAGAGAAATGTGATCTAGTTAAAGATCCATTGTTAGCTATCTAGTCTCGAGTGGTTGCATCAACATGATAATCAGGGGTGCAACGCCTTTCTCAGTACACCTCTACCTCCACGCATTCGATCTCTTATCGAATTAACCTATAGATGAGTTCTTGGTAAAAAGTTATGGACTACTGAGAGTTGAGCTTGAGAACATAACTGAGAGGTGGAAGCAACATTATTATCCATTTTCCCATAGATAAATGAATAACTTCTCCTACCCCCTTTCTTCCAAAAATAGATCATCCACATGGCATGGAAACACAAGGAGCTAGAAGGAAGAACATATGGAAAAGGGAGACATAATTGGGGAAGGAAGATATACAAAGGAGGTGTAAAAGAATTGGAGTATAAGGGTGCAACAAGATGAACCAGAGGAAGAGAGATAAAGAGCAAGTAGAACAAAATATTTCAAAGAGGGAATTGAACTGCACTACCCCTGAGTGGACAGTATTTGAGGAGGAGAAGAGTGAAGGCTAATAATGATGAGAATTTAAGCGAGTAGAATAGGGTAGCCGACGCCAAGATAAACCATAAAACCAAGGAGGGAAATGTGAACTCAAACTCTAGTTAAACCGAAATTCAACAATTCAAAGCGAATGGAGACATGCAAAAAGAAAATATTGATAAATACAACAGTTACCATTAATGTTGAAAGATCCCTTGTAAGGCCAATTTCAATAATGTTAATATATGCCAGAGTAAATTCATTGATACATATATGAGTGCAACTCCAACAAATATCTCCCTAATCAGGATGAGTGTTGTGCATGTGTTAGGATACGAATAGTTTCCAAAGGCGAGGATTAAGGTAACACCAAGCTAATAAAACTACCAACCTGACTGAAATGTGTTTCATTCTAACGAGAAATGGTCAGACTGTAGGTTGTTGTGTAACCACAAATACTACAACCCCATTGTTTACATCAGCCATGAAAAATAGGCATCAGAATATAGATCCACTACCAAATATAGCATAACTCAAACAAATTGGATAGTTCTTGTACTAAGCCACCAACATGGCATGTATGTGTTGTTTCCTCATGCTTCCTATGATTAACATTTCCATTGATGTGAGGTGTAAAATATAACATATTTATTGACCAAAACACATACAAAATTCTGAGTAACTTGAAATTCATAACTCCTTTTCAATTTAACTATGATTATATCAAGGCGAGAGAAGATAACCCACTCCAAGGTATCCACTATAGAGAATAAAATTTCAATACATTCTAAAATATCCCATATAAATATAATTTTTGAAACATTAAATGAACATAATGTATTTCAACTTTATTCGAGTAAAAGACAAATTTGTTTGATAACTCACCATCACCATCTTCAAACAACTTATTTCAACTTTATTCATCTAAAAGCTAGACTTGTTTAATGACTCACTATCACCATCTTCAAACAATAGTGGGGTGGGAAGGATGGCGTTCACTTAAGAAGATGAAACTAAAGCCTTAAATTTCAAAGATATTCAGGGAAAATTTTGTTTAAATTACAAATGATGTTAATGTGTTATTTATATTTTTAAGTTTATTCAAATATTAGAAACAAATTTATTTTAAATTATATAAAGAGAGGGGTTATGTGAGTTTTGAGATGACTAATACATTTAATTTGTGGTTTTAGTAGTAGTGATTTAGGAACATATAAGTTGCCAAAATCACTTGGGGATTACATTTGGCTTGGGAAACACTAGCCATTAACAATATTGGATTTTTTCCCACAGAGTTTCGAAATAGTGACCTTTACACCACAAAGTGCCATAACAAAACACTCTGTCACCATCTATTTTACACCTAGTTACGAAAAAAAAATATTATATTTAAATTTTCAGTATTTGTATTATTTTTATATAACTTTTGGAAATAGTATTATATATAATTATATTGTATTTAAATTTTTAAAATTAACTTTAATTTAATAATATTTTATTGAAATTTCTAAGAAAATGATTTTTTTTTCAAATTTTCTATAATTATTTGTTTTCGAAATTTCCAATAATCCGTGTTAATATTAAGACAATACTTTTAAATATTTTTTGGTTTTTATATTTATCTCACTCATATATATAATATTTATTTTTATTTTAATCATTGAGTGATTTTGTGCTTCGTAAATATTTTTTGGTTTTTATGTTTGTCTTATTCATATATATAATATTTATTTTTATTTTAATCATTGAGTGATTTTGAGCTTCTTAAAAAAAAATTGGAGTAATTAGTTTCAAAGGAGTAGTTACATATCATCCATGGATGGAAGGATGTGTACTTAGATTCATCATAAACAAAAAAATATCAAAAATCCTTTGTGCTAAAGATGGATCTTAATAGATTCTTTGACAAAGTTAACTGAACCTATCTTAGACTAGTCTTACAAATTAGGTTGGGATTGGAACTTTACAAACTGGATCACGCGTTGTGTCTCTTCAGTGAGTTTTTCCATATTAATCAATATATTTTCCTCTAGTAATTTCATGTGCTCTCGGGGATTCCGGCAGGGATGTCCATTATCACTCCTGCTATTTTTGTTTGTGATGGAAGGATTGAGCCATTTCTTATTGAAGGAAAAGCACGAAGGTAATATAAAGGGCATTAAAATATCACATAAACAATACATAACCCACCTTCTATTTGTGGATGATGTTTTGTTTCTAGGTTTGCGAATTGTAATTGAATGACAGTATTTTCATAGAACCATAAACCTTTTTTGTAGTGCTTATAGAATGGAGATCAATCTTAAAAAATATTCCTTTCATCAATTTGCGATCAGTCGGGATATCCTCTTGGATATTCAATATTTCACACCCTAAAAAATTGTCTCATTGGAAAACGGTATTAAATACCCCAATTTATTTCTAAAAGGAAATGATTATGATAAAGGGGATTAGATGTGGTATATCGGAAGGGTGGAGAAAAATAATAAATTATGGTGTTACAATTGGTTGTCACTGGGGGTAGAATGATATTTGTTTGGTCATCTATAGCCAAGATTCCCATTGTTATCCTTACCACTATTAGAAAACTGATGTTCAACTTTCTTTGAACTGGTGAAAATTGTAAAGAAGGTGTTCATCTTACCAAATAATCGTCTCTATCTATCCCAAAAAATTTTGGAGGATGGGAATTTAAAAATGTCACCTAGTTTGAAAAAGCTTTGGTCCTAAAAAATCTATGGAGAGGTTTGTTTGGTGAGGGACTTTGGAGCTAGGTTATAAAAGGGAAGTATGTAAGCATATTGTCAGTGGTGGACTATATTAGAGGCCATGCCAATAAACCTTCCAAAAGTGGATCCATATACCGGAAAGTGCTTATGGACTCCTTCCCCTTCCTTTTCAACTTGCTAGCATGGAAAGTTGGGGATGGAAAGGACCCCTCCATAGGTGTTCCCCGTGTTTGCAAGATATCCTCTGAATTGATACAATACTTATATTCCAAGGGTATTTACTGCACAATGTAAAAAAACTTAATTCCTCTCAAACCTCCATAAACTACTAGTTTACCTCAACCAAGATAGGATTGGATGGTTATCTAGCTAACGAATGGAAATTTTTCATTAAGGAGATAAACTTTAATGGGCTGAGATTAAGCAATTCCAGGGACACACTAGTCTAGAGTTGGGATATCTCATCCAAAAATATTAGAGTTTGTCTTCCCTATGAAGTGATAGAACATTCTGAGATAGATTCGAATGGTATTTGGTGGAATAATATTATTTGGAAATGGAACATTCCCAATAAGATAAAATTTTGACCTAAGAAAACTTGCAGAAAAAGGTTTCGTGGGACCAAGAGGATGTGGCTTATATATATAACATAAATAAACTATTGACCACCTTTTAGTTAAATGATTTTTTCCCTAGAAAAATTGGTCTATTGTTCTACAGGTCTTGGGCATTAGAGAATATTTGGGACAAACCTCCTTTGAAGAATTTCTATATTTTCGAGCGAAGAAATACAAATATTTATGTTCCCTACCTACCTTTTTTGCATGGGGCATATTGCTGCTAAGGAATAAGGCCATATTCAGGAATGAAAGTATTTGTATCCTTCCACAATCCTCAAATATCATTTGTCTCTTCAGAGAATATCTCTCTCTACAAAGCGCTACAATCTAGAGAAGAGTTTGATTTCCTTTTATCCCACATGATCTTCTTGTAGGTGTTTTATATGGAGAAGCACAAAGGAATTTTTTTGGAGGAGGGGGATTGATAAAGATGACTTAGAATAAACCATTCCATTTCATAATTGGTCGACCTAGGACTAACACCGAAGAATTATTGATTGCATTTTCAACCCTCATGACATTAGCTAAGCTAGAAAACATTAAATGCATTCTGATTCTTGGTGACTCCAAATGTGTTATCGATTGGTTGACAGGCCATGCCTAGTTAGAGGTCCTAAATCTAGCAATATGGAAGCATAGAATTGAAAAAATAAAAGTACACTTTCAAGACATCAAATATCAACACATTTACATAGAATATAATAGATCAACACATAGGCTTTCAAAAAGCACTTTAACATTGGGCCCAAGATCCATTCTATATGAGGATATTCTTGGAAACCATGTCCAAGGAGTTCATTCCATTCCTATATACTTTATGAATTAACTTTCATCTTCCACCAAGCTCATCAACATGTTGACCTTTTAGCAATACAAATCAAAGTGATACTAAATTTCCAACATGGCAGGTCATAGTTTTTTCTTCCTCGCTATACATACAATTTTTTAAATTTTGCAGTGAAACTTATTGCATGTATATCTCTATAGTAAATGATGTTATACAAATTATACTATACTCTAATTTTTTAGGTTCTTATGATAATTGTTGAATTTTTGTATCCCTATAGAAAATATAGTTATGAGCTTATCTACTTGCAATCTATTTGTAAAAAGTTGAAAAGAAGTATTCAATAGTGGGCATGTACTTTTTTTTCCCTAGAATAACAAAAAAGTAACATTTATAGTGAAAATAAAAAATAAAAAACTATTTATCATGGGGTTAGATTTATTCCATGATGAATATTTGTATTCCATGTTATAAAAGTGCAATATGCAACCGAGGATAAAGTAATTGATAATTTTAAATAATAATAATAATTTTATCGATAATTCTAAATTTATATAAAATTATATATGTATGTATGTATAAATTAAACATACTTTAATAAAAAATTAAATTAATATAATATTAAAAATAATATAAAAAATTACCCAATGGGGGTGGGAAATGGAGAGGATGATGTTCCCGAGGGAACATGTGGGTGTCCATGTTGGGTATGTGGCCTCATCTGGGCCAACAGGCCTCCTGTACCTCCCATAAAACCTTAAGTATGAGCGCAAGTTATTTCCGACGTGGAAAGTATCAAATCGCCTTGGGTCTCGAGGCTGGTGAGCATCTGAACGTTATGAAGGGTGGAAGGGGTATTCAATTGGAATTTTGTGTCTGTGAGAGTTTTGTTGTATGTGGTTTGGGTGTTGTGGGAATAGGCGGTAATTACAAAGGTTCTTTGGGTCGGGCGAGTGGTCAGCATCGTCGTAGCAGTTTCTGCCTCAACTTTTCGTTATGGGTTGTTGTTAATTGCCGAATTGGGCTTCGGCAGTGTGATTTTGCAAGTAAATAAGGTTATGGTCATCTATTTGGGGTGTTTTGTTGTTGTTTTCATTTTATTTTGTGTGGCTTCAGTCCGGGCCGAGTGGGAATTAATATTTTCTGTAGTGGGAAAGTTGAAGTGTTCCTTTCCGGTCTGCTTACAGGTTCCTGGGCTGCTGGGTGGATCCATTGGAGTGCCATTCTCGAGCTTTGATTAGCTGGACTTGTGAGAATCCACTTCAGGGGGGGTGATTGTTGCTAGTTTTTGGTGGATGTTAGTTTAGTGAGATGTGGGTTCTCTGCATCATGGGGAGTAGAGGTTCAATCGAGGCTAGTGGTCTCTCCTTTTGCGTGGTCGCTCGGGAGGTATCAGGTAGGTGGTCTTTGGTTCGCTCAAGTGGTGTTAGGAAGACAATTATGTGGCCTTTTCCTCACTCGACGTGTTCCTCCACCTAGGTGCCGCCCAATTCAGGCAATTCAGGTGCGGCCAAGTCTGGTGTTGGACCAGAATTGTAATCTACGGATAAATTACACTTCCCTATAAAAGTGCTAATCTATAAAAATAGGTGAAAGACTATACTATTATTTCTCCTAACTCAGAAAAGATACACAGAGAGGATTGGAGGCTTACTTGTTCAGTCGCTTCCAAATGACTCCTTCTGTCGCTTTTGTTGCAGCTTCAAAATCAAGCGGTTTGTGAGATGAATGCTTCCTGCAATAAAAACAATGAAACAATAGAAGATGCAATAATATATATATATATATATATATTCAAGCTAATTAGCTAAATCAGTAAATCATAAACTACATTCATCAACCAAGATCTTACAATATGGAAAATCAAAGTTAACATAGATGCATGTAGGGAAAAATAAGAAGTACTCTTTATTGATGATATAAGGAGAGGTTACAACCTAGTGACTGATTTGAAGTGACCTTCCAACAAAGTTCCAAAGTCTCATCATAGCATAAATCTCTCTAGAAGTAGCTTCACAAAACAAGCTCTCAATTGAAAATTCTCCAGCATTTCTCTACTCAAATTCTTCCCCTTTCAAACACTTAGATCTGTATTCAATTCATAGATGAATTATAGGTTGTTTTGCAATAAATATATTTCCAAAAATAGTCAAGACATGTTTCCAGTCATGTAGATGTCAAATGGACACTTGTATCCAAAGCTTGACACATGTGAACTCTTCTAGAAGGCACTGGCCAAGTGGAGATTCCGGAACAATGAGAATTTCGCTCCCAATGTGACCAACACACCTGTGAATGTCAGGAAGTGCTTTGTAGAGAAGCCTTGCATGGGGATACCTGCATATGCAACGCACTTAGGCCCCTTAGAGCCTGTGTTGGTGAGCTCTCATATGCTAAATAATAAGCTTCAAACCATGGAAAAATTTGCTTGATGAAATTCTTTCTTGATTTGTCTTGTTTCTTGTCTTAGGGCATGTAGCAACTAAAATGATAGGGAATGATAGACCCTTATCATTGGTCCTGGAGATGATGCCAAGTTAACCAGTTCATTGGGAATGGTGCCCAAATTGACCTATAACAATTGCCCCCTAAAGCATGAGATCCAAATAATAAGAATATTGAGATGCTTTACACTATGATGAGCCTGGAAACGAAGCGGAATGGTCACATAAATCAATATTACAATACATTTCATCATGATATATCCTCTATTGATCATAATTGATGAGGGTAGGCATTCCCATGTTCAGCACATAAAACAATCTAATAACATGTACATAATTCAGAAAGTCATCTACATTGGAATGTTGCCCAGATGCAGACACACCTATAGATATAGGCCCATGTTTAGATGACAATCTCTATGTAAATTCACCATACAGATGATGTGTATAACAATCCCAAAATCGCAGCCTAGATGGATGAAACTAGATCCGGGGTCTTCTTATCTCGTTCACTCGATCATTCGATTACAAGTCTAGCCATGCCAATATATGATTTGTCATCGAACATGGAAAGACATCATTTGATTACCAGCCAATGATGTGAGCTATTAACAAACGTGGGAGAACCGCCATTAATTCCAATGGCCCTCAAGGTACTGTAGTACATTTCGTAAGGCGTGAATAGATGTTTTGATGTCGAATGCCAAACAAAATCTTTCAGTCAAAGGTCTAGAAGCGAGGATCTTGTCGATGCTGTAACAAGCCTCATGGTACTGGAATCTAATGTTTCTAAGTGAGCTTCCTGGATATTGATTTCTTGTTGACAGGAAGTCACCTTATTGCAAAAAAGGAGTTACTGATTTCGAAGACAAGGGTATAAATTGATATAGCAATTTTCAGGGATGACAGTCATGAAAATGAAGTTTTATGAGTATTGCAGATGGATGAGTTTTTAATCACTGGATGACTTCTCTTGGACATATCAGTGATATTGTGATGAGTTGGCAACATTGACCCAAAACCGAAGTGAAGGTATGATGAACCATAGGTGTGAATGAACCGTCAAGATGATTACCCAACCCAAACAGTCACAGACATGGAGTGAAAGAAGTGCCATGTTCAAGAGCGACTTGCTACCAAAAAGAAACTTTACTTACTTTTCCCAAATTTTTCCGGGTCATTTGTCGACCAATGCCTCTTTATTTTTTAACAAGCTTGAGGAGGATAACATTTGCTTGATCTATAATTCAACCCTCTGGACGAATAAAGTATCGCTATTTAATAATTTAACGAGTCTAGTGATGAATGAAACTCGATTCTTGCCATGATTGACAAGCCTGTCACTATTTTATGTTTTAACGAGCTTAAAAACAGTGATAGCCCGGTCCTTTTTTATATTTAGAGAGTCTGAAAAAGAGGACGAAAGAGAACTCCAAAAGAACTTTTTTGTAAATTTGTCACTCAGATCCGAAAAAGTGTAAAATAATATTTGAGAGAACCTCTTTGGTCATGTTTAACCAAGTTATTCCTTTTTCGTAAATAATCCATCTCAGTCCGGAAAAGGGTTAAACTGATACTGAGTAGATATCAATTCATTTACTTTAACGAGCTCAAAATGACAAGTGCTCAGCAATATTTTCACATTATCGGAGTCTGAAAAGAGCTGAAAGAAGACTCCAGGGGTTCCTTTTTCATTGTTATAGAAGCTCAAAAAAGAGATAAAACTGCGCTTCAAATCCTTTTTCATTTTTAACAAAGCTCGAAAAATAAGGAGAAAAAGTATGCTTTGTGGTCAAGTCATTCTTTGAATAAATCTGCACGACTAATTTGTTCATCAGTTGTATTTCTTGTTCAGAACAACATCAAATGGATTAAAAATACCTGTTTCATGATAAAAACATAATAAAACTATATTCATAGCAATAAATTTAACTTGCAGACAATTAAATGACTATAAAAAGTAGTTTCACTATTCATTTTTACCATTCCATAATTACCATTTGCATTTTGGAGCTCTGAACCTAATTTTTCCCCCGAACTTCAGTCGTTGATTACGGTCATTTCTGTGGACGTATTTTGTCGCTGTTTGATCCAAGTTAGTGCCATGAACCTCCTCTTTCTTTCAGTATTAATTTCATTCCCATTATTTGCAAATTTTTAGGGTTTTGAGGCCCCTAGGGTAAATTTTGCCCAAAATGAGGGCAACACACCCCTGAATGTCGAAACCTGCATTGCATAGAAGGTACAGTGAAGGGTATCTACATGTGCAATGCACTGTCTCAGCCCAGGGAGTGCATTGGGCGCAGTATAAGTTTTTGGTTTTCATGTTGTGTCCAAAATTTGCCTAGTTTTTTGTAATGAATGGTATCTAATGGATCTTATGGTTGATTTTCAGGTTTCCACCGGATTATAATGATGATTACATGGAGAGAAAGAGAACATAAAGAACAAGATATGATTGCCTTGAATGATCCAGGTACTGTAAGAGCCTTAAGAGATTGTGGGCTACTTAAGTACTTCAAGTTTTTGGGAATGAGGCAACAAATAGAACTCTTAGAGTTCTTAGTTCGAGCATGGGATCCGGCGATAGAGGCATTTCACATAAAAAATCAATTTTTGTCCATAACAGTTGAGGATGTGTATTTTCTCACAGGTTTTTCGAGGAGAGGTTTGCCCATTTCTCTCACAGGATCTACCATTGGAGGAGAGACAGTGAGGGATTATGTTATGCAGTATTGCTATCCATGGTCAGAACCTAGCAAAGATGGGAAAATAAACATCTGGGATGTCAGGGATTTGCCTTTGAGAACCATCCTTGTCACGATCGCTAAACTTGTTGGCACAGTTACACTACATGTAGTGAACCGATCGTATATGTAGTATGTGCTAGAGTGCTTAGAGCCAACAATATTCAACTGATCTAAAGTTGTTCTATCTCAGATAAAGGAACAACTGAATAAAGAAAAGGGAGGAAGGAAGAAAAATTTCAACTATGGTTCAATCCTTATCTGCTTCGCTTTGGAATGGATTCCATTGATGCAGCCACAACATGTAACATTGGATATATCTAGTCCTAGAGATCCTCGAATGCAGAGATGGGTAGAACTCATGGGTCAGCATGCAGGCTAATCGACCGTTGTATTCTCGAATGCATTCTTTTCCTGGTTCTGGCGACAGATCGTCGCCATCGATGAGTATGCATATGCAGGCTTCAACTTCCGAGGAGATCTAGATCTAGTACTACCAGAAGGCGCTCAGTGGGGTGCAATGGGTAAGAATGATTCGACCATGTTTTTTTATTCTTATAAGGTTTATACAATGTTTTTGTGTTTTTATTTCTTTCCAAGACTAAACTAAATATTTTAATATAATGCAGATATTGGTCGCGTTCAACCAATAGAGGAACCAGAGCATGAAGTAGATGCTCTAGCAGAGAGGGTTGTGGGGAGAGTAGTCCTTCAGGACCTTGATATGGCTGAGACTCTGGCTGAGCTTTAGCAGCAAATAGAAGGGTTCACCTTTAGGATTCCAGATTTCCGGATCGAAGAGCTTCCCATGTGACTACAACGACACACTATCGGGGTTCCTAACCGTTGGATGCAGTTTCTCTGTAAGATTGCTAGATCTATAGCATGTTACCATGAGCACCACTAGTTTACTTGTGACATTTTTCTTACATTTTTAGGTAAGATGACCTATGTGTCTTGGGCACAAATTTTGTAAAAAACCTATAACTATCTATCTATATGTTTTCAAAGTTTTTCTATGTTTACTGCGCAATCCTATTCAATGATGTGAATGTTTTCTTTACCTATGTTGGAAATGTCTATCTAAAACTTGACTAGCTAATGAATCAGTTAAAGTGTTCAAATTTCCGGAAATGTGTTGATATTGAATGAAATCAAAATGTATCTCCAAAAGTCGAACTCTTAGGAATAATCTAAGAATTGTTGGATTTCTAACAGTATAAATAATAGTAAGTTGTAGTACCACAAGTTGTGAGTCTAACCTTATGATTATGCGGTTAATACCAAATGAAATGGCATTAGAGATAAGTTCGATCAACGTGCTATACTCAGCGATATTATTTGTCGATCTACCAATCAAATCCCTTGAAAACTCACTAACTCGCAGTTCAGAGTGAAAATGGCCCACACTGCAGAGGATAGATTCTGCGTACTACGACTAGCACCATCAACATATCCAACAAATGGTTTTGAAGATTCAGTCATCTGCGATGAAATGTAAAGCGGATTACTAATGTCAAGAAAACTCTAAAAACAAATTAAGATAGTGAATGCAAATCAACAGCATATAAATAATATAATGCAAAAAATTACTACTCTCATGATTAAGAATAGTAACGTTTCAAATACAACCCATTTCTAGGTTGTGCCAATGGAATCCCATCATAATCAACTAATTCGTAGGCACCCTTAGCAAGAACTCTTTTGACAATATAGGGGCCATGCCATAATGGCTCGAATTTCCCTGTACCTATTACATCGACTTCTTGATCGTAAAGGAGGACCAAGTCGCCCTCTAAGAAGATGCGAGGCTGGACATTTTTGTCATATTGCACCTTTATACATCTCTTATGTACTTCATTGGCCAATTGGGCTTCACGACGCGTTTCATCTAGATGGATGAGGTAAAGGAGACATGCTTCTTCTTCTGAGGTGTCAGGTAACAAATCTATCACGAGTTTTAACGATGATATTTCACATTGGATTGGTAAGATAGCTTCTAGACCATACACCAATTGAAAAGGAGTAAATCCGGTCGCATTTCTCACCAAGGTTCGATACACCCACAAGGCAGAGTACAGGATCAAGTGCCAGTTCCTTTTACGGAATCCTATCATTTGTTGAAGCATTCGTTTAAGAATTTTATTAATAGCCTCAACTTGTCCATTTGATTGTCGATAATAAGGAGTAGAATTATCATGTGACAATCCTAACTTGGCAGTCAATTCAGACATCATATGGTTGCGGAAATTCTTCCCATGATCCGTAAATATAGCCTGTGGGACCCAAAACCACAGAATAACGCCGTTAAAGAAAAAAAATGCAGTTGTTTGTCCTATGTTGTTGAATGTAGGCATCGCTTCGGCCCATTTGGTAAAATAGTCGACTGCCACAATAATATAACCATGCCCCCCAGATGAAGGAGGGTTATAGGTCATGAAGTCAATACCCCATTTCGTAAATGGTCCAACAGAGACAACAGGATGCATTGGCATTGGCGGTTTGTGGATTTTACGGTCAAAAATCTGGCATGCATGACAACTTCTGACTGCGAGGATACAATATCGAAAAATAGTAGGCCAAAAGTATCCGACGTAGAGTATCTTCTGCGCAGTAGTATATCTAGATAAATGTCCACCACAAGCCCCAGCATGGCAATCATTTAACACTTTTTCGGCCTCCTTATGAGTGAGGCACCTCCTTAAAATGGTATCGACACCATGACGGTAAAGTGTATCTCCGAATATCAGATAATCTTTGGCTTGGTGTCGAATATGTCGCTGATCAGAGTGAGAGGTACTAGGTAAAAAAGTTTGGGTTTGGAGATAAATGATGAAATATCCATACCAAGGATCAGATGATCCGATCAGAAACAAAGACTCATCTAGAATAGATGGTTCCGACGTAGTAGCAGTACTATCAGAAGGAAGGTCACAGAGAAGCTCGGCTAAAACTAAAGACTTCTTTGACTTGGATTTGATGAATTCCAAATCAAATTCCTGCAAAATGACAATCCATTTTGAATATTTTCCCCCCAGCAATTGACGTGATAAGATGTAAGTCATGGGGTTGCAATCCAAAACTATTTTTGTTTTTCGGAGCAAGATATAATGGCGAAATATTTGGACAGCTTGAACATTTTCCAAGGCAATCTTTTCCATGTATGAGTACTTAACTTCCGTATCATTGGGATTACAACTCAAATAATAGATCGGATGTTCAATTCCATTTTCTACTTGGACCAAAACCATAGCGATGGTCGTTTCAACCGCGGTGATATATAGGAAATAATCATTTTGATAATTAGGAGGATACATTAATGACGCTCAGACAAGATGGTCCTTGACAACATCAAAAGAAGCTTGCGCAACTTGGTCCCAATGGAAGGGAACTTCTTTTTTCAATAATCGAGTAAATCCTTTAGCCATTTCGGCGTAGTTTGGAATGAACCTTCTCAGGAAGTTAGCCTTTCCTTGAATTTTCTGTATCTGAAGTAAGGTTGATGATGCAGGAAAATCAAGAATAGCCTGTACCTTCAGTGGGTCTATTCGAATTCCTTCTTTTGAGACTACGAATCCGAGCAATCAACCAGAACCAACAAAAAGCACACATTTGTGCGGATTGAGGCGTATCTTGTAGTGTCGGAAGCGTAAGAAAATGGCTCTCAAATGCATTGGGTGATCAGTCCATTTTCGTGAATGCACTGGTAAATTGTCTAGATATGGTTGAACAATGTGCTTGATGTCATTGAAAGCATAATCCATTGCTCTCTAAAAAGTTTCCCCAATGTTCTTTAAACCAAACGGAAGTTTCCTAGATGTGATTGTGCCCCAGGGACATATGAATGATGTCTTATGTTGGTCATCTGGGTGGATATTGATTTGATTATAGCCAGAAAATCCATCCATGAACGAAAAAATTCCGCATCCAGCACAATCGTCAATAATTTGGTCGATAAAGGGAGTAGGATAGTTGTCTTTTGGACAAGCCTGATTGAAATCCCGATAATTGACGCACACTCTAATAGTTCCTTGTTTTTTCATAACAGGAATGATATTGGAAACCCACTCAGTTAGCGGAAAAGAGTAAATGAAACCAGCATGCAAAAAAATTTCAACTTCTGCTTTTATGGTAGCGGCTTTCTTCGGATGAATAGGACAAAGCCGTTGACGCACCGGTTTGACATTAGGATACATATTAATAGTGTGTTCAACTATACTAGTATCTATGCCTGGCATTTCCTCGTAAGACCAAGTGAATATGTCACGAAATTCACAAAAAAGAGAGCGATATGAATCAAGTTCTGATGGAGAACAAGATACACTGACATGAATATTTTCTACAACGCCAAGTTTAGTTGAAATATCGATAGAAATCGTTTCTTCGATATTAGATAAATTTCTCTCAGAGCCAATTGCATTAATCGATAAAGAATTCGAAAAGAAAGTTTCGATGGATGGGTGATATAGTTCACTTAGATTATTTTCTTCATAATTTGGAAGATGGGAACGATGATGATAATCTTCCCATGGTCCTCCTTCTGCCATCATAGCTTCCAAAATATTTTCATCTGTCAAAAAATTTAAGGAAAATGGATCAGATGGAGTACCAAAATCTAATGAACGATCAACCCAAACACTCGGCGACATTGATTTCGGATTTTCCACCCAAGCCAAATAGATTGATTGCTATTGTAGCTCAATAGGGCTGGGCGATAAAACATCATCCAACGTAGAAATATCAGAATCACCCGTAGTCTCCCTTAAGCCAGATAGAGTGGAAGAGATCATGTATCAGGTCTCTATGCTTGCAATTTATGCCGACATCATGGGCAGTGGTAATGCAAAGGTTCCATAAGAGTGGAATCCTTTAAGAGTCCTATACCAATGTTCTGAATTTCTAGTTGGGGTAAATGAACAAACGGAACGCTTCCAGTTACCTACGAAGCGGAGGCAAAAAAGTATAATTTATTAATGACTGTGATTGTACCTTTATGTGGAAAGAAAATCATTCTAAATTATGTAGAAATAATAGCAATCATTGCATATACCCATGGTCTTCCAAGTAAAATATTATATTCAAGGGGTGTGTCAACAACCTCAACATCAATACTTACTGTTTTTCCCCTTAATTCAACTTGCAGGTTATTGATAATACCACAAGGTTTATATGTTCTTCCATCAAAAGCCTTCAACATCATTGATGACTGTGATAATCGCGGCGAGCCAAGTGACTTCCAACAGTTTAGAGACATAATGCACGTAGATGCTCCCTCATCAATAATAGTGAGATGAACAAGGTGATTGAGAACATTTACTTGTATGGATAATGCCAATTTTGTTGGTAATTGCGGCACATAGCCCATATGATTAAAGACGACAAGATTAGAATCAGTTGGATCAATTCCACCAATGGTCGACAATAAATCCTGCTTCTGGTAGGGAAAATTTTGTAATACCTCAAGAGTGGACATAGCTAAAGGGGATTGAGCGAAATCTTCAACTATATTATAATTTTGTGTAGCTCTTGCTCGAGGATTATATGTTGATTTATGAATTACTCCCTTTGGTGGCTTAATCGTTAATTCAGGAATAACAGGAGGTGGTATTGATTCATTAGATGGATTCGTTGTCGAGGTAGTAGGTTGATCAGTGGCAGGACTACCATAGTCTTTATTCTGCGTCGACACCAAAATATCTTGTGAAGGTTTTGTGGTGGATAACATTAACAGTTGGGAACTAGGAGTTGGATCCGTAGCAACCAAATTTGTGTCCGGATTTGGAAATGGGTCTATCAACACAACTGATGCATGAGAAGTCTTGATGATTTTTGAGACTTGAGCATGGTGAGGACAATCCCTAACAAAGTTTTCCTCGTTACAGATTATGCATGGATAACTAGGTTTCTGTGGTCCAGATGGTTGATCAGATTATCTTTCCTGCAGGTTAGAAGTTTGTTTTTTCTTTGATTTCCCCTTTTTCTTACCTCCTGGTTGCTTGTCACTTTTTCCTTTGTCAAATGACACGACTTTAATTTCGGAAGTAGGAGCAAGATCAGATGCAATAGTGTGGTGTGTGTTTGCAGTGCCTATCAAGCTGTCTCCGGCATGAGATTCCTTTATTTAAGGAGGAACATTGAAATTATATCATGGCACATTAGGAAATTTTTCATAGAGCGTGCCAGTATGAGAGTAAATCAAGTCTAAATATTGGGCACGAGCAATAACTTGCTTTTCTGTGACGGCGCCACCTTTAGCCACATCCTCAGTTATAGATGGTAATAGGGACTTAATGAACCATTCAACAAGGAGTTGATCGGGAACCAATGTCTTAACCATTCGTCGACGGCGACGCCACTCGTGAATATGATCTGAAATGTGAGTGGAATTACTCTATTTGAAGTTGGTCAAGAGTTCCGTTTCAGTTTCGTATCTGATCGATAACTGGAAATGGGTCAAAAATACAGTAGCTAAGGCAGTGAAATTGTTGAAAGAAGCTCTAGGTAACTCAATGTACCATTTAGCAGCCGAACCTGTAAGCGTACGCTGGAAAAGACGTAGTCGAACAGAATCATCATTCAAGGAATTTGATGAACACCATAAATGATAAGTCATGACATGAGTCGACGGATCTTCTCTGGGGTTTGCATTGAATTAAGGAATGTCGGAGGGTAATTTATGAGGTATCAGCAGCCACCAAGGAACATAATTAATAGGATCATTAGTTAACCGGTTTAAATTTGGTAATTATAAGGTTGCAACAAAAGGCAACTGTCTATTAAGGTCAGGTTGAGGATATCTAGGGTAAGATGGAATTGCTTGGGAAATAGGTCTTTGAGCACCATCATATGTAATTTGCTGCTGATAACCTAGATAGGGGTTGTTTTTCATAGAAAATGCTTGAGAATTATGTTGACCAAAACCTGGATATGATACTTGTTGAAATGAAGTTTGGGGAGTTTGCGCCTGTGACTGCCAAGGGGTCTGTCCACTAATGTTATAACCCAAATTAGTGTAAGTTGGATTCAGTTGATATGTATAACCAGGTTCCGTTTGCGACATCCCATAAAATGGTACACTAGCTTGTGAATAAATGATCCCTGATACAGGTTGTTGTAAATTAACCAAAGGATTTTGAGCCTGTGGACCCAACATTTGATGATATTGAGTTGAAGAAATTGCCTGATAAGGTTGATGTACAATATTTTGATTCTGTAACAGGGGTATATATGTATTAACAAGTGGTAATGAAGTGGGTTTAACAGGATGAACCAGTTGATACGAGTGTAACAACCGTTTGTGGTTGGATAGGCAGAGTGGGATGCCATTGAAAACCATTCATGTCAACATTAGTTTGACCAAAATGTGACTAAGTAATATCGTATTGGATGACCAAAGGTTTCCCCCCATCATAAGGAGGATAATAAGACGAAAAATAATTTTCTCCAAATGCTGGGAGTCTAGTTGATATGGTACTTAAAGGAATTGACCCATAATGACCGACTTGATATTTCCCTGATGATGTATATAATGAATCAAGTCGTTCAGTACTAACAATAGGACTACCAGTTAAAACACCGGATGATGACATTGGTAAATACCATGGTCTTGAAGATGTACCAGAGAAGGTGCCATATAATTATTTGTAACCTATTGGGATCGAAGGACCACCGTGAAAATATGACTCTGGTGAGTTTGTGAACATCGACAGAGTAGCAAGGGTAGGAGCTGACGTAATTGGAACAGCAAACCCAACCAAAGATGTCGGTTCAGACATGTTTGTATGACCAAATGTATACTCTCCAAAATATATGGGAGATTGAATGGCAATAGGATCGACAAAAGTAGATGGAAACGATTGAGGAAAAGACTGGTATAGGTAAAGGTCTCCCCCAAAATGGGTTGGACTTAAAGGTGTATTAGGTTGTGGGATTTCTTCAATCGCAATTAAGCCAGAAGGAAGAACTTCACTGTCAGGCCCAAAATATATTTCAGACAGTTGACTGTGTGATATAGGAGTGTCACTGGCTACAGAAATTTGTGGGGTGACCAAGGTAGGAACAACTTCTGGATACTCGACTTCAAGATTCAGATGTTCTAGCAAATAAAAGACAGGATCTGGATCAATTTTTGATTGAACAACGTCGAGTCCAGGAGGTATGGTCTCAGCGATTGAATAAATCGTGACCACGGGTAGCTATGAAGACTCTGTTTCGACAACAGTAAATGAACAGGGATGTGTGGAAACAATTTGAGCTAGCTCTTCTTTAAAAGATGATGTTTCGCCAGAGGTACGAATTGTACTTTATTTGGCAGATCGTGATCACCTTCACCTACCAGAAGTAACTTCCGGTGGTAAAGGTGGTTTTAAAGCTAATCTACTCGAACAACAGGGGATAGGATTTTGTTCTTTCACGATTATTGATTTATTTTAACCAAAAAAAACAAATAAACAAAAATAGGGTAATGCTAGGCAAAAGGATTTACAAAGAAACTGTGAACTGCAGAATACCTCCTAGTGAACCAAGAAGTACGGGCGAGTAATCTCCCCAAATACTGTGTTTGGTGTATCACAATTTCAGGGCAGCCAACTCGGTTCACTATGGATGGAGAACACCTAAAAGTTGTCCTCCAAAATATACCCGAAGGTACATGGAGGCCCAAGTCCGTATTAGCATTGTCTAATGCGAAACCACACAGTGAGTGCACCCTTTTATACTTATCGTACTGTAACACCGTCTGATATACTAGAGAGTACATGGATGAGCTACGATATACTTACGTACGTGGAGTGAGGTATCACATTCGGAATGTATCGCAGAAAATTTAACGACAGCTGCTATGTTTTACGACGTCGGAACACGTCTCTATCCTAGACCTTCTAAATGTTATCGTTATGGTTCCAAAATGTTGTTAAGTAAATTGAGATTTATTTTATGTTGATCTTGCTTAACAATTTTTCTTTCAGGTTCACCACGATGATGTATATGAAATTTCTAAAATGCAAGCTAAGAATGATAAAAAAACTTTCACTTCAAACTTTTTCAATGAAGAACCTAGCTACTAAGGGAAGAGAGCAAATAGTTTGTGAGAAAAAAAAATCAATGAATCACAAGCTAAATGCAGATTTCCTAATGTTCCTTTTGCAAAACACACACAATCCTACATGCAAATGCAAGTTTTTCTTTTCATTTTCCTTAATGTTATGAATGCAGAAAAGAAACTAGGTGCACTAGATCAATAATTCAAATGCTTTTTATTTTCGAGAAACGAAGAATACAAATAACAATTTCTCTTTTGAAGGAAAAATGAGGATTTCAACAACAATTTCTCCTATCAAGGAAATGAAGATTTTACGACAATTTCCTATTTCGAAATCAAATGATTCTTAATGCGATCATAAAAAATACTTTGAAATCAACTAGTCAATGATAAAGAAAAAATTTTCAAACAAACATTGAACAAATTTTCTGCCAAAGGAGGAAGAATTATATAGATTCACTTGTCAATTGAGCATCAAACTTTTCAGACAGCAGCAAACAAAACTGAAGCAAGTTGCAAAGTCAAATTCAAAGGAATTTGGTCACTTTCAAGATTCAACGTAGTCTCCAAGGGGAGACAATGCTCTGCAACGCAGGCTAGGAAGGGAGACAGTGCTCTGCAAAGCACTGTGTCCTATCTAAGGGTGTGTTGGGTGCAGTAGACAAGGGAAAATACTATTGTTTAACTCACTGTCTTTGCAAATTTTCTGAAAAAGTCTAATCTTTATGTGTAATATCTATTGGGTGGATAAACAATGCAAATCAGAGACTAAAACACCTAGAATTAAGAGAAATTCTCCCCAGCGGAGTCACCAGTTTGTTGAGCCAGAATTGTAATCTACGGATAAATTACGCTTCCCTAGAAAGGTGCTAGTCTAGAACAACAGGTGAAAGGCTATACTACTATTTCTCCTAACTCAGAACATATACACAGAGAGGATTGGAGGCTTACTTGTTCAGTCGCTTCCAAATGACTCCTTCTATCGCTTCTGTTTCAGCTTCAAATTCAAGCGGTTTGTGAGCTGAATGCTTCCTGCAAGAAAAACACTGAAACATCAGAAGATGCAATAATATAGATATCTATTCAAGCTAATTAGCTAAATCAGTAAAGCATAAACTACATCCATCAACCAAGATCTTACAATATGGAAAATAAAAGTTAACATAGATGCATGTAGGGAAAAATAAAAAGTACTCTTTATTGATGATAGAAGGAGAGGTTACAACCTAGTGACTGATTTGAAGTGACCTTCCAGCAAAGTTCCCAAGTCTCATCACAACATAAATCTCTCCATAAGTAGCTTCACAAACCAAGCTCTCAATTGAAAATTCTCCAGCAGTTCTCTACTCAAATTCTTCCCCTTTCAAACACTTAAATTTGTGTTCAATTTATAGATGAACTGTAGGTTGTTTTGAAATCAATAGCTTTCCAAAAATAGGCAAGACATGTTTCCATTCATGTAGATGTCAAATGGACACTTGGATCCAAAGCTTGACGCATGTGAACTCTTCTAGAAGGCACTGGCCAAGTGGAGATTCCGGAACAATGAGAATTTCGCTCCCAATGTGACCAACGCACCTGTGAACGTCAGGAAGTGCTTTGCAGAGCAGCCTTGCATGGGGATACCTGCATATGCAACGCACTTAGGCCCCTTAGAGCCTACGTTGTTGAGCTCTCATATGCTAAATAATAAGCTTCAAACCATAGAAACCTTTTCTTGATGAAAGTATTACTTGATTTGTCTTGTTTCTTGTCTTAGGGCATGTAGCAACTGAAATGATAGGGAATGATAGACCCTTGATCATTGGTCCTAGAGATGATTCCCAGTGAACCAAGTCATTGGGAATGGTGCCCAAATTGACCTATAACATCTGGGTCTCGTCTTGAGCTAGTGAGTGGCAGTGGTGGCTCAGGTCAAGGTGGTCTGAGCAGAGGTGGGTCGATTTGCGTGGCTTCAGGGGGTAGAGGTGGTGGTCGGTCGGGGCATTCTGGGCATGCAGGGCCAGCTGCTAGGAGTGGTAGGTGTGAGGGCTCAACGGTGGGTCGTGGTGGCCTAACTTCGCATTTTCAACAACATGAGGTTTCGCCTCACTGTGGTGGTTTTGGGCGTCGTGTGCTGGTGTGTTAGGGAGGTCGCAGTCAACAAAAATTCTATTGTGTTGAGCATTGTTGAGACTTGATTCAGTCAATTATGGAGCGTCTCGAGACTTCAGAGCGGGTTCGACAGGAGGAGCATACGAAATTGATAGCAACTTTGAAAAAAGTGCATTACTTCTAGTGTCATGTCCGGGAGAATTTTTTGGTCATCTAGCAAGGCCATAATTTGTTATCAAAGAAGGTTGAGAAGCTGAAGGCCTGGACGGACCATTTCTAGGAGCATGTCCAATTCTCCTTTCGTCCTTCGCTGCCTCCTGGAATAGCCCCGGACAACCCAGCCTCCATCACATCTAACAACTAGCATGGCTACAGGTTTTTTATATGTTTTATTTGTTTACTGGTGCTTATGGCCTCTAAAGTTGTGGACAATGTCTCTCTTTGTTTTTTTTTTCACTGTCATATGCTTTCAGCAGTAGTCAACAAACCTCGTCGGTGTGAGACTATGTGTGTTTTTCTTCTCATGTATCTCTTTTTGGAACTATGAATAAGAGTTTGACTTACAAAAAAAAAACTAATATAAATAATTAACATATAAGAGCTTAATAAACTTCATATAATCCTAAAAAAACAAAAAAACAATATAACATGCCTTAAGTAGGTATAAAAATGTTATAAAATAAAATTAAAATAAAATATTTATAAAATATTTTGATTTTAAAATGAGTTATGGTTTTTGGGCAAGTGGTATTGATAAGTCATAGTACTAGCTCATGGTATTGTAACAAATTCTATTTACAAATTAATAATTTCATAAAAAAATGGGGGTAAATATCCATGGTTAAGAATATTTTTATATTGTAAGTAATAACTTTGAATTTTAAAAATGTTATAAAATAAAATAAAAATAAAATATTTGTAAAATATTTTTATTTTGAAATGAGTTATGGTTTTGAGCATGTGGTATTCATAAGTCATAGCATTGGCCCATGGTATTGTAACTAAGCCTAAATTATTATGACACATGGAACATAATTTTTTTTAGCTTTTTTATTTTTTAATATAATTTTTATATCTCACAAATCAATTTAAAACCGAATAAAAATAGTTATCAACCAATTAGGAAAAACAATTACATTTTTAAAAATTATATATTTTTTAGTTTTCAAAAAAATTCAAACTTTAATGAACATCATAGAATCTATTTAAAATTTCAAAACTGATTGAAATTCAAAGCTTTTTGACCAAAATAAAAAACAATATAACCTTCCTTGATACAATAACCCTTATGAATATCTAAGTAGAGACTGTATTCTTAAATTCTTCTTGCATACCCTTTTGAAATATATTTGTATTCTTACATACCCTTTTAAAATATATTTGTATGTTTTTTGTCTATTCATATATATATATATATATATATATGTGTTTTTTTGGATTCAAAGTTTGATTAATGTTGTTGCATTTTTTTTATATGTCATTAATGATCATTAGACATTTTTCATATTATTTTGGAACAAAATTGGTTTATAAATTTAGAAACTGTTTAAAAACGAAGTTTAAAATATAAAAAATAAATTTGATGTAAATTACATTCATGTGAATATTATCTCCAAGGCCTTTCAACTACAATCAATATCACCTAATCATAAAATTATCATACACCTAATAGTAAACTTATCATACAATAACGCATTGCATGGAGAAATATGTCAATGCCATATTAATGTTTTCTAATAAAATACGAAGAACCAAAATTTGGGGTTAAGCACTCCTTCCACCTAGCATGAACATAGGAAATTATTACTCCACGAACTACCATCACCTACAGAGAATTAACCATAACAAGCATTACTCCACTATGCTTAGTTCCACACATAAGCAAGTATTCAAAGTATATCTATATCATGGTAGTAGTCGGATTCTTAATTGTTCAGGGTGATGACGAACACTACAGATTGTGTTTGTGCTTTCGTTTCCTCTTATCAAAGTGCATTTGGAGGAAGGTTTCTTTTTTATTCTCTCTTATCTCCCTTTCAAATTGATGTTTCCTTTCCATCGGTTGTTACGTTTGGTTCTAGAATGATCGACATGCTTGATTTTTTTTATTGAGTGGGATTTTGCATTGGTTTTAATCTTCTTACTCACACTAAAAAGGTTTCTCATTAACTTTAAAAGGCCTTCTATCAACGTTAACTTACCAAGATTTGTGACTCAGTTATTTTCATGGTTAGTCTTACATTGTTTTCAAGATATTAAATTTTGTTGAAGACCAAGAATTCCTTATTTCTTCCCTCTTTTCTAATTTATTTATCTCCTTGGCTTTATATTATTCTCTTTATCCCTATTCATTATTGTGCTTCGCTTTCCGTTCCTTCTTGTATTTTATAGGTTTAAAATTATGTTGGAAAACTTGTCATTGATGGCAAAGGGTGTTGAAGGTTAGGGTGTTTTGTTAGCCCAATTTCTTGTGAGAAGCCACAAAGGTGAAGAGATGTTTGAAGAAGTTATGATGTAAATAGTTGCAGTGTTCCTATGTCAACTAAAGGTTTCTTACTCATGTAGTGTAGTTCGTATTCACTCAGTGCAATTCTTATTTATGTGTTCATTGTCAATATGCTCAATTTAGCTTGAGTGTCCAATGAGTGATGCATACCAACAATATGATCTTAGATATTGATATTTATAGATATTCATCACTGATATCACTGAGTATATATTGATATTGTTGAGCATGTTGCATAGGTTCTTTATGAAGTTGCGATGTAAATGGTTGCAGATCTAGGTGAAGGATTTTTTTATTTTTCCCTAATTCAGGGGACAGACGCAAATTAGATGGGTAACCAAATAGATGGATTTAGTGGAATAGTTAGAAATGATAAAAACTTTTAATATACAACACATACAACTCTACTGCAAGTTGTACAAATTGTGCACCACAATCTTGAAATAAGGGCACGAGTGATAAAGTAATGGAGTTTTCACATGAAGAGGTCACATGCGACCCATTCTGGTATTTGTTTAGGTCGATATTTTTCTTCAGGGAACGGATTAACCAAAGGGAGAGTTAGTCCATGTGGGGAGTCTGCTAGCTAAGTGCAAAGGTTGTATGTTAGTATTTTTGCAGTTCATGTCAAGTGCGAGATAGAAGGGCAAGAGCCAAGTTTAGGAAAAAATTGAACCAAGGTCTTGACCGAGTAATGGTATGAGATGGGGTACTGAAGTATGGTTGAGTGTCTAAGATGTACCAAAATATATCCAAATGATTTTTACATGAGGATCCAAGTCTTGGGATGGGTTGAATGATCAAGAGGTTTAAGGCATATTGGCTTGAGTTGATGTAAAGAATTCAACCATTCTTGTATAAAATCATATTTGGTTTTTAGGCTTGTTTTGGGCCACCTACTAATATATTTTTGTCTCTTGCATATTATGTTTGGATGTGTAATTTATTTAAATTTACTTAAATATAATTTTTTTTCTAATGAATTAACTTAAAGAAGTAGAGAGGCACAATCCAAGTTTGGTACAGCCAAAGTGGGCACACCATCAGGAGGAAAAATGATGGTGCAACATGTCTCGAGGTCCACAGTGCAACATAACTTATATGGGTCCTTCTGGGGCCATGACTTGTGTTATAAGAACAAGATCATAATTTTTTAGATGGTGACACAATGTTAAAGCCAAAGAAGGAAATTGTGGCAAGCAGTTGAGATTTCCATAAGGTAGGGAGTTAGTTGGGTCAAAATTCTTAGTGTGATAGGTTTTTGAGCACCCATGTCATTTTCATATCAAGGAGGAAATGATACAAAAAATGACCTAAATACCCATAATTTGAAACATCACGTGGTTAACATCAAAAAATTGTTGGACTAGCTGGTGAAATCGTTATGTGAGCATGGTGAGAAGGAATATGGGTTAGATATGGAGATGCAACAAATGAAACAAATGCTCAATCATGCCATGAACAATATTCATGATTATTTCAATCCAATAAAATAGATCAAGGATGACTTTGATGCCTCCCATCCCATTATACCATCTCAAGTTGTGATAATTCTACTCATATGACCCAATCTCCAAGGTTTGTTATGAAGACGGGGTCACAACAACCTCTTTTATCAAAAAATTTGAATCTTAAGACCGAGGCCACCATTACATTCGACTTGTCAAGAGATTTATGACAATATTAGCATTACCTTAATCTGAGTCCCAGATAGAAATTTATGGCTATTAGAAATTTAGCTCATTTACACGAAGCCATATCATCATTAAAGCTCCATGTGGGCTTCCTAGACCACATGGTATCATGTCACCGCTAAATGGTTCCATAGGAATCCCTCATCATTGTGGATTGTATTTCTCAATGTGTTAGTTGTGATATGTGAAATAGTCAAATGTCGGCAGCATCCCATCAACATTAGGTCCATTTGCAGCAACTTACCAACTTGAAGGCCTTCTGCTTAATGTTAGGATATTCTGACACATAGGAAATAGTTAAGAATAACTTAGTCTAATGTAGAGTTAGGTAAAGTGTGTTTCTTTACCATGTACATTTGTAACTTATAATCCGACGGTCATGATTTTTAGTGATCCGACGGTTATCTCTCTCCTCGGTATTAACGACACTTGATCCGTGGCTTAACACCTGATTGGTCCATGATCTCTATTTAAAGAGCATGGAGGGTCATTTTTCCAACAACCGTTTATGATAAAAACATATGTAACTTTTATTTTTATATTAATAAATTTCCTGAAGTGGCCACGTTGGCTCAGGCCATGGACTATTTCCCTCTTCGAGGGTTTTAACCACGTGATTATACTGGTGTACTGATTTTTGATCTGTTTGTGAGCGGTGACCTTTGGTTCTTGATCTAAGGAACTTACCCTGTAAATTCCTACACTTAACTCTTTCAACATTTCAACGACCTAACAACCCCACCCATGGGTTCACCCGATACATGTCATGACAGGTCAAACTTCGGTTGTGGAATCCTCCCTGCAAATCCTGCACAATTATAATGGTCTGAATTCCTGGCAAGGTTTACATGCTTACATCATTTTAGGTTGGCATTCTGCACATGATTATCTGCCTAAACCGTTTCAACGGCTAAGTGGCGTCCACAGGTTACAATTATGTTGAGACATGTTCCTCCATTAGACCAACAAACTTACATCCCTATGCACATATGTTAAGCTATAGTATGGAGCCAACAAGATGATGGACAATGGCTAGTGTGTGGACCACATGGCATGGTTCTGCTATATGGGGTTCCACCATTGGACCAGCACACCTTTGTTGGTGTTAAGTTATAATTTAAAGTCCTATACGTAAGGGTCCGATGGACAAGAAGAATGATAGATTGAATCTCAACTATCATCCTCCCCCTTCTACTTATGTGATATATACATGTTTGAGCTGAAAAATCGAACGTCCATTCATCAACCTCTCAGTATCATATTTTACCATACTTCATGAGTGAGGTGCATCATCCCGCTCTGATATTTTAGTCACCAATAGAATGCAAATCACAGAATTTTACAATAAAAAAATGGAAACTTCCACAAACTTCAATTAGTTTTGAATTTACAGCACAAGGGCCCAATGTCTAAAAAAATCCAATTCTTGTAATGGTAAATAATAGGGAACAGGTTCCCATGAAACAAAATTTACAAGTTTTTGTGACAATAAGGCGTAAATATCCACATCAAATTTCAACAGTTTTTCAATTATGTACAAGGATAAATGTAACATTTGATCAACTCTACTAATCTCTTGTAGAGTGGTAAAACTTATTCATAGATACATGACTTATCAATTAACTAAAAAATAATTCAAAGATAAACAATATATCATACCATACATAAGCATAGAATAAAAAATATGCAATTTTAATATACTTATATATGTGTTTTAAGATGGATAAAAAATGGAGGGACTTCAACTATCCACCCAAATGTAGGCCAACTACACAACAACTTTATGGTAGGTGGTTGAACTCAAGCTAGATCAAAAGTATGAGGAGATGCATGCTCAGAGAATTTCACACTAAATACTTGGTTAAACAATTAGAATATGGAGTCCACTACCCAAGTGTCTTATCAACTTCCCTATAGTAGTAAGCACCACAATGCCCCGCTCTTTATTATGAATTCATTCACAGGGATTCACCTAAGGTCCAGATGGGTTATTTATCAGTACAAGAGTTAAAATACACCATCTAAGTGGTTTATCAACTATATTTTCATATAAATCACACAAGGCGTATGCAATCCATTGTCAAGGTTATTTATTAGTTACCCAACAAGAACGACAGTGACCTAGAAAGCCATGTCCAGGTGATTTATCAGCTAGACAACAAGCATCATACTGATTCAATCATCAACTAAGCCCACTACTAACCACACAAGCTTAGACAACATAGCATAGCAGCCTCAAATATAGTTCATATGGGATATAATCCAAAATTCATGAGGATCTACCTCCAATTAGAGTCCTCAAGGTGTTGCTCCATAGAAACTCAAATATGTGACTTTGCCTTCTATTTCCAATGCTCCACAGTTTCCACATGTTTCCTAAAATTATCCAATAACACTTCATGGAAAAGGATTCCAATCATTTCAGGATAGAACTCGGTGAATTGTGATCAATAAGAGTGAATGGTTGGAAATCAGGGGATCAACCAACGAAATCCATTAAATGAGAACCAACTAGTTATGACCAACCTAAAAGACCAACCAACAAAAAAAAACCCCATTTTATTTTTTATTTTTATGCATATATATATTTTCGTCATCATCTCTTCGTGTATTTTAGAGGAAACAAGCTTGGCTCTCTAGTGCATTTTAAAGGGTGCGGGATTTCCTCATCCATCCACTGTGGGAAAATGGGGAACCACATTGTCTTTTCCACCGCCCCTTATCCAATATCATAATTTATATCTCAGGAGGAAATTATCCTCCAATCACATCTCATTATTAAATTTGTCTGTGAGTAGCTTGTTTAGGCCTGTAAATTAGTTCAACATTTAATTCAGGCTAGGTCTGTGGCCTTTCAATGCATTCAGGCACCCTTAGAACATTGAATCCATAAGTTTGTCCCTCCATCAGTTTAAATGAATGAAATTAAAATTAAAATTTGAAACCACATCATATCATCCAGTCGTGGCTCCCACGTTGGCATTACAGTCATAATTTAAATAATAAAATCAAGGGAGAAAACAAGGGTTATTAAAAAACCCACCCCCTTAAAGAAATATTTTCCTGGATTTTCTATAAATGAAAAAAATAAAAAAATGAGCTTTATAATCAACACCTCTTACATTTCTCTATACATGAAAAAAAATGGGTAGAGCTCCCTAATTTTCTCTTCAAATTCCCAGTTTGATTCATCAGGTTTAAATTGATTCCATTGCACATTAACCTATTGTCTTACTTGATTCTAAACCACAACATGTCTCTAGTCTAGGATGCATTATGGTTCATGTTGGAGTTCTCCCTCGTATTCCACCTATATCCAAAACCAATCAATCATATGATGAGTTTCACATACATGCTTTTTAAGAAAATAAATATGAAATACATCATGTGCTTTCATTGTGGGTGGCAAGGACAATCTATAATTTATTGGTCCTAGATTTCCAAAATTGAAAACCATCCACACAATCTTGGTGCTAATTTAGGACATGATCCCACTTTCAATAAGCTCTTCCTTATTTTGATGTAGAGATAGACATTCTATCCCACTTGAAATTCTTTGTGCATTCTTCGTTGGTTTGCCTGACACTTTTTCCTATCCTAGTATACCTTCAACTTCTACCTGATATTAACCACTTCTTGCTCCATTTCTTTCAGCATGTCAGGCCCAAGCACCACATTTTTCACTAGTTCATTCCAGCTAATGGAATTGTTTCATTTTCTAACATACAATTCCTCAAAATATTCATCAGTATTGACTGTTGATACCCATTATTGTATGAAATTTCAACTAATGGTAGGAATTCTTCCCATCCCTCCGACTTATACATGACATAAATCCTCAATATTTCTTCTATAATTATGTTTATCCTTTTAGTTTTACCATATTTCTAAGTATGATAGGTTTTAATAAAAGCTAGCTGAGTCCCAAACCCAACAAATAACTCCTACCAAAAATTTCAAGTGAATTTGGCATCCTAATATCAATGATCTTCTTGGGTATGCCATGCAATCTGAATATTTATTTCATAAAATCATGGGTTGGTTCAATGGCTTTGGGGATGGATTTAATCTCTATAAAGTTAGATTTCTTTCTCAATTTTTTCATTACCACCGTAATGGCATCACGTTTTTTTGATGTATTTGGAAATCCTATGATGAGTTCCATGGACATGACTTCCCATTTCCATTTAGGGATTTGAATTGGTTGCAGTAATCCAATTGGATGTTGGCATTCTAGTTTTACTTGTTGGCATTCCAAGCACCTAACAAGATATTTGAATATCTCTTACTTCATTCCTAACGAATAATATAGTTTCTTTGCGGCTATTATCATTTCCTAGTCATTAAAATGGCCTAAATTAGGTATTTTGTGGAGCTTATCCATTTTGAGTTTCTTCAAGTTGGTCACATAAGGAACATAACACATGTCTTTGAACAATTAGTGAGCTTATAATTCTAGCTTATTTTTCCCTTTTGTTCCTACTATAATATTTTCTTCACATACTAGAAATTTTCACCATGTAGCAATGCCTCTTCAATCCTTTCTTTAGTGTCAATTTCACAAGTGCTCATGGCTTCCAAGTGAGCTACTTGTAGAATTATACTAAGTGCATCTACTACCCAATTCCCTTGCCTTTAATATGCTTTATTTCAAAATAAAATTCACTTATAAAATCCAATCATCTCGCTTTTCTAGCATTTAAATTAGGCTTATCAAACAATATTCTCGTCCGTCCATGATTTGACATCAACCTAAACCTTCTTCCAAGTAAGTAGTGCCTCCACATATTTATTGTATGCATGATTTCAGCTAGCTCTAAGTCATGAGTAACACAATTCTTCTCATGTTCATTTATTTTCCTTAGCTCATAGCATATTACATTTCCTCCTCGCATTAGTACTCCAACTAGTCCTTCCTTCCAATCATATATGCAAACTAGGAAATTATTATTTTCCTCTTCTATACTAAAAATAGAAGCATGTGTGAGAAAGTGTTTGAGTTTCTCAGCTAGCTACACACCCTAGCATCCATTAAAATTTTACTCCTTTATTTTTTAAAGTTGCGATTGAATTCCTAATCTTTGAACAACATTAAATGAACCATTGATAATTTCCAACCGATTGTTAGAAATTATAGCAAGAAAGGCTCAATTTGACTTATGCCTTAGTCAAATTGAGTAATTCAATTTTGCACATCAACAGGATGACTTGGATGTCAGTTAACTTGTGTGACATGGCCTTGTCTCCTATTCAGATCAAATAATTCGAGTTTCTAGGCTTGGAGTAGAGTTGTACATGTATTGTTTTCTAAAATTTAGCAATCTAGTTCAGTTATTTTCAGTTGAACTGTGTTAATTGAGCTCTAGTTACTAATTGAGTTATTTGAAGGTTTGTTGAGTAGTAAAACTATTTTTAACTCCATATTCTCTCAATTGAACTATTCAATCAACTAAAAATATCCCATACATTCTTTGAATTCAAAATTCCTAGCTAGAGTGGAGGAAAAGGCACATTGTAATCATCAATTATATACTAGTTGAGTGTACAGGCTTGGAAATTAAGCAAGTGGTCTATTGTTTGGGAATTGTGCAAGGAAATAGGGAATTACCTTATTATTTAGGAGCTCAATTTCTCCATAATTGTGTAACGAAATAGGAGGAAGCTAGACCCTTGAATTTGCTATGTTTTTTCCAGAGCAAGACAATTAGTAGGGGAACAGGTTTATAGTGTAGGGTGTGCTTTAGAGTTGAAGAAAGACATTGTAATAGTTTATAATTCTCATATAATTAATGAAAAGAAGTGGAAGGGTTTTTCCTAGTTGGGTTCCCCTGTAAATCATTATGTTGTTATGGTTTTTATGGTTGCATGTCATTCATGTGTTTCTCAATTGTGATTTCCATTCCACATAATTGTAGATGAAATTTTTAATCACTTTCTATTTGCATATTCACTGAAGAATTTTTCTTCCATGTCGGGAAATGTATTTCAACGGGTTGAGATTGGAGTATGCCTTCTAGGGAACCTCTAATTTCATAGCTTGGAAGGTAAATATGGAAGTTGTACTCAATGAAAATGGAGTGTTGGAATACACCAAAACTGAAATTCCAAAAACAATAGCATCAAATTCACAATAGTTAGCTGAATGAAAGAAGGATACCACAAAATCCAGGAGGATCATCCTGGAGGGTGTGATAGACCACATAGTCTCAAATTTACATGGCAATGAAACTCCATTTTCTATGTGAAATACTCTCACTGAATTATTATAAAATAACGGTGAGACTAGGAAATTAGCATTGAGGGACAAGCTTAGAAACATCTGATTGTAGAAAAATGAAACCATTCTACATTACCTCTCTATATTCACTCAGATTCGAGATGAAATTGGAGGAGTAGGACAATTTTTTTCCTCATCTGAGCTAGTGAGCCTAGCTCTCACAGGCCTTCCAAAATCCTGACACAGCTTCTAGGAATTTGTAAATGGAAGGGAAAATTTTCTAAATTGGGAGACTTTTGTCCAATTTGGTGCAAGAATAAATTCAAAGGAATAGTAGAGATGGAGTAACATATAAATCTTAGGAGACTAACAGACCTAGGTTAAAATTTCATGTAATAAAATCTTACAAAGGAAAAAATATGACCACGGTTAAGGAACACTTATTCCAAGTTGAATGATGGGAAAAACATCCTAGTGTGGGTGTTCATTTCGGTTATTATGGCTAAGGTAAATCGGAAAAGGAAATGGCTAAGGCTTTGGGAAGGAAAAAGAGTATTTTTGGCACATTATTTATGAAAATAATGGAAATTAGGAGAAAAGGAAGGTGAAAGGTCACAGGTTGCATGTGAGGAGGAAATTGAAGGAAAATAATGGAAAACGAAGAAATTAGAGGTCTCATTGATAAAAAGGCTTCTAAAGATCAGTTGGAAATATTTTGTTAGATTTTTGTTAGTTCATTTTCAGAATTAGTCTCAAAGAGGAGAAGAGAACCAAGAGGAGAAGGAGATAAATAAAGAAAAGGAAGGGAAATCAAGTAAGGGAAGGACAAGGAAAGGAAAGGAAACCAAATATCAATCAAGGAAAGGCATGATCAAGTAGCTTCAATAGGAATACTTGCAGGTAACAGATTTCATGTATCGTTTCCTAGTTGATTTTGACATGCATGGTATGTGCATGTTGATATTTGGTTCTTTTTCTATTGGTGGCATGGTTTTGCCGAGTTTTGACAGTGTTTTTCAGTGTTTCCTTTCATTTTTCCAAATAGCTATGGTGTGATGGGATTGTTCTTAGTTTTGATATTTGGAATTGACTGATGGTTTCAGAATTCAGGGTGGAGGTGGTCTCAAGAACATTCCCAAAGGCCTAGGAATCCCTTGACCGGTTTTGGCAGGATACATGGTAAAACCTGAGGGTGGTGTCTCAGTAAGATCCTAATGATCCGGTGTGGTTTGCGATAAAGCCTAGAGATAAGGAGAGGGGAAATTCCTCAAGGATAGTGATGAGATCGGGAGGCATTTCAAGCTTGGTTTGGTTTTGTTATCTCGGTGTTGGTTCAGGTGAGATCATGGTATGGTGAGGGTGGAGGTGTTTAACCTCTGGATTCCCTTGGTTTTTTTTGGATTGGTTTATCCATGAGATCCCACATTCATTCTTGGAATATGGCACGAGGGTGATTGTCCGAAAGAAATATTTGGTTCAGCCATGTCTATGGTTGGGTGGTACGTGAAAGTCCCAAACCTGGTTGGCTCTTGCCCATGTTTAATGAAAGCTAAGCTCTCTTGCTTTTGTGCTTGTATTTATGTGGCTTTAATGGTTGTTATCTTATTGGTATTTTCATGGTTATATGTTGGATATAAGCATGGTTGTGTGACTAGTTCTAGTCATGGTTTATTTCTTGATTTTCTTGTAACTAAAATAATAATGAATGGAAGACTAAATTAATGCTATGATAGCTAATGAGAGAGGGTGGTGATCCTTCTTGTTAATTCTCATATGATTTTTCGGTCCCTTATGTTCATACTTGAAGTCATGACCTGTAGGTTTCATATCTACCAAGTGTTTGATGGAATGTCAGTCATGGTTAAGCTTGGTTAGGTCAAGTCCTTGATCAAGCCTTGTGTTGGAGGCTTTGTCTTAGTGTCAATTATTGTCTTGGAAAGTCTCATCCAATTTCAGGTAGTGGTATGGAGGATAGCCCTAAAAAAGTGACTTACATCTTGTAGTCTCTAGCACAACGCTAGCTGAAAAATATGGTAGGCTCTCCCTTCAAGGAATTGTGGGAGCAACTGGAGGGTCCCAGTCACATGCATGCCCATGTCATGGGAGAATTTGGGGATTAATTCATTGAAATGCTAGGTCAACTCAGGGGTTGGGCACCTGGATTGGTGGATTAGCTCCTAGGGGTCTTAAATCACCTGAGGGAGGTTTGTAAGGTTATGTTTTGTCGACTTCATTTCATTAAGGTTACCTAGGAGTTTGATTCTTACCATAACAACCCCTCATATCATTTTTACCCCGAGTAGGTGGGTAGATATGAGGGTAGGTGTTGTTATAATGAGGAAGAGAATTTTTCCTTGGTTGGGAAGGGCAAGAAAGCTAAGTGCAAGATGGCCCAAAGTAAGCATGAGTCCATCCAGAACAATGGCAAGAATAAGGACCTAAGAAAGATAAAATGTTTTCATTGTCATGAATATGAGCACTATTCTACAAATTCTATGCACAAGAATACTTTAGGTGCATTAGGAGGTGAGGCGCTTACCGCAAAATTGAAATTAGACTTCACTCTGATTGCATGCATGGCCAACATTATAATGGGAAGTTTTTTGTACCTAGATTCAGGTGCCTCGTTCCATATGAAAGGAAGAAAATAATTCTTCAGTGGCTTAGAGGAGAAGCATCTCTATATGCACATAGAACTTGAGGATGGTGAGAAGTATAATACCAAAGGAATTGTAACTATAACCTTTAAGAGGGATTCAAGCTTCCATTTTCATCTGAAAGATGTTATGTATGTACCTGGGCTGAAGGAGAATTTTATTGTAGCTGTATTGGAGGATAGAGGATATGAAGTTTTTTTCAGTAAGGGGAAAGCCTTCCTGAGACATTTATCTAACGGGAAAGTGAAACATATTGGATTTAGAGTAAAAAATATCTACAAGCTTGAGGTGGAAGCTTACACTACACTAAGTAGTGAGGAAGAAAAATTGAAGAGTTGAGAAGTTGGGGAACTCTGGCACAAGAATTGTTGGATAGTTGGCATTATCTGAATGGTTGGTTCCACTTGGTATGTTGGAATTTATTTCAACTAGACTAGCATTGAGGTTAAAGGTAGTAGATGTTAGCATTAATGAGGATGTTGTTCAGGGGTAGTCCCATGGTTACTACAGTGTTTTGTAGAATATAATCATAGTAAAAGTATTATTGGAGAAGCCATAAAAATATGACTATGATGGTTGAAAGTCCCAGATTTTGGAGGAGATTATGTCTCAAAAGATCAACTTAGTTTCTCCTGAAATTTGCATTTTTGGATAGTGTTCTAGAAGATATTTCCAATGGTATGTTGAAATCTGGAAAAGGCCTTCTAGATCAGGAGTTATAGTAAGCTGAAGTTTTCATATATAAGGGCTCATTCACTCGGGACTTAAGCATATGTTGAACTAAGGTTCGACTTAGGTGAGTTGGTCCTAGTGGTGTTGAAGTTTGAAACAAGAAACAGTGAAATTGGCATCCAGAAACAACATGACAACACCTACACTAGTATGGGACCACAGGTCATGTAATGATGGGTCCTAGCGATACATTAGTGTGAAATTCAATTTATTTAATAAACTGGAAATGTGTCTAATTTAAGTATCCCTTAATTAAATTGGACAATAAATTGTAATCTTATCTCATAAACACTTGTAATAGTTAATTGAGTGTGATAAACTCATTTAGCTCATGAAATTCAAGTTGAGGGTGGTTGGTGAGGCATGCAGAGTGATTCTATGTGTTTTAGAGTTCAAGTTGCAGTTAAGTGCATAAGTTTAATGCATGAGAACTCAGTTAACTCAATTAAGTGAGTTAAAGTCAGTTGAACTAGTTGTAACTATTTGTTGCACTAGTGAGAGATCAAGTGAATTAAATCATATTTAATTCACATGCAGTGATATTCCATGCAACTGATGATTTACTATTAATAATTTCATGCATGTCAGTTCTAGTGGAGACTCAGTTGAGACAAAGGTTAAAGGGAAGTTGACTATCAATTGTATTATTAGAAAACTTCCTAGCTGCAATTAAAACACCACATGGTTTCCCATGATACTTTCGCAATTGAGAAAGGCTGAAATTCCTAAGGAATAGTGATTTCATTCCTCATGAATTGTGTGAGCAAGGCAGGCTGAAGACAGGCTTAGAATTGGCTAAGTGTTGGCCCGATTTTGTCTGGATCAGTGTCAGATAATAGGCAGAGTGCAAGAGACTCTTGTAAGAAGAGTCTATTGTAATTGTTTCATGATTCCTTGGTGAATATACAATAGAAGATAGAGGGGTTTTAAGCAGCAAGATTTCCCCAGAAAAATATATGTGTTGTGGTTTGATTTTCTTCTTTCTTTACTTGTTGTGATTGGCGATCATGTTTATTTTCTGCAATTGATTTGTAGAAGGATTCAATATCTTGCTTTAGTAGATCGCGTGATCGGATTGAATCCATTGATATACATATTGTTTTTATAATTTCTACATGGTATCATAGCATAGGAAATCACTATATTGAAGAATAAATTGAGTTTGTGACTGAATAGAATTCGAATTTGCGCAAGTATTCTTGGTGCGAGAGGCGGATCAGGATTGAAATGGCTTTCAATGGCTTGAGATTGGAGTATGGACTCGAGGGTAGCTCTAACTATATTGCGTGGAAAGAAAGGATGGAGGCCGTACTTGAGGAAAATGGGTTGAAATAATTCATTGATAATGACATTCCCAAACCCGCTAGAGCAGATGTCGCAAATCTTGATGCTTGGGAAAATAAGGTTGCAAAGGCGAGGACGATCTTATTGGAGGGAGTACGAGACCACATTGTCTCAAGTCTCCATGGAAAAGAAACTCCATATGCAATGTGGAAGGCTTTGAAAGATATGTTTCAGAGCGGTAGTGATCACAAAAAATTGGCATTGAAGAACAAGCTCAGGAAAATCAAAATTGAGAAAGGTGACACTATTCTGAAATATTTAACCAATTTTTTCCAATGTCGAGATGAGCTTGGGAGTGTCAAAATTAATATCAAGAATGATGACTTGATGATCCTAGCTCTTCTAGGCCTTCCCAAGGGTTGTCGTAGTTATCAAGACTCTATCAATGGGAGGGAGAAGCTGCCAAATTGGAAACTACTTTGGACGGATTTGGTGCAAGAATAATTTAGGTGGAATACTAGGGATGGATCTTCATCTAAGACAAATGATGAAGAAAATTGTGCCTTGCCTAGTAAGGTGAAGAAGGGGAAGGGAAAGAAATTCTATTCCAAATCTAAGACCTGCGAAGAAGGCAAGGAGCGTGACATTTCTAGAGTGAAATGTTTTCACAGTCACACGCATGGACATTATGCCACTAATTGTCCACAAAATAAGAAGAAAAATAAGGCTTTAGGATCTACAGCTGGTGAGGCTTTGGCCTCGCTATTTGAGTTCGACTTCTCGCTCATCACATGCATGGTGTTAAGTGTGATGGGATCAGTGTGGTACTTGGATAGTGGTGCATCTTTCCACATGACGGGAGAGAAATAAATTTTTAGTAGCTTGGAGGAGAAGGACCTCCAGATGCATATCAAAATGGGTGATGAATGGGTGGTAAAATGCTACTGGGATTGGTACAGTTACCTTCTAGAGATAGTCACGTAAACCCTTCTTATTAAAATATGTAATGCATGTATTAGGCTTGAAAAATAACTTAGTTTCAATCGCAATGTTGGAGGATAGAGGCTATGATGTGGTTTTCAGTGAAGCGAAAGATTTCCTTTGACACAAATCCATAGGACAAGCCAAGAAGATTAGGATTCGTGTGAATAATATCTATAAACTTGATGTAGATGGTTTTGCAGCATTGATGGGTAAAGCAAACAAAGTGGTGAGCCAAGATGAGGGTGAGTTATGGCATAAGAGATTGGGCCATCTACACCACGGAGATTTGAAGGTCATGCAGCAGATTTCCATGGGGCTTCCAAAGGGTACTCTTGTGCAGATAGACACATGCAAGGGATGTACCATGGGGAAGTGTGAGAAATCCATGCAATTGTCCCTTGAGAGGGAGTTGGATTTGCATGTAGATGAGGAACTCTTGGTTCCAAAGAACGAACCTCAAGATGGGGAGCAGACACATGCGGAGGATCATGGGGTGGCAGAAAAAACTCAAGCAGAGACCTCCAAGAGGGGGAAATTTTGAGCTAGATGGGCAGAGGGAGTACATGCAACTATACCTCTAGGTGTGAGGTGGGGCGATGTGAAAAATTAATCCCAAGAAGAAATTTTGGCGGGGTCCATTGAGATGGTGTGTCTCATGGATCAAACTTGGTTATGAGGAGCCCAAAATACAACGGTAGTAGGGAGGATTGGTTAGATTGATGCAGTCATATGTCAGGAAGACAGAAATCAGAGTGACAGGTGTTGGATATTGGAGCACAGATCAGAGTTTGAAGCAGTGCATGGATTCAGATGTCAACAACATAGAGAGTACAGTAGACATGTATGGTATCTAGTAGCAGTCATAAGACTCTAATGATAGATGCATTATATTGATTCATTTATTTGGAGGCTATTCAGTTTCAGAAGTGTTGCATGCAAAATTTGCATGTGCGAGAAACACTAGAGAAGTGTTGCATTCAAGAGTTTCATGTGCGAACAACACTAAATAAGTGTTGCATAAAAGAGATGCATGTGACATGAAATATTTTCATGTCGCATGAAAGAGTTGCATGTCGCATGCAAGAGTTGCATGTCGCATGCAAGACGTGCATGTGCACATGCAAGAACATTCCAAGGTACCGGATCGGGAAATATTGATTCCTTTCTTGTTGAGAGGGAGTGTTGAAGTTTGCAACAAGAAACAATGAAATTTCCATCTAGAAACAACATGACCGCGCCTACACTAGTGTGGGGCCATAGGTCATGTAATGATGGGTCCTAGCGATACATTAGTGTGCAATTCAATTTATTTAATAAATTGGAAATGTATCTAATTTAATTATCCCTTAATTAAATTGGATAATAAATTGTAATATTATCTCATAAACACTTGTAATAGTTAACTGAGTGTGATAAACTCATTTAGCTCATGAAATTCTAGTTGAGGGTGGTTGGTGAGGCATGCAGAGTAATTATATGTGTTTTATAGTTCTAGTTGAAGTTAAGTGCATGAGTTTAATGCATGAGAAATCATTTAATTCAATTAAGTGAGTTAAAGCCATTTGAACTAGTTGTAATTGTTTGTTGCACTGGTGAGAGGTCAAGTGAATTAAATCAGATTTAATTCACATGCAGTGATCTGCCATGCAATTGATGATTTACTATTAATAGCTACATGCATGTCAGTTCCATTGGAGACCTAGTTGAGACAAAGGTTAAAGGGAAGTTGAATATCATATATATTATTATAAAACTGCATGAATGCAGTTAAAAAACCACAGGATTTCCCATGATACTTGTGTAGTTGAGAAAGGTTGAAATTCCTAAGGAATAGGGATTGCATTCCTCATTTATTGTGTGAGCAAGGCAGACTGAAGACAGGATAAGAATTGGCTAAGTGTTGGCCTGATTTTGTTTGGATTAGTGTCAGGCGATAGGCGAAGTGTAGGAGACTCTTGTGAGAAGATTGCATTGTAATTGTTTCATGATTCCTTGGTGAATATACAATAGAAGATAGATGGATTTTGAGGATCAAGCTTTCCCCGGGAAAATATATGTGTTGTAGTTTTATTTGATTCTTTCTTTACTTGTTGTGATTGGCGATCATGTTTATTTTCCACAATTGATTTGTAGAAGGATTCAGTATCTTGCTTTAGTAGATTGCATAATCGGATTGAATCCATTGATATACATATTTTTTGTATAATTTCTACAAGTCGGATGTTGGGTTGCATAGTAGAGTTAGCAAGAGAATAAAGCCCTGACTCACAGACCCCCGACCTATGTGAGACCATCTCCAAGTTGGGATATGGGTCTAGAATGGGTTTAGTCAGACCAGTCGGAGCTCAGACAGGGCAACAAATATTAGTAGGAAGAATGAAGCCATGACTCCTGACCCCCGACTTGTGTGGGACCCCGTAGAGGCAATGTGGAAGATGACGTCAATGTGATGTGGTAGTATGGAGGACACATTGTAGACAATTTTGACATTTTTGGATGCCCTACTGGACCAAATTTACGTGACATGTGTCACCATATAGAAGGAGCCATGTAGCCTGGATGATGTCAGCATGACTTACACTTATGATGTGGAAAAACCTCAAATTTTGTTACAAGGGTTTGTTTTGTGTATTTTTTCCTTTGTATTAAGTTGTTGGCATTGAATGAACATAACGAGCCAGAAAGAGTGGAAATTTTCCCTAGTTGGACCTACGAGAATGTTGGGGGTTGAGATAATATGAGCACACAACCAGGCAAATCGAGTCGACTAACGACCTCCTGAACAGCATTGAAAGGAATTCTAAGGAATTAGTTTGCATGGTCTTCTTGTGTTATTGGTGACTTCATTAAATGTGGTAGAATATCATAGTTGGTGTCATTATTAATGGTGGTTGTAGATAATATAAACAAGGACGCAAGGACCTTGACTTGCAGAGAAAATTTAATGGGCATGGCTCAAACGAAAACTGGCTTTCCTGATCTTTCTTGCATGCCATGAAGAATTAAATGAAAAATATGTTTGGGCGCAGAAGAAATTAACTTGGAACATGAAATTAATGCCTGAGGTACAGGTTTTTCACGGGGATCAGTTTGTAAGCATGGAACACTTCCTTGGAGTGCACGATTTTACTAAGAATCGATTCTCTGCATAGGGAATCACTAAGAACACAAGTTACAGAAGAATGCGTAGCCTTGTTCAAATGTGCAAGAAACCTGATTGAGAAACAACATACCATATCATGTTGTAACACACTATCGAGTACGGAGGCAACAAAGATATAATTGGTCAAGCGCAGCAGAGGAAAAAAACAACGCAGAGAATTTTTTCAATTCAAGGAAATAAAAAATTGTTGAGATTTACAGAGTGCAGTGTTATGGGTGTGTGACTGAGCTAAGCGTCACTAAGAGAAGGTGCATCAAAGGGCCAATACCTGAGTTGGTTGAGTAGAAGAGAGCACATTTTGAAGGAGAAATGGGTAGTTGAAGGAATGGAACTGGCACTAGAGCAGACCATATTTGTATTTATATGTATATGAATTTTCCTTTGTTTTCATTTTAAAAATCATATGAAAAGTAGAACAATGGTTAGAGCAGGTAGTTTCCTGTGTTCATAAAAGGTTGGTGCCTCTTGGAAAGTAGTTTCTTGATATCTTTACGGGGGTTGGTGCCTCATGTTAGTGGGTTCTCGCAAAAAATTGATGTAATTAAGTAGATTCTTAATTTACATCATAACAACAAACAAATTGGTGGTTTTCTCCCTTTTCTTTTCCATGTAAAAATACCTGTGTCAATATCTGTATGTTTCTCATGTGATGGATTGTATGTACATTTGAATTCCTTATCCTGTTGTCCACTTGTATTGTGTATAAATTCTCTCAAAAGTAACTTATAGGAGTGAAAATAATTAAATACTTATACTTAAAAGGACTCAATATCCATAAGGAATTATGTCTAGGAAAGAGATTCAAGATGCTTACTCCAGCAAGATACTAGTCTTTGATGGGACAAACTATGTCTTTTAGAAAGTTAGGATGTAAGATTATCTTATGTCCCTAGGAGTAGATGTTTGGAGCTATGGTGACTAGTAGATTATGATGTCCCTGATGTCCCTCCCACTAATGTATATGGTAAAAAAAATTATGGTTATAATACTAAAGCCAATAATTCCATTCTCTTTGGCCTTATTCAATTCAAACTCGTAAAGGTTATGTACTATAAGAATCCGAAGGAAGCGTGGGTGAACCTCAATTTGAGTCATGAAAGAGATGATAAAGTCAAGTAGGCTAAACTTCAAACCTTTAGAATGAGGTTTGAAAGCTTAAAAATGAGTTAAGAAGAAAGCATAGTGGAATAATTCCTCAAAGTTGATGAAGTAACCGATATGATTAGAGAACTTAGTGAAGAGGTAAAAGAAGATATAATTGTTCAAAATGTCTTAAGATATTTGTCCATGAGATTTAATGCCAAAGTATTTTTCATTGAAGAGATGGTTGATTTAAAGAATCTCAAGATGGATCAGCTACTTGGTACTCTCACAACCTATGATATGAGAATAGGAAAAAAAAAATTGAACCCAAGGAGGCAATGTTAAAAGTGTCCAAGAAGGGTAAGGAGCACAAATATTTTCAATATTTCTCGAGCTGCAAATATAATCAGGAGTTGACTCAATATGCTAGGAAAAGTGTGGCTTAGGAAAGTATAAAGGGAATATGCTCTTTTAATTCTTTGACTATGGAAGAGTTGGAAAATTTTCCTCCAAATTCCCTTACAAATAAAGGACATAAAAGGGATATGTTAAAAAATTTAGAAACAAATCTCAAAAACATTAGAAGAAGTTCTTTAAGAAAAGGGGATCTACTCCAAATATGATAGCTCTACACTAGAGTTAGACAATGAAAACTCTTCATAAGATTATTCAAACAAGTATTTACTCATGAAATTTGTAGCAGACTCCAATAAACAAAATATTATTGACTCTGAAGAGGAAGAAGAAGAATTAGGAGTAGTGGACTTTGAAGGGGAACTCATCAATGCTCTTGATGAGTTAAGGAAGGAAAGGAAAAGTAAAATCTAGCTAAAAGAATAGTTGCAGTGTGTTGAAGAAGGTATGTACAACTCAGACAATGAGGAATTTTTTTATCAAAAAGAAAAACTTGAATAAGCCATTAAAAGAAAAGATAGTTTAGCCCTCCTATAAGAAGAAAAAAAAGGAGCATGTGAGAAACTAGAAGAAGAGAATAAGCATCTAAAGCAGGAGTTGTTCAAGGTAAATAGGGAAATGATCTCAAGAACTTGCAAAGATTAAATTTTGTCCTTGAAATTAAAATTACAAGAAGCTAAATGAAAATAATAAGTTCTTAATGATTTGATCCATGAATGGGAAGAAAATTGTCAGAGTCTCGACTGAGAGATCATCTCTTTGAGAACGGATCCTGATATATTGGAGACCGAGAAGTCTATAAATGAAAATTTGCAGAAGGAATAAGAAATATAGATTATATTCTAAATATTCAAAGGTATTCGGGAAAAAAAAACATGCATGGGATACTCTAGACCATATGAATATTCTATGGGTAATATGAACTTTAGGTCTGCAGGATTTGAGGAACGTCGGAGCTATGCAAAGGAGCATCAAGAAAGAATCAATGAAGACAAGAATCTAGCAAGCTAGAGAGGATCCCATCACTATAAAAATGATTCCAACCACCCCAATAATCCATACCAATAGAGAATGAATCAATCGACTAGACAACAGAGGTACCTTCATGCACCAACTCATGAAATTTCTAAGTTCAAGTGCTCTCATTTATTTTATGGTCATTGTTATAAATGTCACATCTTTGGAAATAAGGTTGTTTATTGTAGAAGGACCAAAGTTGAAAGAGATGAAAATTCCAAGTACAATAAGTATCAGAATATTAGATCTCAAAACTCTCCTCTCATAGATCGAAATCCATTCTCTCCCATAATGAAAGATGTTGAATGATTCAAATGTAATAATTTCGAGCACAAGGAGAGTGAATGCATAAGAATATTTGAGTACCCATCTAATTCCAAGTACAGTTGGAAGCCAGCTTTTAAAAAGGATAAGGTGGATTTTAAACTAAAATATAGAAAGAGCATGGAATGTGGACTTGCTTTGTCGACACATAATCAAGAGAACCAATGGTATGTATACAGTGGTTGTTCAAATAATATGATTGGGGATAAGATCAAATTATTGTCGCTAAAATAAAAGAACAGAGGGAACAATGTCACTTTTGGCAACAATGCCCCAATAATAATTAAGGATAAGGGCATAGTCATTCTTAATGAAAAGAATAAAGAAAAAAATATGTTATATTTAGAAGGTCTCAAACACAAATTTCTTAGTGTAATCCAGATGTGTCATAATTGCTATAATGTGACCTTTAGATCCAAATATTGTGAGATTCAATGTGAAAAGAATGGAAATATGGTGGGAAATGAAGTCAGAACTCACAATAATGTATATGTGTTTGAGGACTCCATAGTAATATGTTATCTAAGCAAGATAAATGAATCTCGGTTATGGAACAGGAGACTTGGTCATATTAATTTTAACAGTCTAATAAGAATCAACAAGCTAGGAGTTGTGAGAGGATTGTCAATGCTTTAAAGGCCTGATAATTCAATCTGCAAATCATGTCAATTTGGTAAGTATACTAGGACTCATTTCAAAACAAAATAATTATCTTCATCTATACCACTTGAGCTAATTCACACAGACCATAGAAAAAATCCCAAGAGGAGAGAGGTATTTTATCTTTCTTATTGATGATTTTATCAGGGCCACTTGGATCATGCTCTTAAAATAAAAAGCATATGTGTTTAAACATTTTAAAAAATTTAAAGCTCGGGTGGAAAATGAGAACGATATAAAGATCAAATGCTTCAGATCATAGCGATGAGGAGAATACACTTCAAGAGAGTGTCAATAATTATGTGAAGAGCATGGCATAAGGAGGCAATATTATGTGGCTAGAAATCCACACAAAAATGGAGTAGTTGGGAGAAATATTAGAACAATATAGGAGATGGTGTTGGAGCGGGGTCCCCTAAGTCCGAAGACCATTTTACTATATTTTTGTAATATATTTATTCGTGCGTAGGGGATTTTGGGAAGTTCAAAGCCCCTCATGAATTGTAATGGGTCAAAACGGTAGATCAAGGGGTCGCAAACCATGGTTGCGAACCATAGAGTAGTACAGGCTAATGATATAAATAGAAGTCTAGATTGAGTCTAAGAGGCCAGTTTTTGGATAAGTTTGAATGTTGATGTTAGATCTGGTGACTTTGTGATATTTTGTGTGGCTTGTCTCAGTAGAAGGCTCATGTTGGCTGTGCGTGCGGAAACCTTACTCCTGTTGTGTGCGGACCCTGCTAGCTATGTGCGCGGGTTGTTAAAGGTTTTTCTATGAAGGATATGAACTGATATTAATAAAGGAACATTTTTACGGATATCTGACTCCTATATGCATCTGATGTTTATGTTATGAATGTTTCTGCATCTTATTTCTGATTTTTGTACTGTCTGCGAATAGATCTCTTGCGCAACTGTGTTTGGGTTTATATAAATCTTTATTGGATGGATTTGATGATATAAGGTTCTGATATTATGTGTTAAGGGTTATTACTTATGTTGTTAAATTGCACAAGGTATTCTGCATTTTTGACCTAAATCTGTTTGTAAGGGTTTAGGGGTTAGTGTTAGAGTCGGTCTGGTTATACCTCCGTCAGAGATCAAAAACTCTCTGTTGCATTTCATTTTAGGTGTCTCATTCATCCAATCAGTTGCATTCCACTAGAAGCATAGATTATCTGACGGAAGGGTCTTGTCTTTCATTTTCCCTCATGTCATGTATCTGCTGGTTTGTGTCTGATCATTAAAGTTCATCAAAATTCATCAAAGTCAATTTTACAGTCATTCATAGTCATGGATAGTCTTTTGGTCAGCAAAGATTCTTTTCAGTCATTAGGTCTAGGGTTTCGCAAATTTCGTCTTCAAAGTGTCCAATAATGCCAGCAGGCACATGAGGATGTTTCTAATAAGTTTTCATTCTAAAGTTTTCATCATCAATAGTGCTGAGAATGATTCTTCTTCAAAACTCTGTTTTGAAGAAGAAATCTTCAAATTTATCTTTTTTGTAATAAATGTAATTTCATCCTTTGTAATTTTTAAAGTTTTCAGTCATGAAGTATTTCAGGCGCAGCCCTAGTCATCCTTTGCTGAAATCCAATGCCAATCATCCCTGCAAAAAATTTCCAAGAGTTTCATCATTTTAGCCAAAAAATCAGTGGAAACAAGAAAATCAGAGTTTGTATTAAAAGTGAAAAAGTGCCATTTTTAAAAATTACAAAAATGGGTTTGTAAGAAGCAAAAATCAAATTATTCACTATATGAGATATTTTACACATTTATCAATCCATTTGCATTCAAGAAGCATCAGAGAAGTCGAGCTTAGTTGTGAAAAAAACGAAATTGTGAGTTTGAAGGCCGACTGTGTGTTAGAGTGTTGTGCGACGCATCAGGAGGAAGGCGCGGCGCATTGGGCCAATTTTCACTGTGTAAAATTGCACTGTTGCAGCGCATCTAGGAGGCGCGGTGCACTGGGTTTGTGTGCGGCGCACAGAGCCTCCAAAGCATATTCTCGCCATTTCTTCATCAAATTTCCGAAACGACTCAAATTTTTTGCTCCAAGTAAGTTCACGAGATTGTGAAATTTCCATTATCAGTGATTAGTGTTGTTTGAAAGGTTGGAATATGAAAATTTGAATGTTGAAAGTGTAAACCCTCTCATTTGGTCAAAACTGCTCTTAGGGTTTGAAATTGGTGTTTTGCAATTGTAATTTTGGTGCCAAGTCTCCATTTCCCACCTGTGATCTCTTTCCCTTTCATAATCCTATCATTATAGTCAAATCCCTTATGCCCTAACCTCCCAAACCACTTATTTCCCTTGTTCCCATTTTCCCTATCCCTAAACCCTACTTTTTCCTACCATTTTCCCTCCCTCATATCCCTTATAATTTCCCAAAATCTCAAATTCCCCAAATACAGCCAAGTGACTGATGTTATACCTTAAATTCACTTGATTGAATCACATTTATACCTACTGTTCCATATTCCTCACAAGTCCCTCGTTTCCCTTTGGCATATTTGGCATTGAAAACAGAACACCAATTTTACATTTTCAAACCAATCAAACATACACTTGTTATACACATTGCAAGCATCATGATAGAGACAGATTCATCATATGAGCAAGACAGTGACTCTACCGCAGAGCTTAATGTACCAATAAGGCCTCGTAAAGGGGGCAGACACGTCAGAGAAGAGCCCACTTCATTGACTCAGTTGCAAGCCTGCCCACTTGCAATGGCTTGCTTTCAGCAACAGTCATGCTTTCAGTATTGTGAGATGATTACTCAAACTCAGCATCATCAGGAGTTGGTTCGTTTGTTTGTTTTACATTTTCATGACGGTCAGGTTACCCTTGTTGGAGTAAATTTCACCTTGACACCAGAAACCATTTCGCAGGCAACAGGTATACCGAATGTAGGTGAACAGTGGAACAAGGGACAACAGCTAGACAAAGTGTATTATGAGCCATACATCAGACCTGGCTATATGAGGCAGCCCAGCAGGGTATTCCCATTCTGGTTTCTGAAGGAGTCCTATGTACCATTCATGAAACTCATCATCAGGTACTTCAGCTGTGAGGGTCGGTTCTCGCGCCTTTATGCTTACCATATCCGATTATTGATGCATTTCATGGGAGTGAGGATGATGAGCATTCCATATTTCATGTGTCGAAACATAGATCGGATGACTAATCTTGTGCAGAATAAGACTCTTGAGCATCAGCATAACATCATTTCTCATTATGCGCTCATCAAGATCATTGTTGTACATCAGCTTGGATTGCAGGGCATTGCATGGGAGGAGTTCATTTCCCGTGACTTCTTTACAGCCCCTCAACCTCCTCCAGAGATTTCTCATGATTTAGGTGAGCCTTCACATCAGTTTGAGGGTCCTGAGACAGAGCCTATCAGTGTTCCAGTATGTGTTACCTATCAGAGAGGCACCAGAGCCTTATTTGCAGCAGCACGACGAGTACTATCTCCACCCGGGGTGGAAGGGGTCTCGTTACCTTCATTAGCAGTGCGAGTACTATCTCCACTTGGGGTGGAAGGGGTCTCACCTTCGACATCAGCACATGTACAGGACAGAGGCAAGAGGCCTATGCAGGATGAGGGCCCTTCAGGAGGCCAAGACACTGATTTTACACTCATTGATGTTGATTTGAGCTCTCCTAGCTCAAAGCTGAGAGAGACCATCCAGGAGCAGAAAGCTAAGATCGACACATTGACCGAGAAATTGCAGAGAGCTCAGTGGGTTATAAATTACTTAGAGCAGCGGAATAAACAATTGGAGGATTAGCAGACACTCATGGAGTTGCAGAAAATCCGTGAAGACCGAGAGTTGGCTCAAAAAAGACAAGGTTACATGAAACCCTTTGAGCGGAAGATTTGGCTTATGAGAGTCAACATTCATCTCGAGAAACTATTGGCGAAGGAAAACAAGGACAATTACATGCTCAGACATATGAAGAACCACTATTGGGCCCGCACCCATGTTTGCAAAGCGAGGATCAAGATCCTGAAGGCGAGGCTAAGGAGGGCACTGAAACGTCAGAAAAGGCATGATCCACTTCAAATCTTGGCCGAAGATTCTTTGGCTGAGCATGATACTTGATGGGGGACCTTCATTCCAAATTTCAGCAAATTTGGAGAAAATTTTGTCATGTTTGAATTTTTGGTCACAAAACAGGTTTTCCTTCCCAACGCGTAGTGCCACCTTGCGCACGCTTATGATTGGGAGATCTTCTGGAGGAAAACTTGATATTTTTGGATTTTTTATGAAAAACTATGCATGCTCAGAAATGGCCTAAGGATTTAATCAAGTTCTGGGTGGCCTAAAGGGTCAAAAACACCTTGAAAATGGCCTTTCTGCCACTTTTTGCACACACTGGAACCAGTCTTGTGAGATTGACGTTTTGGAGGGGCAAATGACATCCAAATCCAGAAATTCCACTTGGGTTGGAAAGTAGACAGGCGGGGCTTTCCAACGAGCCATTGTTACACAGTAATTTGTCACCGTCCCTACCATTCCCCGTCCCGCACAATGGAGGACCCATGATAAAGTTATGCTTGACTTGATGGACTTAGTAAATGATGTAAATCTGATGTGATATGATGTTTGTTGACAATATGATGCTGAGTGTTGTCTTTGAAAGGCAACCCACTTGATGAAGATGATGACAACTTACTTGTTGAAGTTGTGCTTGAGAGAATATGTTCCTGATGAAGAAAATATGATGTATCTACAGTATGTACAAAAGGCAATGAAGAAAGGAATTCAGAATGTGCTCAAAATATGATGAAAAGAGTATGTTTCTTGGTATACGCGGATTGGCCTAGGGGAAGTCGCGTATGCACGCGGAAAATAACGTTCCAAGTCGCGTATGGTCAAAAGCGCTCAAAAAGTGCAAAACCAAGGGTAACCACCATGGTATTGACCCATTGTATTGGGTAATGATCCGCCTAATTGACCCCGTCTAGGTAGTTTTGGGCTCATGGTATTGTTTTGGCCCATGGTATTGAAAAAGGGGCTCATGGTATCGACAAAGGGTAAACATATATAAGGAGAAGAAAATTCATTGTGCATATCATGAGTGTGGGTGCAAGATGTCCGAGCTCGAATGAATACTTCTCTCTGAAGTAGATTCGAATGGAAAGGGTATGGTTGGCACTTGAATGATAACCTTTGAATATATGATGCACCAATGAAGAAGAAGGGGGATCTAGATCCGAATTGCACTTTAGGACCGCTAGATCTCGCTTTATGGAAGACCTGCATCTCTGATGAGGCGAACATCTAGGCGAACATCCTGTCTGCTAAAGGGTAAATCTGAACTGAATATCTGATCTGAAGAAGTATGCTGCTCTGGAATAATTGAAGATCTATACACTACTTCGACGCGGAGGAAGCGCGTATATACGCAGCTTCAGCGAAGAGAAAGCGCGTATGCGCAATAAAATATACACCGAGGTATACGCCGGTTTGTGTGGACGGAAGCGCGTATATACGCGAAATCAGTGAAGTAAAAGAGCGTATGCAAACTAGGGTTTGCTGAAGCAAGGGGTATGAAATATCTGAGCTATTCTGCTGTGTTTGTGCTATCTGATCTGTGTTGATATGTATCTGTTGATGATGTATGGTTGTGCTTAAAAGTATGGAAAGGGTCCAGTATGAAAATATGATGAAATGTGGCCTGCAAGTGGTGTTCTATTGAAGTTGTTGGATCCAGTGTGAAAATTGATGAAACGTGGTCCAAGGTAGTGCTGAGGGTTGTAGCCTTCAGTCAGGGGGTTGTAGCTCCCTTCCAGGTGAGGCTGGTAAACGAGATCGGGGGGTCGTAGCTCCCTTCCAGGAGAGGCTGGTAAACGAGTCAGGGGGTTGGAGCTCCCTTCCAGGAGAGGCTGGTAAACGAGCGCAGGTGGCTGCCTGCATGCTGGTCAAGTCTGCACCAGCACATATGTTGTAACATGTTTTCTCTATAATAAAAATATTGAAGGCTGAGCAACTGCAGCGGTGGTTTTCTCCCGACTTGGGTTTCCACCTAAAAATCCTGGTGTTCATGTGTGATGCTTTGTGTGATGGTTATTCTGTTCTTACTGCACATGTTTACTGCTTATAGAACATCTAATGAATGAATGATGGAATGATATAAGTGAAGAACTAATGGCATAATTAGATCTCTGTGTATACGCGAGTTTTATGAAGGATATCCGCGTGTATACGCTAATTGGCTTCAGCAAAGTAGCGTATGGGTTTTAAGGAATGAAAAAGTAAAATTTTTTGAATATGCAGTAAATACTGATTCACCCCCCCCTCTCAGTATTTTTCCCAACAATTGGTATCAGAGCAGGTCCTTGTGCAGAAGCTTGATCGCTTAAAGGAGATCCGTCGCAATGGGAAGTCAAGAAGGAGTAATGTATATAAAGCCACCTCTATTCAATGGAAGCAATCTGATATTCTGGAAGGTACGTACAAAAGCATATCTGCAAAGTCTTGGTGCAGATGTATGGGCAATCGTGCAAGAAGGTTATCAATACCCGGCAGATATTCCTACTGATGCAGCAGAAAGGAAGAAGTATGAAACCAATGCCAAAGCAGTGAATGTCTTATTGGGAAGCATGTCTGAATCAGAATTTGCTAAAGTGATGCAGCTACATTCAGCAAAAGAAATATGGGACAAAATCATTCTAATCTATGAAGGAGACACAAAGGTAAAAAGTGCAAAACTCCAAACTCTTAGAATTGAATATGAAAATTTGAAGATGCATAGTGATGAGAGTGTTGCCAATTTCTTTCTTCATCTGGATGATATTGTAAATCGAATGAGAAATTTGGGTGAAACCATAGCTGATACTACTCTGGTGGAAAAGGTCTTAAGATCATTGACTTCAAAATTTGACTCTAAAGTTTCAGCTATTGAAGAAAGGAAAGATTTGCAAACTCTTACTATTGTTCAATTACATGGTACTCTGACTGCTTTTGAAATGAGACAAGGAGGCCCTTCTCAAGTAAGAGAAGCTGCTTTTAAGGCATCTACAAAAGGAAAGGAAAAGGAAGTTGTCAAAGAATCCAGCTATATATCCGATGAAGAAGAAGCGAATTTTTTGAGAAAGCTCCAACTAGGCACTGGAAGATTCAAAGGTAAGCTTCCCTTCAAATGCTTTGAGTGTGGAAAAGTTGGTCATTATGCTGCTAAATGTCCTTATAGAGAAAAGCATGGTAAAGGGAAACAATTTGAAAAGAGAAAGAGTTATTATGCAAAAGAAGATGATGATGAAGTGTCCAGTGAAGATGAAGAAGATTCCGACCAAGATCTGAAAGTGCTCATGGCTAAGAAGCAAAAGAAGAAGGTTACTCAAGGAAAGGAGATACCTCAGAAATCATGTATAGCAAAAATTGAAGAAGATGAAACAGATTCCGACGAAGATCTACAAGCTCTCATGGCAAAGAAGAAAAAGGAGAAGGCCACTTGTAATACTCTTCTTTGTGCAAACAATAGTAAAGATAGTGAAAGTAAAGTTGTGGATCTAGAAGAAGCTCTACAAAGTTCATACAATAAGCAAGAAACTACCTATAAAGAGATGATCTCACAAATGAAAGATCAAATAGAAATGCTGAATGAACAGGTGGACAAGTATCAAAGGTTTCATACTTATGCATCCAATCGAATTAAAGATCTAGAAGCAGATCTTGAAAAATCAAGCAAGAAGAATGAAGGACTTGAAGCTGCAATCATTTGTCTTCAAGAAGATTTAGAAGCATCAAGTAAGGAAAATAAGGAACCTCTACAATCATCTGAAAAGGAAGGCCTTGAAGCAGAAATCATCTCTCTCAAAGAAGATCTGGAAAAATCAAATAAGAAGAATGAAGAGCTGCAACAAACATGTGAAGGAAATGAAGATTGGTTGAAAGAAGAGATTCTAAATCTAAAGGATCAAGTTGAAGATGGAAGAAGAAAGCATGACAAAGCAATGTCAAGCCTTGGAGGTTGAGGTAAATATTCTCAAAGGTAAATTAGAAGAAAAGGTTAAACTTTTGAGGTTTCATAATAGTACTAACATTTTGGACAATATTCTGAGTAATCAAAGGTCTCCTGCTATCAAACATGGTCTTGGTTTCCATGAAACTGTTAAAGGAGAATCTAGCTCACAAGGAAGTGCCAAAAATTCAGAGGATGTCAATGCAAAACCCGAAGTGTTGAAAGAGACAAAAGCTCAACCAACAATCATGAATTCTCAAAGGAATTCATTCAAGAATGTTGAATGTTTTAAATGTCATAATTATGGACATGTTGCAGCAAATTGCAGGAGCAGATCATTTCAGCCTCAAACAACCAGTTCCTACACAGAAAGGTACTCTGGTTTCTTCAAGGGATATTGTTTTTCATGTAACAAGTATGGACACAAAGCAGCTGATTGTAAAAGGAGGAAGAATAGAAATACTCATTATGATTCTTATGCTTATTTTTCCGGACACATGAGATGTTATTCTTGTAACAAGTATGGACATATAAGAAAGGAATGCAGGTCGAACAGATATGAGAAATTTCAGCACACAAATAGAAAACAAATCTGGAAGAAGATGGAGGGATGGAATAAAAAACAATCTAGAGAAGAAAAGGATGTTCTTGTTGATGCTCTAGAAAACAATGATTTTCTTGAAGAAAACACTCAATTCAAGATGAAGGACCGATCAGAAACGTAGGGAATTATGACCCTACTGCAGTCATCCGCTTCTGGAAGCTTACTTCTCTGATTGACTGCAGGAATGATGTGGGATACATTATGAGATTTAGTAATGTATCGTCACAAGGGGAGCAATGTATGATGACTCTCATGGTTGATTTAATTATTCTGGATATGTATTTCTGACAGTGCATCTAGTGTGAAGAAAAGACAGGAACAGAAGGTAAATTTGCAGGAGGAGATGAAGGTGTGAAATTTTCTATATTTCACTTTTCATACGCGGGTTCTGTGAAACAAAGTCGCGTATACACGCGAGTTACAGCAGACACAGTCGTGTATGCATTAATGATAAGAGAATTTATCTGATAGCTGAAGTTTTCAGGATGCACAAACTAAGGGGGAGCCTTAGTCATTTGGAAAGATTGTTTGGTTGCACAGATTCAGGGGGAGCATTAGTTTTTCTGAGTAAAATGCATTGCTGGCATTATGGTGGTTTTGATATATATTCTCTCTTGAGGTATTTTTGGTATTGATTATGAAAATTCATATTTGTATTTTGATGAAAAGGTCTGGTTGAGACCCATGATGTAAAATTTTATTATTCAGTCATGTAAGGACTGGTCACATTTGTAAACCCACTTGGTTGGGTAGCTGGGTCAAGTTTGTAAACCCACTCGGTTGGGTAGATTGAGTCTCATATGTAAATCCACTTGAATGGATCTTTGATGTAAGTATGAGTCTTTGGTGATAGGAAGTTCATAGAGTCATGTACTTCATTGAAAAATATGTTTGAAGATTCAGCATGAACTCAGGGGGAGTTTGGTCACTTCAGTTTATATCAGATCTGCAACACGTTTCTTCCACATGAGGAGAAAAAGGGGGAGAGTGTGTTGGTTTTGATCTGCTGGTTTTGTCGTTTGCCCTTGATGTCAAAGGGGGAGAGTGACATGGTGTGTGAATGAAGATAATTATGTGCCCTTTGCCCTTGATGTCAAAGGGGGAGAGTGACATGGTGTTTGAATGATGCCAAAAATGGAGAGAGTGACATGGCAAATAGGGAGAATGACATGGTGTCATTGTATTCTTAATGTATCTATCTGTTGTGGTAACCAAACACCATCATGGTTGCCATCAAGTCCAAAGGGGGAGATTGTTGGAAATATGATGCAGAGTGTTGTCCTTGATGGCAACCCACCGAATGAAGATGAAGACATGCGACTGTTGACATGTGTTGTCCTTGATGGCAATCCACCTGATGAAGTTATGCTTGACTTGATGGAATTAGTAAATGATGTAAATCTGATGTGATATAATGTTTGTTGACAATATGATGCTAAGTGTTGTCCCTGAAAGGCAACCCTCTTGATGAAGATGATGACAACTTACTTGATGAAGTTGTGCTTGAGAGAATATGTTCCTGATGAAGAAAATATGATGTATCTACAGGGTGTACAAAAGGCAATAAAGAAAGGAATTCAGAATGTGCTCAAAATATGATGAAAAGAGTATGTCTCTTTGTATACGCGGATATTCCTAGGTGAAGTCGCGTATGCACGCGGAAAAGAACGTGCCAAGTCGCGTATGGGCTAAAGCGCTCAAAAAGTGCAAAACCAAGGGTAACCATCATGGTATTGACCCATTGTATTGGGTAATGATCCGCCTAATTGACCCCGTCCAGGTAGTTTTGGGCTTATGGTATTGGTTTGGCCCATGGTATTGAAAAAGGGGCTCATGGTATTGACAAAGGGTAAACATATATAAGGAGAAGAAATTCATTGTGCAAATCATGAGAGTGGGAGCAAGATGTCTGAGCTTGAATGAATACTTCTCTCTGAAGTATATCTGAATGGAAAGGGTTACACTTGAATGATAAATCTGAATGTATGATGCACCAATGATGAAGAAGGGGATCTAGATCTGAATTGATCTTGTATTTGCTAGATCTGATTATGGAAGGCTTAGATCTGTGACGAGGCGAGCATCTAGGCGAACATCTGTCTGAAGCAAAAGGGTAGATCTGAACTGAATATCTGATCTGATGAAGTATGCTGCTCTGTAATGATTGAAGATCTATACGCTACTTCTCCGCAGAGGAAGCGCGTATATACGCGGCTTCAGCGAAGAGAAAGCGCGTATGCGCAATAAAATATACACTGAGGTATACGCTGGTTTGTGTGGACGAAAGCGCGTATATACACGTAAAATCAGTATTCATTTCAAGTCATCTCAGACCCTATTGATTATTTTTACTGAGTTTGACCCGGAGAGAGCCCTCTCCTGTTCTAGTAGGGCTAGCTACCAGACTGAGCATGGTTTGGTGTTATCCTAAACTATGCCTTCCTTAAGCCTGAGGTGGATTTAGGCAATAACATAGTGGCGAACATATTGGGGAGAAAATGGTTTGCTTGTTGGTGTTATTTGTTTCATAAGCTACAGACGGAGCCTGAAGTTATGCTAGGTAGCCTTCGAAATGATTTTGCTTTGCATTAGCGGAAGTAGATAAACGCTGCTTCAGTCAATCTCTGGTCTAGCTTGTGAACGTGACACTTGACTTGTGAATTACCCCAGTATATCAGATCGTTCTGGAATTTTGGGTGATTGATTCTAGAATTTGATAGGCTTAAATAAATCGGTTGTGTCCCTTTGATTTTTGAAAAGATCAACACACTGGCTTCCAGAAGACATACTAGAGAAAATCCCGATCGTGATCCACCTCCAGTGTATGAAAATCCCAATCTGATTCCAAGAATCCTCCGTCGAGAAAGTCCCGTGATCCCTTTGTTTAAATCTCATTCATGCCCTACTCTATTTGAATTCCTTGAAGATATTGAGTTTGATGATCAATTCGAGTTGTCGTTGTTTGAAACTAAATCTAAAAGTGCTACTGGTTCTACTGTCATAAATCCTGAGTTTATCAAGTATCTTGAGATTGAACAAGCTAATAAATCCATTGATAGTTACATCCTAAACATTCAGAACTCTATTGTGGCAACGAATATCCCTGAATTCATAGAATCTGCATCTGAAACTCTTGGTCCATCAGCAGTTACTTCTGATTCACAAGTTCACATTGAGCCTTCTTTCATTCCTACCATTCCCGTGCAACCATCTATATCTGATCAGCAATCTGCAGTAGTTACTCCTCCATCCCCACCACATACACCTTGTATGTCTACTGCTCCTACTCCACCCGTTTCTGCAAGACAGATTATAAATCTACCAAGAGCAATGGTTGCTAGATTCACACCTCTTGTCTTGCCCTAGAACTTGGATCCCATGCCTGCTGATTATCATAGTAAGATTCCATTGTTTGATGGTACTCCTCAAAGTGTGCCCGCTCAATAGCATATTGATATAATGACATAATTTTTTGATCTCCATGAAATTCATGAAGAAAATGTCACCATGAGATTGTTTGTGCAAACTTTTGGAGGTGAGGTGCGTAAGTGGTTCAGAGCTTTGCAATCCAGAAGTATTTCTACATTAGTCGAGCTTCAGAGACAGTTTCTAGATCGGTGGGAAATAAAGAAATATCCACTTCAAATTACTTTTGAATATACCAAGATCAAGCGCAATCCTCATGAGTCCGTCCAAGACTATATTATCATATTTAATGTGGTTTATAATGCTATTCCTGATGATTTGAGGCCATCTAAGAAGTCAACTTTGTTAAAATTCCTAGATGGTTTTGATTCGGACATGGCCTATTCATTACGAGAAAGAGATCTGCCACTTTGGAGAATATGAAAAAGATTGCGGTGAGTGTGGAGGCAAATTTGAATGACAAGAGAGCTAGATTGAGAGCTGAGAAGAAAGTCGTAATAAAGGAAGAAGCTTCTACATCATATCAGCTACTTCGCAAGGTGGAAAAAATGATCAAAAAGCTCACACTTGATAAGCCCAAACCGCAGATTCAAAATCCCAATTTCCATGGTTAGTAGCAGCCACAGTTCAGGATTAAACAACGAGAACATCGAGCACAAGAACCAGAAGTTCAGCAGCAAGTAAAGACACCTCTTCAGCAGAATTTTGTCGGTCAGGATTTAGATGATGAAGATGATGTAGTAGGGGAGGAAAATCACTTCTTTACTCCTGATCATTTTCCCATTTATATCACTAAAGATGAGGAGTATGCAGAAAGTTCAGCTGTACAAAGAGATGAAGATTTTATCTTGGCCAATGATGCAGCTCCAGACGAAGAGTCGGAGGAGTATCAGAGAGGTTATATGAATGCCTTGTCAGCCGAGAAAAAGAAATATTCTCTTAGAAATAGAGATGTTCCTGTCAACCCAATCCAAAAGAGAAAGGAAGTTTCAGCACCCAAAAACGATTCACCTGTTGCACAAAAGAAAGAAAAAGAGATAGTTGATCACGCTGCCACCAAGTCATCATCAGCAGAAAAATCAAATCAGCCAATTACATCAAGGGAGAAGGCTGAAAAGAAAGATGTTCTAGCCAAAGAGATCGAAAATACTTCAGCCTTTAGTTTGGATAATGAGATTTCTAAATTAAAGGTATCCATTCCCTTGACTGAAATAATGAAGAACAGCAGTTATAGAGGTCAAGTTTCTAAAATTTTGAATTTCGATCCTATGTTTGATATGGTGAATATTGAAGATGATCAACTTGAACTGATATTTGGACCAACTTTAGATGGTGAGTCTCCAGATAGTGAAGTGCCTCCTTTTTATTTCAGTCTTCGATTTCATGAGTTTGTATTGCATAATGCCATGTTTGATTCCGGTGCTTCCCATAATCTTATGCCAAAGGCAATCATGGAGAAGTTGGGTTTAGACATCACTAGGAAGTACCATGATCTTTATTCATTTGATTCTAGTAGAGTGAGATGTATTGGGCTCATTAAAGACTTGGTTGTTAGTTTGGATCAGATTCCAACGAAGAATGTTTTGATAGATGTAGTTGTGGCAGACATTCCTCCTAGATTTGGTATGCTACTTTCCAGATCTTGGGGAGAAAAATTGAAAGGGAAATTACAAATATATTTCTTGTATGCAACGATTCCCGTGTTTGACCAAATGAGAAAGTTGTACCGGGAACAAAAAATGAAGTACATGATTACAAGCAAGGAGAAGCCGTTTAATCATCCGATTAATTATGTACATACAGATTTAGAGTCCTTTATTTTGTATGCCGATAGTTTCAATGATGTAGATAGTCAGTTAGTTCAAGCAGAAGATATTGCAAAGATTACCGAGAATTTCAGAGAAGTTTTAAAGAAAGAAAGCCAAAAACCGGAAAGCACAGTTGAGCAATCAGCTAAAGATAGTGGACAGCAAGCAGAAAAAACAGAGCTAGCACAATTTCAGCACTTAGAAGATGATGAAGAGGGTCTATGGACCATGGATTTTGATGGTGAAGTGGGAAATGATGGTGCTGGAATTGGTATTTGGGTACGCAGTCCTTTTTCCGCTCCAAACAAGGTACCGAGCAACATACAGGTATGTTCTTACAAGTTAGAATTCGATTGTTCAAACAATGAGGCTAAGTACGAAGCTCTGATTGCTGGCCTAGAAATTCTTAGAAAGCTGAATGCTAAGAGAATTGCAGTCTATGGCGACTCCGAATTGGTGATTAAGTAGGTGAAGGGTGAATACCAAACGAAGCATCCCTGAATGCGGGCTTACAAAAATGTTGTTCTTGATATTTTGAAGCTGTTTTCAGATTATACCTTGACTTGTATTCCTCGCATTCAAAATGGAATTGCAGATGCACTTGCTAAGGCAACAAGTAATTTGAAGATCCCAATGAATTCAAGTAATAAGTTCGAAATCCATGTGAAGCACTGTCCTACCGTCCCGGATAATCAAAGATGTTGGCAAGTTTTCCAAGATGATGATGAGATTAATGAATTTTTGCAAAACAAAGGTAAGTTCAAAGATACCTGAATTGATGTAGAATATGATGATGGTGAAGCTGATGTGAAAGTCAATCAAATGGAAGTGTTGCAGCTGAAAGATAATGTTATTCCTAAAGGTTTGATATCTTTAGAAGAGCTCTTCGATCAGGATGATGTAGCTAAGAAACCAACATTACGACCAACTGAAAAGGGAGTTGACGATGTAAATATTGGAACAGCAAAAAATCCAAAGATGGCGAAGTTATCCAAATCATTGCCACCGGAGGTAAAAGAAAAATATGTGAGTTTGTTGTCTTCTTTTGCTGATGTGTTTGCTTTGGATTATTCAGACTTGAAGACGTATGATACGAATATAATTCACCGCACTATTCCAATCAAGCCTAATCAGAAGCCTTTCAGACAGAAGCTAAGAAGAATCAACCTGAAGTTGCTGCCATCAATTGAGAAGGAGGTAAATAGGTTGTACAAAGAAGGAATCATTGTGCCCATCAGATTTTCTGATTGGATTTCCAATTTGGTGCCAGTGCGGAAAAAGACAGGTGAGATTCGGTTGTGCATTGATTTCCGAAATATGAACAAGGTGTCATTGAAGGACAATTATCCATTGCCCAAAATGGATCATATACTTCAGCGAGTAGTTGGAGCATCCCGTATGTCACTACTCGATGGTTACTTTGGGTATAACCAAATTTTGGTCCATGAGGACGACTGAGACAAAACAACGTTCACCACTTTGTGGGGAACTTTCCACTATGCCAAGATGCCTTTCGGTTTGAAGAATGCTGGTTCGAAATTTCAGCGCACGATGGACATGGATTTTGCGAATGAGAAGGATGTTTTTCTTGTTATATACCTTGATGATTTGACGGTCTTTTCCAATTCAAATGAATAGAATTTATATCACTTGAAAGTTGTCTTTCAAAAGTGCAAAAAATATGGTGTGTCACTTAATCCGAAGAAGAGCTTGTTTGCCATAGATGAGGGCAAACTACTTGGTCATATTATTTCAAAAGATGGCATTCGTATTGATCCAGCATGCGTAGAAGCAATTCAGCAAATTGACCCTCCCAGGAACAAGAAGGAGATTCAGTCTTTTAATGGTAAGATGAAATTTTTACGCCGCTTTGTCCCTAATCTTGCTGAAAATCTAAGAGAGATCACAAACATGCTTAAAAAAGACAGCCAAGTGAAGTGGACTGAAGAGGCTGTAAAGTCCTTTAATTTGGTGAAGTTGGCACTATCTTCAGCTCCGGTGTTAATTAGCCCAGATTACACCCAAGATTTTATTTTGTTTTCATTTTCTTTGGAGCATACCATGGCAGCTGTGTTAATGCAGAAAAGAGATGAGCATGAGAAGCCAATAGATTTTTTCAGTCAGACTATAAGAGATGCAGCCTTGAAGTATAACATCATTGAGAAGCAAGCCCTGGAACTGGTAAAAGCATTAAAGGATTTCCGGGTATACATTCTGCATTCTCATATTTTGTCTTATGTTCCTAACGCTGCCGTGAAAGATGTTTTAGTACAAACTGATCCGAAAGGAAGATGAGGCAAGTGGATTGCAGCTTTGCTGGAGTATGATGTGGAGATAAAGCCCACGAAGCTTATCAAAGGACAAGGGATGGTAAAGCTTATGGCTGAATCGAATTTGCATGCACTAGACATAAATCTGATTGCTTCTATGTCTGATGAGGATGAGGAGAATTCGCCACTTCAGGTATCGGAAATTTTTGTTGCTTCTCCGTGGTATTCATATATTGTGTATGTTCTTCAAAATTTGTCACCACCGCCCGACATGACTAAGACAAAGGTAGAACTCTGAAATTGAAGGTTGAAAAATTTTGTATTTTGAATTCTGCACTTTATTGGAAAGATCCTGGTGGCGTTTTGTTGAATTTTTTGGTGGAAGAAGAAGCGAAGCAGGTAATGGAGGATTTCCATAAAGGAGACTGCGGGGGTCACCTTTTTTGGAAAACAATAGCCAATAAGATTTTGAGAGCAGGATACTATTGGCCGACATTGTTTCCTGATGTGTATAAGACTGTCAAACGCTGCCATGAATGCCATATTTTGAAGGAAGACAGAAATTACAGCCTTTTCCGCTTAAGCCCATTGAGGTAAGCGCCCCTTTTCAGCAGTGGGGATTGGATTTGATTGGCGAAATTCATCCCGCTTCTTCAGGACAACATAGATGGATCCTAACAGGGATGGATTATTTCACGAAATGGATCGAATCAGTTCCCACCAGGCAAGCTATGGATTCGGTAATCATTTCTTTCCTTGAGAATAACATTTTGTCTCGCTTTGGGTGCCCGAATAAATTTATCACTGATAATGCAACAGCTTTCAAATCAAGAAAGATGATTGAGTTTTGTGCCAAGTATAAAATCATTTTGGGGCATTCAACCGCCTATCATCCGCAAGGCAACGGATTGGCGGAATCTTCCAATAAATATTTAGTCAACATCATTAAAAAGTTGTTGGACATAAACAAGAAGAGTTTGCATAAGAAGCTGGTCAATGCGCTATGGGCTGATCGGGTGAGTCAAAAGAAATCCATTGGTATGTCCCCCTTTGAGTTAGTTTATGGAATTGATATAGTGTTTCCGACCTCTCTCGCGGTTCTGGTGGTCAAGCTTCTTCAGGAAGCTAGCAGTGAAGAAAGCCATATGCAGAGAAGAATAAATTAGATGATTCATTTGCAGAAAATGAGAGAAGAGGTTTTCCAAAACACATTTAAGTTGCAGAAGAGAATCAAGAAGATCTATGACAGGAAAGCGAAGGTGGATAAATTCCAATTGGAGGAAGTGGTGCTAAAGTGGGACGCAAGGAATGAGGACAAAGGTAAGCATGGTAAGTTTGAAAATCTCTGGAAAGGACCCTTCAAGATTGCTGCATATCGAGGTCAGAACGCCTTTCTTCTGAAGGAGATGAACGGGGAAGATTGTCCAGGAGGGTCGGTCAATGGTCGGCTGCTCAAGCGGTACCATTTCTAAGATGTTTTCTGCTGATCACATTGTCATTGTACATATCATTTATTTCAGTTTCATCGCAAGTGTGCACTGTGATATTTTCTTCAGTTTGGGGCCCGAAGTGAAGGCTATAATTCTAAAGAAATATTTCAGTTTTGGTTTGAAGTCTGTCGAGTCGGTTTGGTTCAGTCATTTCAGTTTTAAAAGTTTGAGTCAAAGTTTCAGTCAAATAAATTGAGTCAAAATTCCTGTGTGGATTTCTCGAAATAATGAACTCCATAGCCCAATGGACGAAGGCACTGTCTATCTCTCCTAGAGATCTGCCGTTCTTGGCACCTCCAAGGAGCCACCATCCCCATTGGAGCCAATGTTAGAGTCGGTCTAGTTATACCTCTGTCAGAGATGAAAAACTCTTTTGTTTCATTTCATTTTTAGGTGTCTCATTCATCCAATCAGTTGCATTCCATTAGAAGCATAGATTATCTGACAGAAGGGTCTGGTCTCTCATTTTCCCTCATGTCATGTATCTGCTGGCTTGTGTCTGATCATTAAAGTTCATCAAAATTCATCAAGGTCAATTTTACAGTCATTCATAGTCATGGATGGTCTTTTGGTCAACAAAGAGTCTTTTCAGTCATTAGGTCTAGGGTTTCGTCTTCAAAAGTGTCAAATAATGCCAGCAGGCCAGAGGGAGGCTCAAAATAAGTTTTCATCGCAAACTTTGATCGTTACTATGATTCATCATGACTTTTCTTCAAAAATCCGTTTTGAAGAAAATCGTCATTTTGTCCTTTGTAATAAATGCTATGTATATTTTCAAATTTTTTTTAGTTGTTAGATTCTTCAAGGCGCAGCCCTGGTCGCCTTTGCCAAAAACATGCCAGTCATCCCTGCAAAAAATTGACAAAGGAGCCATCATTTCAGTCAAAAGTCAAGTGGAAACAAGCAGAACAGAGTTTGTATAAAAAGTGAAAAAGTGCCAATTTGAAAACATTACAAAAATGGGTTTGTAAGAAGCAAAAATTAAATTCTTCACTATATGAGATATTTTCCACATTTATCAATCCATTTGCATTCAAGAAGCATCAGAGAAGTCGATTTCAGTTGTGAAAAAACGAAATTGTGAGTTTGAAGGCCGACTGCATGTTGGAGTGCTGCGCGACGCATTGGGAGGAAGGCGCGACGCACATAGACCGCGCGGCGCATTGGGCCCATTTTCACTGTGTAAAATTGCACTATCGTGGCGCATCCAGGAGGCATGGCGCACTGGGTTTGTGCACGGCGCACAGAGCCTCCAAAGCAGATTCTCGCCATTTCTTCATCAAATTTCCGAAATGACTCAAATTTTTTGCTCCAAGTAAGTTCACGGGATTGTGAAATTACCATTATCAGTGTTTAGTGTTGTTTCAAAGGTAGATTGGAGAATTTGAATGGTGTAAGCATAAACCCTATCTTTTGACAAAGGCTGCTCCATAGGGTTTATATTTGAAGTTTTAAAATTTGGTTTTGGTGCTGAACCCTTGTCATATGCCACCATATTTTCCCTTTCCTCCACAGTTCTAATGTAACTGCAGTTCATTCCTATTTCCCTATATTCCACAATCACTCACATCACTTGTCCCCATTTTTCCTATTTCTAAGCCCTACTATTTCCTACCATTTTCCCTCTCCCATATCATTTGTAGCAAATTCCCAAATCCCACATTCCTAAACACAGTCAAGTGACTGTTAACACATTTCAAATCTCACTTGACAAACTCCACAGTCCACTTTTCCCACTCTCCCATATTCTTCACAGTTCCTTATTTCTCTTTGGCATATTTGGCATTGAAAACAAGCACCAAATTATCCTTTTCATCAAACGAATCATACACTTGTCATACACATTGAAAACACCATGACAGAGATAGATTCATCATATGAGCAAGACAGTGACTCTACCACAGATCTTAATGTACCAAGGAGGCCTCGAAAAGGGGGCAGACACGTCAGAGAAGAGCCCACCTCTTTGACTCAGTTGCGGGCCTGTCCACTTGCAATGGCTTGCTTTCAGCAACAGTCATGCTTTCAGTACTGTGAGATGATTGCTCAAACTCAGCATCATCAGGAGTTGGTTCGCTTATTTGTTTTACATTTGCATGACGGTCATGTAACTCTGGCTGGTGTAAATTTCACCTTGACACCAGAAACCATTTCTCAGGCAACAGGGATATCGAATGTAGGTGAATATTGGAACAAGAGACAGTAGCTAGACAAAGTTTATTATGAGCCATACTTCAGGCCTGGCTATATGAGGCAGCTCAGCAGGGTGTTCCCTTTCATATTCTTGAAGGAGTCCTATGCGCCATTGATGAAACTCATCATCAGGTACTTCAGCTGTGAGGGCCGGTTCTCGCGTCTTTATGCTTACCATATCCGATTATTGATGCATTTCACGAGAGTGAGGATGATGAACATTCAATATTTCATGTGTTGAAACATAGAGCGGATGACTACTCTTGTGCAGAAGAAGACGCCCGAGCAGTAGCATAACAACATTTATCATTATGCGCTCATCAAGATCATTGTGGTACATCAGCTTGGATTGCAGGGCATTGCATGGGAGGAGTTCATTTCCCGTGACTTCTTTACAACACCTCAGCCTCCTATAGAAATTGTTCATGATGCGGGTGAGCCTTCACATCAGTTCGAGGGTCCTGAGACAGAGCCTATCAGTGTTCCAGTTTGTGTTACCTATCAGAGAGGCACCAGAGACTTATTTGCAGCAGCACGACGAGTACTATCTCCACCCGGGGTGGAAGGGGTCTCGTTACCTTCATCAGCATCGCGAGTACTATCTCCACTTGGGGTGGAAGGGGTTTCGCCTTCGACATCAGCACAGGTATAGGGAAAGGACAGAGGCAAGAGGACTATGTAGGATGAAGGCCCTTCAGGAGGCCAAGACACTGATTTTACACTCGTTGATGTTGATTTGAGCTCTCCCAGCTCAAAGCTGAAAGAAATCATCCAGGAGCAGAAAGCTGAGATCGATACATTGAATGAGAAATTGCAGAGAGCTCAGTGGGTTATAAATTACTTGGAGCAGCGGAATACACAATTGGAGGATCAGCAGACACTCATGGAGCTGCAGAAAATTCGTGAAGACCGTGAATTGGCTCGAAAAAGACCAGGTGACATGACACCCTTTGAGCGGGAGATTTGGCTTACGAGAGTCAACATTCATCTTGAGAAACTATTGGCAAAGGAAAAAAAGAACAAGGAAATTCTCAAACATATGAAGAATCACTATTGGGCCCGCACACATGTTTGCAAAGCGAGGATCAAGATCCTGAAGGCGAGGCTAAGGAGGGCACTGAAACGTCGGAAAAGGTCCGATCCACTCCAAATCTTGGCCGAAGCTTCTTTGGCTGAGCATGACACTTGATGGGGGACCTTCACTCCAAATTTCAGCAAATTTGGAGAAAATTTTGTCATTTTTGATTTTTTTGGTCACAAAACAGATTTTCCTGCCCAACGCGTAGCACCACCTTGCGCGCGCTTACGTTTGAGAGATCTTCTGGAGGAAAACTTGATATTTTTTGATTTTTTATGGAAAATTATGCATGCTCAGGAATGGACTAAGTATTTCATCAAGTTTTGGGTGGCCTAAAGGGTCAAAAACACCTTGAAAATGGCCTTTTTGCCACTTTTTTCACACACAGGAACTAGTCTTGGGAGATTGAACGTTTGGAGGGGAAAATGACATCCAAATCCAGAAATTCCACTTGGTTTGGAAAGTAGATAGGCAGGGCTTTCCAACGAGCTATCATGAGCTCAATTTGGACTTTGGGAAGTGCCTTAACATTAGATCCAAATTTGTGCTACGCATACAGATTTGGGCGCGACGCATAGAGAATTTTGGCCTATTTTTCACTCTTCAGCTCAGAATTTCGCCCAGTTTTGACTAGTTTTACTTTCTGATGTAACTCTTGATCTATATTGATGTAATTTCATGATTATGATGTAAATTTGGCACATTTTTACTTTTTCTAGAGGATTCATTCACTAAAAAGTGAAAATTAAATGAATGAATCAGTTTCCTACCATATAGAGGCAAGTTGTTTGATTTCCTAGATTTCAGTTCCTAGTTTAGAATTGGTTGAAACAGCTCCTAGAAGGATGAGCTCGACCCCTAGAGGCATGGGAATGGGTTAGGCTGGTCTATATTATGTATTTTCTGAGTCATTTTCAGGGTTGGATACTTGGGAAAAGTTTGGCACTTCATTGTACATACACTTCTGCATTTTTGGCAAAGGAAAGACCAGGGTTTTGCAGCACTTGTTGGGATCCTTGTGGCTCTGAGTTTTGATGATGTTTTTCTTCATGTATCTGTAAGTTTCATTAATGTTTTATGTATGCCATTTCCCTTCTCTTTGCTTCTGAAAATTAAACAAATGAGTAACTAAGGTAGAATTCATTAGTTTGTTGGTGCTCTGCCTTAAACTTTTGTTTAGTTTTATGTGTTTTCATCTGTTTGAAGAGGATCCTTGGACCCTCTTTCCCTCTTCAGCTCCTCAGCAGTCTTTTCTATCCATTCATTCAATCTAAGACATCAAAGCCATTGCCTTCCCTGCCCCAACTTGAACTCTGCAAGAATTTGGCCTCATCCCCAAGCCCAAAATTGCCTTTCCCTTTTTTCCAACAAAACCCCTAAAAAATCATTCCAAACTCCTTGATTCATATACCTAGCCTAAAATTAGCACTCATTTCAGTCATCTCAAGCCCTATTGATACATTTTTCGTGAGATTGACCTGGAGAGATCCCTCTCCTGTTCTGGTAGGGCTAGCTACCAGACTGAGCGTGGTTTGGTGTTACCTTGAATCCCGCCTTCCTTCAGCCTAAGGTGGATTTAGGCAATAACATAGTGGCGACCATACTGGGGAAGAAAATGGTTTGCTTGTTGGTGTTATTTGTTTCATAAGCTACAGACGGAGCCTGAAGTTATGCCAGGTAGCCTTCGAAACGCTTTTGCTTTGCATTAGCGGAAGTAGATAAACGCTGCTTCAGTCAATCTCCGGTCTAGCTTGTGAACGTGACACTTGACTTGTGAATTACCCCAGTATATCAGATCATTCTGGACTTTTGGGTGATTGAGTCTAGAATTTGATAGGCTGAAATAGATCGGTTTTGTCCTTTGATTTTTGAATAGATCAACACACTGGCTTCCAGAAGACATACTAGAGCTAATCCCGATCCCGATCCACCTACAGTGTATGAGAACCCCAATCTGATTTCAAGAATCCTTCGTCGAAAAAGTCCCGTGATCCCTTTGTTTAAATCTCATTCATGCCCTACTGTATTTGAATTCCTTGAAGATATTGATTTTGATGATCAATTTGAGTTGTCGGTGTTTGAAACCAAATCTGAAAGTGTTATTGGTTCTACTATCATAAATCTCGAGTTTGTCAAGTATCTTGAGATTGAACAAGCTAATAGATCCATTGATAGTTACATCCTGAACATTCAGAACTCTATTGTGGCAACAAATATCCCTGAATTCATAGAGTTCGCATCTGAAACTCTTGGTCCATCAACAGTTACTTCTGATCCTCAAGTTCACGCTGAGCCTTCTTTCATTCCTACCATTCCCGTACAACCATCTATATCTAATCAGAAATCCGCAGTATTTTCTCCTCCATCCCCACCACATACACCTCGTACATCTACTGCTCCTACTCCACCCGTTTCTCCAAGACAGATTATAAATCCACCAAGAGCAATGGCTGCTAGATTCGCACCTCTTGTCTTGCCCCAGAACTTGGATGCCATGCCTGCTAATTATCAGAGTAAGATCCCATTGTTTGATGGTACTCCTCAAAGTGTGCCCGCTCAACAGCATATTGATAGAATGACAAAATTTTTTGATCTCCATGAAATTGATGAAGAAAATGTCACCATGAGATTGTTTGTGCAAACTTTTGGAGGTGAGGTGCATAAGTAGTTCAGAGCTTTGCAACCTAGAAGTATTGCTACGTTAGCCGAGCTTCAGAGACAGTTTCTAGATCGGTGGGAAATAAAGAAAGATCCACTTCAAATTACTTCTGAATATACCAAGATCAAGCGCAATCCTCGTGAGTCTGTCCATGACTATATTATCATATTTAATGTGGTTTATAATGCTATTCCTGATGATTTGAGGCCATCTAAGAAGTCAAATTTGTTAAAATTCCCTGATGGTTTTGATCCGGACATGGCCTATTCATTACGAGAAAGAGATCCGCCACTTTGGAGGATATGCAGAAGATTGCGGTGAGTGTGGAGGCGAATTTGAATGACAAGAGAGCTAGATTGAGAGCTGAGAAGAAAGTCGTAATAAAGGAAGATGCTTCTACATCAAATCAGCTACTTCGCAAGGTGGAAAAAATAATCGAAAATCTCACACTTGATAAGCCCGAACCGCAGATTCAAAATCCCAATTTCCATGGTCAGCAACAGCCACAATTCAGGATTAAACAACGAGAACAGCGAGCACAAGAACCAGCAGTTCAGCAGCAAGTAAAGACACCTCTTCAGCAAAATTTTGTCAGTCAGGATTCAGATGATGAAGATGATGTAGTACGGGAGGAAAATCACTTCTTTACTCTTGATGATTTTCCCATTTATATCACTGAAGATGAGGAGAATGCAGAAAGTTCAGCTGTACAAAGAGATGAAGATTTTATCTTGGCCAATGATGCAGCTCTATAGGAAGAGTCGGAGGAGTATCAGAGAGGTTATATGAATTCCTTGTCAGCCCAGAAAAAGAAATACTCTCTTAGAAACATAGATGTGCCTGTGAACCCAATCCAAAAGAGAAAGGAAGTTTCAACACCCAAAAACGATTCACCTGTTGCACAAAAGAAAGAAAAAGAGATAGTTGATACCGCTGCCACCAAGTCATCATCAGCAGAAAAATCAAATCAGCCAATTACATCAAAGGGAGAAGGCTGAAAAGAAAGATGTTCCAGCCAAAGAGATCGAAAAGACTTCAGCCTTTAGTTTGGAGAATGAGATTTCTAAATTACAGGTATCCATTCCCTTGACTGAAATAATAAAGAACAACAGTTATAGAGGTCAAGTTTCTAAAATTTTGAATTTCGATCCTATGTCTGATATGGTGAATATTGAAGATGATCAACCTGAACTGATATTTGGACCAGCTTTAGATGGTGAGTCTCCAGATAGTGAAGTGCCTCCTTTTTATATCAGTCTTCGATTGCATGAGTTTGTATTGCATAATGCCATGTTTTATTCTGGTGCTTCCCATAATCTTATGCCGAAGGAAATCATGGAGAAGTTGGGTTTAGACATCACTAGGAAGTACCATGATCTTTATTCATTTGATTCTAGCAGAGTGAGATGTATTGGGCTCATTAAAGACTTGGTTGTTAGTTTGGATCAGATTCCAACGAAGAATGTTTTGATGGACGTACTTGTGGCAGACATTCCTCCCAGATTTGGTATGCTACTTTCCAGATCTTGGGGAGAAAAATTGAAAGGGACATTACAATTAGATTTCTCCTATGCAACGATTCCCGTGTTTGGCCAAATGAGAAAGTTGTACCGGGAACAAAAAATGAAGTACATGATTACAAGCAAGGAGAAGCCGGTTAATCATCCGATTAATTATGTACATACAGATTTAGAGTCTTTTGTTTTGTATGCCGATAGTTTCAATGATGTAGATATTCAGTTAGTTCAATCAGAAGATATTCCAGAGATTACCGATAATTTCAGAGAAGTTTTGAAGAAAGAAGGGAAAAAAACGGAAAGCACAGTTGAGCAATCAGCTAAAGATAGTGGACAACAAGCAGAAAAAACAGAGCTAGCACAATTTCAGCACTTAGAAGATGATGAAGAGGGTCTATGGACCATGGATTTTGATGGTGCAGTGGGAAATTATGGTTCTGGAATTGGTATTTGGGTACGCAGTCCTTTTTCCGCTCCAAACAAGGTACCGAGCAACATACGGGTATGTTCTTACAAGTTAGCATTCGATTGTTCGAACAATGAGGCTGAGTACGAAGCTCTGATTGCTGGCCTAAAAATTCTTAGAAAGCTGAATGCTAAGATAATTGCAGTCTATGGCAACTCCGAATTGGTTATTAAGCAGGTGAAGGGTGAATACCAAACGAAACATCCTCGAATGCGGGCTTACAGAAATGTTGTTCTTGATATTTTGAAGCTGTTTTCAGATTATACCTTGACTTGTATTCCTCGCATTCAAAATGGAATTGCAGATGCGCTTGCTAAGGCAACAAGTAATTTGAAGATCCCAATGAATTCAAGTAATAAGTTCGAAATCCATGTGAAGCACTGTCCTACCGTCCCGGATAATCAAAGATGTTGGCAAGTTTTCCAAGATGATGATGAGATTAATGAATTTTTGCAAAACAAAGGTAAGTTCAAAGATACCTGAATTGATGTAGAATATGATGATGGTGAAGCTGATGTGCAAGTCAATCAAATGGAAGTGTTGCAGCTGAAAGATAATGTTATTCCTAAAGGTTTGATACCTTTAGAAGAGCTCTTCGATTAGGATGATGTAGCTAAGAAACCAACATTACGACCAACTGAAAAGGGAGTTGATGATGTAAATATTGGAACAGCTGAAAATCCAAAGATGGTGAAGTTATCTAAATCATTGCCACCGGAGGTAAAAGAGAAATATGTGAGTTTGTTGTCTTCTTTTGCTGATGTGTTTGCTTGGGATTATTCAGACTTGAAGACGTATGATCCGAATATAATTCAGCACACTATTCCAATCAAGCCTAATCAGAAGCCTTTCAGACAGAAGCTAAGAAGTATCAACCCGAAGTTGCTGCCATCAATTGAGAAGGAGGTAAATAGGTTGTACAAAGCAGGAATCATTGTGCCCATCAGATTTTCTGATTGGATTTCCAATTTGGTGCCAGTGCGGAAAAAGACAGGTGAGATTCGGTTGTGCATTGATTTCCGAAATCTGAACAAGGTGTCATTGAAGGACAATTATCCATTTCCCAAAATGGATCATATACTTTAGCGAGTAGTTGGAGCATCTCATATGTCACTACTCGATGGTTACTCCGGGTATAACAAAATTTTGGTCCATGAGGACGACCGAGACAAAACAACGTTCACCACTTTGTGGGGAACTTTCCACTATGCCAAGATGCCTTTCGGTTTGAAGAATGCTGGTGTGACATTTCAGGGCACGATGGACATGGCTTTTGCGAATGAGAAGGATTTTTTTCTTGTTATATACCTTGATGATTTGACGGTCTTTTCCAATTCAGATGAAGAGCATTTTTATCACTTGAAAGTTGTCTTTCAAAAGTGCAGAAAATATGGTGTGTCACTTAATCCGAAGATGAGGTTGTTTGCCATGGATGAGGGCAAACTACTTGGTCACAAGAAGGATATTTAGTCTTTTAATGGTAAGATGAAATTTTTACGCCGCTTTGTCCCTAATCTTGCTGAACATCTAAGAGAGATCACAAACATGCTTAAAAAAGACAGCCAAGTGAAGTGGACTGAAGAGGCTGTAAAGTCCTTTAATTTGGTGAAGTTGGCACTATCTTCAGCTCAGGTGTTAATCAACTTGGATTACACCCAAGATTTTATTTTGTTTTCATTTGCTTCGGAGCATACCATGGCAGTTGTGTTAAAGCAGAAAAGAGATGAGCATGAGAAGCCAATAGATTTTTTCAGTCGGACTATAAGAGATGCAGCCTTGAAGTATAACATCATTGAGAAGCAAGCCCTGGCACTGGTAAAAGCATTAAAGGATTTCTGGGTATACATTCTGCATTCTCATATTTTGGCTTATGTTCCTAACACTGCCGTGAAAGATGTTTTAGTACAAACTGATCCGGAAGGAAGACGAGGCAAGTGGATTGCAGCTTTGTTGGAGTATGATGTGGAGATAAAGCCCACGAAGCTTATCAAAGGACAAGGGCTGGCGAAGCTTATGGCTGAATCTAATTTGCATGCACTAGACATAAATCTGATTGCTGCTATGTCTGATGAGGATGAGGAGAATTCGCCACTTTAGGTATCAGAAATTTTTTTTGCTTCTCCATGGTATTCAGATATTTTGTATGTTCTTCAAAATTTGTCACCACCGCCCGGCATGACTAGAAACAAAGGTAGAACTCTGAAATCAAAGGCTGCAAAATTTTGTATTTTGAATTCTACACTTTATTGGAAAGATCCCAGTGGTGTTTTGTTGAATTTTTTGGTGGAAGAAGAAGCGAAGAAGGTAATGGAGGATTTCCATAAAGGAGACTACGGGGGTCACCTTTTTTGGAAAACAACGGCCAATAAGATTTTGAGAGCGGGATACTATTGGCCGACATTGTTTGCTAATGTGTATAAGACTGTCAAAAGCTGCCATGAATGCCAGATTTTTGAAAGAAGACAGAAATTATAGCCTTTGCCGCTTAAGCCCATTGAGGTAAGCGCCCCTTTTCAGCAGTGGGGATTGGATTTGATTGGAGAAATTCATCCCTATTCTTCAGGACAACATAGATGGATCCTAACAGCGATGGATTATTTCACGAAATGGATCGAAGCAGTTCCCACCAGGAAAGCTACGGATTCGGTAATAATTTCTTTCCTTGAGAATAACATTTTGTCTCGCTTTGGGTGCCCGAATAAATTGATTACTGATAATGCAGCAGCTTTCAAATCAAGAAATATGATTGTGTTTTATGCCAAGTATAAAATCATTTTGGGGCATTCAACCGCTTATCATCCGCAAGGCAATGGATTGGCAGAATCTTCCAATAAATATTTAGTCAACATCATTAAAAAGTTGATGGACATAAACAAGAAGAGTTGGCATAAGAAGCTAGTCAATGCGCTATGGGCTGATCGGGTGAGTCAAAAGAAATCCATTGGTATGTCCCCCTTTGAGTTAGTTTATGGAATTGATACAGTGTTTCCGACCTCTCTCACGGTTCCGGTGGTCAAGCTTCTTCAGGAAGCTGGTAGTGAAGAAAGCCATATGCAGAGAAGAATAAATCAGATGATTCATTTGTAGCAAACGAGAGAAGAGGTTTTCCAAAACACATTTAAGTTGCAGGAGAGAATCAAGAAGACATATGACAGGAAAGCGAAGGCGGATAAATTCCAATTGGAGGAAGTGGTGCTGAAGTGGGACGCAAGGAATTAGGACAAAGGTAAGCACGGTAAGTTTGAAAATCTCTGGAAAGGACCCTTTAAGATTGCTGCATATCAAGGTCAGAATGCCTTTCTTCCGAAGGAGATGAACAGGGAAGATTGTCCAGGAGGGCCGGTCAATGGTCGGCCGGTCAATGGTCGGCTGCTCAAGCGGTACCATTTCTAAGATGTTTTCTGCTGATCACATTGTCATTGTACATATCATTTATTTCAGTTTCATCGCAAGTGTGCACTGTGATATTTTCTTCAGTTTGGGGCCAGAAGTGAAGGCTATAATTCTGAGGAAATATTTCAGTTTTTGTTTGAATTCTGTCGAGTCGGTTTGGTTCAGTCATTTCAGTTTTAAAAGTTGAGTCAGTTTGAGTCAATGTTTCAGTCAAATAAATTGAGTCAAAACTCTTGTGTGGATTTCTCGAAATAATGGACTCCATAGCCCAATGGACGAAGGCACTCTCTATCTCTCCCAGAGATTTTCCATTCTTGGCACCTCCAAGGAGCGACCATCCCCATTGGAGCCAATGTTAGAGTCAGTCTGGTTATACCTCCGTCAGAGATCAAAAACTCTTTTGTTGCATTTCATTTTTAGGTGTCTCATTCATCCAATCAGTTGCATTCCATTAGAAGAATAGATTATCTGATGGAAGGGTCTGGTCTCTCATTTTCCCTCATGTCATGTATCTGCTGGCTTGTGTCTGATCATTAAAGTTCATCAAAATTCATCAAGGTCAATTTTACAGTCATTCATAGTCATGGATGGTCTTCTGGTTATAAAAGAGTCTTTTCAGTCATTAGGTCTAGGGTTTCATCTTCAAAAGTGTCAAATAATGCCAGCAGGCCAGAGGGAGGCTCAAAATAAGTTTTCATCACAAAATTTCATCGTTACTATGATTGATCATGTCTTTTCTTCAAAACTCTGTTTTGAAGAAAATCGTCATTTTGTCCTTTGTAATAAATGCTATGTATATTTTCAAAAAAAAATTTAGTTGTTAGATTCTTCAAGGCGCAACCCTGGTCGCCTTTGCCTAAAACATGCCAGTCATCCCTGCAAAAAATTGACAAAGGAGCCATCATTTCAGTCAAAAGTCAAGTGGAAACAAGCAGAACAGAGTTTGTATAAAAAGTGAAAAAGTGCCAATTTCAAAACATTACAAAAATGGGTTTGTAAGAAGCAAAAATTAAATTCTTCACTATATGAGATATTTTCCACATTTATCAATCCATTTGCATTCAAGAAGCATCAGAGAAGTCGAGTTCAGTTGTGAAAAAATGAAATTGTGAGGTTGAAGGCTGACTGTGTGTTGGAGTGCTGCGCGACGCATCGGGAGGAAGGCGCGGCGCACATAGACTACGCGGCGCATTGGGCCCATTTTCACTGTGTAAAATTTCACTATCGCGGCGCATCCAAGAGGCGCGGCGCACTGGGTTTGTGTGCGGTGCACAGAGCCTCCAAAGCAGATTCTCGCCATTTGTTCATCAAATTTCCGAAACGACTCAAATCTTTTGCTCCAAGTAAGTTCACGGGATTGTGAAATTTCCATTATCAGTGTTTAGTGTTGTTTCAAAGGTAGATTGGAGAATTTGAATGGTGTAAGCATAAACCCTATCTTTTAACAAAGGCTGCTCCATAGGGTTTATATTTGAAGTTTTAAAATTTGGTTTTGGTGCTGAACCCCTGTCATATGCCACCATATTTTCCCTTTCCTCCACAGTTCTAATGTAACTGCAGTTCATTCCTATTTCCCTATATTCCACAATCACTCACATCAATTGTCCCCATTTTTCCTATTTCTAAACCCTACCATTTCCTACCATTTTCCCTCTCCCATATCATTTGTAGCAAATTCCCAAATCCCACATCCCTAAACACAGTCAAGTGACTATTAACACATTTCAAATCTCACTTGACAAACTCCACAATCCACTTTTCCCACTCTCCCATATTCTTCACATTTCCTTATTGCTCTTTGGCATATTTGGCATTGAAAACAAGCACCAAATTATCATTTTCATCAAACCAATCATACACTTGTCATACACATTGCAAACACCATGACAGAGACAGATTCATCATATGAGCAAGACAGTGACTCTACCACAGAGCTTAATGTACCAAGGAGGCCTCGAAAAGGGGGCAGACACGTCAGAGAAGAGCCCACCTCTTTGACTCAGTTGCAGGCCTGTCCACTTGCAATGGCTTGATTTCAGCAACAGTCATGCTTTCAGTACTGTGAGATGATTGCTCAAACTCAGCATCATCAGGAGTTGGTTCGCTTATTTGTCTTACATTTGCATGACGGTCATGTAACTCTGGCTGGTGTAAATTTCACCTTGACACCAGAAACCATTTCTCAGGCAACAGGGATACCGAATGTAGGTGAACGGTGGAACAAGAGACAACAGCTAAACAAAGTGTATTATGAGCCATAAATTAGGCCTGGCTATATGAGGCAGCTCAGCAGGGTGTTCCCTTTCAGATTCTTAAAGGATTCCTATGCGCCATTGATGAAACTCATCATCAGGTACTTCAGTTGTGAGGGCCGGTTCTCGCGCCTTTATGCTTACCATATCCGATTATTGATGCATTTCAAGAGAGTGAGGATGATGAGCATTCCATATTTCATGTGTCGAAACATAGAGTGGATGACTACTCTCGTGCAGAAGAAGACGCCCGAGCAGCAACATAACAACATTTATCATTATGCGCTCATCAAGATCATTGTGGTACATCAGCTTGGATTGCAGGGCATTGCATGGGAGGAGTTCATTTCCCGTGACTTCTTTACAGCCCCATAGCCTCCTCCAGAGATTGTTTATGATGCGAGTGAGCCTTCACATCAGTTCGAGGGTCCTGAGACAGAGCCTATCAGTGTTCCAGTTTGTATTACCTATCAGAGAGGCACCAGAGCCTTATTTGCAGCAGCATGACGAGTACTATCTCCACCCGGGGTGGAAGGGGTCTCGTTACCTTCATCAGCAACGCGAGTACTATCTCCACTTGGGGTGGAAGGGGTATCGCCTTCGACATCAACACAGGTACAGGGAAAGGACATAGGCAGGAGGCCTATGCAGGATGAAGGCCCTTCAAGAGGCCAAGACATTGATTTTACACTCATTGATGTTGATTTGAGCTCTCCCAATTCAAAGCTGAAAGAAATCATCTAGGAGCAGAAAGTTGAGATCGATACATTGACCGAGAAATTTTAGAGAGCTCAGTGGGTTATAAATTACTTGGAGCAACGGAATAAACAATTGGAGGATCAACAGACACTCATGGAGCTGCAGAAAATTCGTGAAGACCATGAATTGGCCCGAAAAAGACCAGGTGACATGACACCCTTTGAGCGGGAGATTTGGCTTACGAGAGTCAACATTCATCTTGAGAAACTATTGGCAAAGGAAAACAAGGACAAGGACATGCTCAGACATATGAAGAATCACTATTGGGCCCGCACACATGTTTGCAAAGCGAGGATCAAGATCCTGAAGGCGAGGCTAAGGAGGGCACTGAAACGTCGGAAAAGGCCTGATCCACTCCAAATATTGGCTAAAGATTCTTTGGCTGAGCATGAAACTTGATGGGGGACCTTCACTCCAAATTTCAGCAAATTTGGAGAAAATTTTGTCATTTTTTATTTTTTTGGTCACAAAACAGATTTTCCTGCCCAACGCGTAGCGCCACCTTGCGCGCGCTTACGTTTGAAAGATCTTCTGGAGGAAAACTTGATATTTTTTGATTTTTTATGGAAAATTATGCATGCTCAGGAATGGCCTAAGGATTTCATCAAGTTCTGGGTGGCCTAAAGGGTCAAAAACACCTTGAAAATGGCCTTTCTGCCACTTTTTGCACACAAAGGAACCAGTCTTGGGAGATTGAACTTTTGGAGGGGCAAATGACATCCAAATGCAGAAATTCCACTTGGGTTGGAAAGTAGACAGGAAGGGATTTCCAACGAGCTATCATGAGCTCAATTTTGACTTCGGGAAGTGCCTTACAATCAGCTCCAAAGTTGTGCTAGGCATAGAGATTTTGGGTGCGGCGCATAGAGAATTTTGGGCTATTTTTCACTCTTCAGCTTAGAATTTCGCCCAGTTTTGACTAGTTTTACTTTCTGATGTAACTCTTGATCTATATTGATGTAATTTCATGATTATGATGTAAATTTGGCAAATTTTTACTTGTTCTAGAGGATTCATTCAATAAAAAGTGATTATTAAATGAATGAATCAGTTTCCTACCATATAGAGGCAAGTTGTTTGATTGCCTAGATTTCAGTTCCTAGTTTAGAATTGGTTGAAACAGCTCCTAGAAGGATGCGCTCGACCCCTATAGGCATGGGAATGGGTTAGGCTGGTTTATATTATGTATTTTCTGAGACATTTTTAGGGTTGGACACTTGGGAAAATTTTGGCACTTCATTGTACATACACTTCTGCATTTTTGGCAAAGGAAAGACCAGGGTTTTGCAGCACTTGTTGGGATCCTTGTGGCTCTGAGTTTTGATGATGTTTTTCTCCATGTGATTTTAAGTTCATTAATGTTTTATGTATGCCATTTCCCTTCTCTTTGCTTCTGAAAATTAAACAAATGAGTAACTAAGGTAGAATTCATTAGTTTGCTGGTGCTCTGCCTTAAACTTTTGTTTAGTTTTATATGTTTTCTTTTGTTTGAAGAGGATCCTTGCAGCCTCTTTCCCTCTTCAGCTCCTCAGCAGTCTTTTCTATCCATTCATTCAATATAAGACATCAAATCCATTGCCTTCCTTGCCCCAAATTGAACTCTGCAAGAATTTGGCCTCATCCCCAAGCCCAAAATTGCCTTTCCCTTTCTTCCAACAAAAAAACCCTAAAAATCAAATCAAACCCTCCTACTTGTATAACTAGCCTAAAATCAGTATTAATTTCAAGTCATCTCAGACCCTATTGATTATTTTTACTGATTTTGACCCGGAGAGAGCCCTCTCCTATTCTGATAGGGCTAGCTACCAGACTGAGCGTGGTTTGGTGTTATCCTAAACTCTTCCTTCCTTCAGCCTGAGGTGGATTTAGGCAATAACACCACATATCAGACACTTCCTCCAAATTATGTCTCATAACAGTCCATAATTGACTCTTTCATTGATGATTAACAGTCATGACCAGTTGATGTGACATACCAGTCTACGTTTCTTCAAAACCCTTACCACCTATTTATCCCTACAAACCCTCGATACCTTTCATCAGATCCATAGCCCAATTCATTTCATAAACAAAGAAGGGTAATTATGAAGGTTGAGAACTTTGTAGGCATGGTACTGATAGTTAGATCAGAACCGGTGGGAACAAAGTATATGGAAGGATACCCTAAAATCAAGGAAATGTTCCAGAAATCTGGATGGCTCAAATTCGTAGAGAATTTCGATGGTTTCCACAAGGAAATTACAAAATATTTTGCTCGGTATTTTGATGGCACAGAAGTGGAAATTGGAGACATCAAGTTCACAGTTACTGGGTCATTCATGGCAGAAGCCAAAAAAATTCCAAGGCTTGGCGAAAGATGGTTCAAAAACAAGGAGTTCCAAAGTGAATCATGGAAATTTATACTCAAAAATCCAGGTATGGATGTCTTTGTTTTTAGAAAAGGTATCCTCAGCTTAACTCTTAAAAGTAAATGGAGGAACAAGATCTTGGTTTTACAGAAATTTATCACCTGTGAAGGAAGGTTTAGTTGCATGTATGTATACCATATCTGTTTAATGATTAATTTCTTAGAGAATGGTGAAATAAATCTCCCCTTATTTCTGCTAAATAGCTTAAAAAGGATGTCCACAAACATTCAGAAGAGAATATAGTTTATAGATAACACCATGCATCATCATGGGTTGGTAAAGATACTGGTTGAGTTTCATTTAAAAAACATAAGAGATACATGGGAGAGTTTTCTTATTAGAAACCATTTTCAAGAAGCACCAGAACAACCCAAATAAGATAATGTCAGAAATATCAGAAGAAAGAAGAATGATACAAACATTGAAGATAGACCTACATCTTCATTGCAGAAGAATGATGAAAATCTCATCTCTGAAGAGCTGACAAAAATCAGAAAGCAAAATAAAATCAAGACAAGAGGTAAGATAAGAAAGAGGAGTAAGGATACAGATGAGGAAAATGTAAATCCTCCGCAACTGAGAAGGAGCTCCAGACTCCGAGGTTTTATGACGAAAACATTATCAAAAGAGACTGAGTTTATAAGTTTATATGAAGAAACCCCGATACCATCTCCTGTCAATATTTCTCCTCCACACAGTCCTCAAAATTCTCCTATTCATAATTTTGAAGGTAGCCCTAACAAAAAATCTTCAGGCATAGACCCAACACAACAAGAAATATATGATTACATAGACTTATTGGAGAATAGAAGTGCAATAGTGAATCCTATAAATCCACAAGAACCTCTAGTTGAAACTCTTAAACAAGAAATTTATGAACTAGAGATATTGAATAGACATATCAAATAGGAGAATGAGACCTTGAAGCAACAAAAAAAGTTGGAAAAGGTAATTCATGACAACACCATTATGCATTTAGGACATTGGTACAGGAAGAACAGGAAGTTGAAAAGGAAGAAAAAGTCACTAAACAAGGCAATCATTAATCTCAAATACAAGCTTCTTATGAGAAAACCCAGGACAACAATCACTTCAAATAAAAGAAAAAGAAGGAAATTGGATGTGTTAGCAGAAGTGTATGAATAGATGCAGTAGGAGAGGAGAACTCACCAGGGAATATTTAGGGGCGAATTTTAGCTCAAGGGTGAATTTTAAAGGGTTTTAAATTTTGGAGGGGCGAATTTTTTATATAAAACCCCTTTTGTATAGTTTTATAAAATTATCCCTATAATTATTTTAAAAATAATTAATTATTAGATGTTAGTCCAAAAAAATAAATGCACATAAACCTTAAATCCTGGATTCGCCTCCTGATTTTCTGGTTTGGAGTGGATTTTGCCCCCATTTTTTACTGGTTGGGGCTTGGGGCTTGGAAGTTGGAGGTGATTGCCTGAGCATCTAGTCCATTGGCCTCTCCACCTCAAATTTTTGTATAAATTTGCCAGTTTCGAAGTGTGCTGATGATTGCTTCGGCGAGTCTAATAGTGTTGGTCGGTGGGGGCTAAGATCATCTATTCCTTGCTGGATGTAGTCGGGAAGGAGGCAGAAAAATGTGATTGTCTTCAAGGTATATGTGTTTCAGATTTGAATCCTTGACCTTATTATTTGAATGTAGTTTTCAGTTGTGAAAATTGTTGTGGGTTTTTGTTGTGCAGGGTTTCAAGTGTGTCATTTTTTGGGAGGAGCTATTGGATTTGGGATGGGAACCCTTTTGATCTCCAAGATCAGGGAGGTTTACCCTGATAGAATGATGCTTACCTTCTCTATTTTCCCTTATCCCAAGGTGTTTGAAACAATGGTGAAGCCTTACAATGCAACACTCTCTGTGCATCAGATAGTGGAGAATGCAGATGAGCGTATGGTATTGGACAATGATGCCCTTTATGACATCTGCTTAAACACTCTCAAGCTCACAACTCCTAGCTGTAAGTATATTTTCTCAAGCCTTTTTACACATGCCTTGATACTGAGAAGTTATAGGTTGCATATAAATAGTTTCACAAATGCATCTGGTAACACATATCAAAGCTCGGTTTACAGGGTAAATGTTATGCTCTTCATATGGGATTAGTTTCTATGTTTTTTCACTTAAACGACACCGTATTTGATTAGTTCACATCTCTACATGCTCTGTATATGACCTCTTTAAATTAGGGTGTAATCAGTAAATAAACCAGAGCAAAACCATCTAAATATGAGATTTAATGGGTTTTTTCGTACTCTTTAAATGTCTTTAGTTGGGTTTATTGTCTCTATCGTTGTAGAGCATCCTGCTTCTTTATGTGAAGCCTACTATAGCTAAAATGGGCACAACCTATCTAAATCTGGCTTTATCTCTATGAAATATGAGCCCAAGATTTGCAGGGTAAAACTGGCCATAAATCCTTAATCCTTTAGAAATGTTAGTGTTGCCTGCATGGAAATATGATTTCAGAATACGTGCCATGTTTTCTTTGGATTCCTTGGGTTTTCAAGAAGATGCTTCCTTTGGTTTCATCATATGCAGGGATTTAGCAAATCATGGAGGGTATGTCATATTTCCGGGCTCTTTAAATTTTTCATAAAGGTTTTCCTTCTAAGCCTTATCCTTCAAGTTGTAAGGTCCTTTTGTTTTATTTTCCCTTCATATTTATGGGCTTTTATCTATGCCCGTTACTGTGATTTGTCTTACTATTTTGGTTTACATCTAAAGTTGTTTTTCTAGTTAGTGGGTCCAATTTGGCCATCCTTTAGATTTCCAGATTCACAGACTCCAACAGATAAAAACCTTCATATTATTACTTCATTAAAAGCCCATCTCTATAAAAAATATAGGGACCAAATTGGAATACTAAATATTGATCTTTCTAAAGAAGCTAAAGACCAACAAAAAATAACCTTTTGGAACCATGATGCCTGTTAGTGTCCCGTGATTTGATAGATTGGTAAGACCAAATGCACATGGTAACATTAGACCAGTCTTTAGAGTCCTAGGACTTAGCCTTCCTCGAATCAGAGAGGGCTCTCTCTATTTGTGAAAAGGATTTGAACTTATTTGCTGTAGGGTTTGATTTTAGGCTAGTTGTTAAGTGTAGGGTTTTTTTGTTTGTTTTGGTTGGGTAAGATGGTCAAGTAGACTAGATGGAGTGAGGGAAAAGTCAAGTCATTGGGCTATGGAGTCTATAAAAAGTCATGGGAAGTTCAACAATGAATTAGAGATCATCACAGGGAAAATCTAGCACGGTCAAATGGATTTTCAATGTTTGTGTGAAATGAAATGAACATCAAGTTTGTGAACAAAGTAGGGAAAAGGGAAATCAAGAATCCTTTGTCTAATACTTAAAAAAAGAAGGGACTTCAACACTATTTAGCATAAAGAAGTAATAAATAGATAGGGCATGCCAATAACTCTTTGATTCAACTCAAGCAAATAAGCATTTCAGAAAAAACAATCTAATGAAATATAGAAGGTGAGAAACTCATTTAACTTCTAGTGATTTCACCTTCAAGGTTAGAAAAAATTTAAGATAAACATATAACTGTAATCAAAGAAGAGGGAACTCCTAAAAATCATTGATCATAGCGATAAATATCTTTGAAACAAATTTTCAACCATGGACAAAGGGTATGATCGAAACATAGCCTCTTTGGCAGACCTAATCAGTGGTACTTCAAAGGGAGACCTCAAGAACAATGTTTTAGTGATATCAAACAAGTAGGACTTACCACAAAAAATCTATGATATCTACTGTATTGAAACATTCATAAGATAAACAAGCTTGGGTGGGTCTAGAGAGAAACTAAGGATTCTCTAAACTGACCTAGCAGAGGAAAACATAGATGCAGTGAAGAACAAACAGAGCTAAGGTGCCTTTGAACGACATTTCTTAGTCTAAAACCTTTGTCCTACTACAATATAGAAATATGAAACATAATTATACACAAGAAAACATGGACTGAATAGAAGCACATCGCCATTAACCAAGCTCAGGGACCCTGCAAGCAAGTCTTCTCCATCAATAAGCAAAACAAGCCATTGACAAGCTCCACAACACCAATTTCCTCTTCAATCTCCAAAAAACCATATATTACTCTCAAGAGTCATCAAATGAAAACCTTTTAAAATAAGTCCCTCATGCTCTATTTATCTAGCAAAAGAGGACAAAAACCCTAACTAGGGTTTGAAAATGTCAAAATCATCCATAAATGTCATTAATGCCCAAGAGACCATGCAAGGCCCAAGGCACAAAATATCCCATGAAATAAATGCCAAAATAAATCCTAGCACCTAATTTTGGATTGATTTGCCTCAAAAAACATTAAAATATCAATTTTAAATTAATGAGTGTCTTTTTTTGACTCGTGGCCAAAAACACACAGTGAGGTCTAAAAGCACAACGCCCTCACAGGCAGAAAATGGGTCCACTTGCAGCCAAGTTTTGGTGACCTTTCCAATGTCGAAATTTTCTCCGTGATGGCCCGTTGGAAATATTACTGAGTCCTATTTTCAAATATACCTTTGGTTTCTTGATTGAATTTCATTTACCTGTCCAAAAGACAAAATTACCAAAACATCTCTAGGTGCAGCGCCATGCCTGAAAATGAGGCTGAAAGGTGAAAATGAGGTATTTTTTGACCTTTTGAGGGGTCAAAATGCTCCAAATGCTCTGAAATTTGGTGAGAATACTGTAATAGATGTAAGGATTACAAAAACGAAAAGTTTCCTTGCTTAGGATTCCTGAGATGAAAGCGTAGCTCCAGGGGTACTGCGCTTAGAGCCCTCCAAATTCACAAAAAACCAAAATTTGTCAAAATTTTCTCAAAATTGGTGGATGTCTCCCTTACGAGGTTTGAGATACCTTTAGAGAATATTGTGCCAAGATTCCAAGGTTATCTTGGAATTTTTCCTCTTTGAGTGCCTGTAGCTGAGCATGGGCGTTTTTGAGTTTAGCCCTTGCAACTTGATTTCTTCAGGCATAATATTTGGTCATCTTTATTTGTAGATCAAGGTCCTTATTTGATCTCTTTAAATTGGCCTCCAAGTGTATGTTAGCTCTTTCAAGCCATGGCTCCTGATCATGCTCTATCTCCATTGCAAGAAGCTCATCTAGAGGAAGTTGTTCTGCCAAGGTTGATTCTTTCTCTCTCTGTTTTGCCAAATCCTTCTTCAATCCCATGGTTCTTGGCCTTCTCCTAGCCTGCCCTTCTTCATCTTCACTTTCTTCATAGGTTCCCATGAACTCTTCTAGTCTTACCTATTCCCTTTAAGCTTCTTTCCGGGCTCTGATTGCCCTGGTCTCATAAATTGCATGTTGTGCACTCATTTTTTTGTTTTCCATCTCATAAAAATGAATAACATTATTAGCTCTAGCCAAGTTAGCTTCCAAGTCCTTGATTTGGGCATTTTTGTTCTAGATGAGCAAGCTTGAGATCCTTGTTTCATTCTCCTCATCACTTTCCACCTGAATGATTTCAAACTCCCTTTCAACCTCATTATCTTCTTCTTCTTCCTTTACCTTTTGTTTGCCTTTGTTAGGCTTTTGAGCTGAGGTGGATGGCATAGTCCCTTGCCTTCTTGAGGCATGAAACACAAGCCTTGGTCCTCTTTGATATGTCAATGGAAGAGGTGTGATTGTGGTTATTCCAGTGTATTGATCATGGCTGCCTTCATTTTTTTCCATGTTTTGCTCTTTACTAACCTTACTGTTGCTTACCTCTTTGCCTTCAACATCAGCCTCACTTTCAACCTCTTCACTGTCTTTTGCAGTTTCATTTTGTTCTTCATTGCAACTGCTTGCCTCTTCACTGCTGTGATCTTCATTTTCATTATCAGCCTCTTGATTTCTTTGCTGTCTTCATGGCTGTCGTGACTAGTGTCATGACTGTAATGATTTCCCATTTTGTCACTGATGTTGGTTTCATTGGTGTCCATGTTGTCCCTTTCCTCTTCTTCATTTTATGTTTTGTCATCACCTTTATTTTGGCTTCCCTTTTGATCATTTCCCTCATTTATGTCAAGACTAAAAGCCTCATTGTTTTGAATATCCTTAGGGCTCTTAGTTTCACCGCTTTCTTTAGGATCATCTTTGCTTCTTGGTTTTTTGCCTCATTTGTGCCCATGTTATCCTCTTCCTCCTCTTCTTCAATATATTCAGTGTGATTGTTGCTTTTCTCATCACTTACCTCTTTATCATTATCATCTACCTCCTTGTCCTCCATTTTATTGCGGACCTCTTTTTCATCACTGCTCAATTCATTCTCACTATCAACTTCCTCATTTTCTTCAATGTCTTCACCCTCCTTTGTTTCCATGTTTTCTGCTTCTTCTTGGCTCAACTCATCATCTCCTTCATCCTCATTTTTGTTTGACTCATTGTAATCTTCACCCTCATTTTCACTTGACTGCTCACTGCCACTTCTTTCTTGATCTGATGCATCAGGAGAAGATGGGGAAGGGAGGTTTTCTTTAGGAGAGGATACTTGGGTAGATGATGAGTCATGGTCAATAGGAGGTGATGGAGAAGTGGAGGGAGGAGGATGAGATGGTGAGGGAAAATTTGGTTGATGATGGGGCTGAGGGCTTGTGAACACTTCATGAGCTATGAACACCTCCCAAGGTATGCCCTTTTTCTCCAGCTGATGTAGCACCACCATCTTGATCAAGGAGTGGTTGAAAAAACTATGAATTTTCTGGAATAACTCCTCCTTCGGACAACAGAAGACATCTTGTCAATACTCCTATAGAGGTAGTAGGGAAAATGAAGCATCTTGACCATAGTGAAATGCATGAGCAGTCTAACATGGTAGGAATAGAACCTAGAATATGTTCATTCATAGGTAAATTATTTCATGATAACCCTCATCAAGGGTGCATAAATGTCCAACAAGTGTGAGAAAGGAAAAATGGTTTTGCAGCCTACTTTGTACCTAGGTTTGATAAATCGCTCATAATAGCTCATGTCCAACTTTTCTCTCTTGAAACAATTTTCATGAATATCAGGTATACCTGTAGCACTAGAGATGGCATCTGTTGATAACTCAAAATCTACCCCTTCAAGGCTTACATGTTTATTGTGTAGGTTGAGGAAAAACAACCTAGTGAGCTCAGGGTGACCGTGCACTTGTTTGACCCTTTCACAAAATTGAAAGCACCATACACTTTGAAAACATGTGAGAATCATGGGGAAGGAAGTAATCTCCACTGTGTCTTGGGGCTCAAACTTGTTAACCTTCCCACCCTTTTGATTTTGCCTCATAGGCACTTGGCCTTCTTTACTGTTGACACTGCCTTATTACCCTGACATGGTGATTAGGGCTGCCTTAAGACAAACTCAGGCTTGCTTGTGAAACTTGGTAGGAGGAATGAAATGAAAATATGGTGAGGGCAGTTCTTGTAAATGAATGAGATGGAGGTGGCTTTATGAATGATTTTATTTGAGCTTGGAGGAAGGTTTAACTTGAAATGACTGCAATAACCCTAATTTACAACCCCCTTAACTGATAATTTCTTGTTTGGAGGTCAAGAAAGGTTGTTTTCCATTAGGACCTAGGGTTTGATTAATTTTATTTAACTACTAAATCACAAAATCCACTTGGAGGATAAGGAAAAGTGGCCACCTACCAATTTTAACTTGTTTTTAGGTCCTTGGATGTAGCTTGAAGGTGGTCCCCTTGTGTTTTTGAAATTTTTGCAAGTGGGAGAGGTTTCTCAGGCCTAAGCACACCGTCGGGAAAAATCTAGGCCTGTCGAGTCCTCCTGGGCACAGTGCTGCCCGCATGCAGGCCTATCGGGCTCCTGAGCATAGCACTGCACAAGCTTTGGGACAGTCGGGTCTCTCTGAACGTAGTGTTGCCTGCATGCAGGCTTAGCAGGCGTCCTAAGCACAGTGCTGCATGAGCCTTGGGCATGTCGGGTCCTCCTCCTGGGTGAACGAGTAGCAACCATCTGTAAGCACATCGCGTTCCCTTGTAAGCGTAGCGCAGTGTATTTTTATACTGCGAAATCTTCCCTAAGCGCAACTGAGGGTGCTCTAAGTGCAGCGCCTGCTCCAAAATGTAGTGTCAGGCGACTTCGCTTAGAAATTGACTAAAACTCAGAAATTTTCTCCTTGAAGGCTTTTTAGCTCTTTTCAAATGAAAAATGAGATGGGAGGAAAGTAAAAATGGTCTTTATATAACTTTAGGGAAAACAAATTAAAATAAAAAACCCACTTTGCTAATGTTTTCTGAGTTGTTCCAATTAACTGATAATATTTTGACCCTTTTTTGCTGTGCAGGAGATTTGAAAAATTTTGAGTGGCTCTTTTTCCTTTGGTGGCAGCTTGCTGGAAAAATGAAATGGTCCTTCTTTAACCTTGATGGTCTGTTTCACTCATTTGACATGACAAAAGACCAAAAACTGCCTTCTCTGTTATTTGAAATTCAACGCATCCTTTTAGCTCATTTAGTAATGGTAAGCTCTTCAAAAAAATTTTGAGGGGCCTGTCCTTACCCTATCACTGTCAAAACCTTTCTTGCTTGCATTGTGAAGTTTGGAAATCATGTTTTTACCCCCTTTGAGATTTCTGAGTGTGGGTGACCTGGAAACATGGTTTCTTCCCCTATCTCTGATTTTCTTGAGGCATAATAAACCTATCTATGATAAATATTGTTTTCTTCATAACCATGTACACCGTCTCCTTGTTAGGCCACTTCTGATTTTTGCAGGTGCCATGACATACTGATTTGGCCCTTTCTTTAATTCTTGTATTTTAACACTTTCATAACGGTAACCTCATGATTAGTTCGGTATTCTATCTTGAAACTCAGCCCTGTGATTTTATCTTTTTGATCATTCAGTGTAGATGAATAAAAATGAAGGCTTGACCTTCCCTATACTAATAATATTTCATGCTTTCCCTTTGAGGAAATAAAATAGTTTACCTTGGCAAACTCTAGAAGTCATCTTCAACAACCTCTTCAAACTCTCTTTCTGTTGTCATCATGTGGAGGCTCATTTTCTTCATTTCACCCTCTTTCCTATCTTTCCAAAACCTTAGATTTTTGGGCTGCTTGAGAAGAATCATTAGTGTTGTCCTCTAAGTTCTCTATAGCCCTTTAAAGTTCATTCATTTATGTCCTGTTCACCTCACTTTTTTTCCTTCTTCATTTATGATTTCTAAAAATCTTCAATTTCATGCTTGGTTGTACTGATGTGCCTCTGTCCTTTTGATTTGATGCATTGACTTTTGTTTGGCATGCTGCTAGCCCAATCAGTGCTTAGAAACGCTGATTTTCCTTGAACATAGGCTGTCTCCTCTTCCATTTTCTTGAGTATATCTTCTAATGAGGAGCAGGCCTCTTAACAATTTTTTCTGCTGATAGCCACCTTGACATTCCTGTAGAAATGTCAAAATGAATAGTTGTCTTTTGCAGAATTTGTACTTGATTAAGGAGGTCTTCCTTGAAGACCTTTTTGATATATCTTGGAAAATCATGTGCTAACCTTATTTCTCATTTGATTCAACTTCTTAGCACATGAAAAATAGTGATTTAGAACACCAAAGACAACCCTACAACCTATGAAACTCTAATGACCTAGTGGGAGGTTCTTTGACTTGGTATTTGACTAAAAGCTTGGCTTGGGGTCTTCAAGTATGAAAAACAAAGCTTTTGACCATTTGATGTATTAAAGATCCAAAATCCAATGTACTTGATTTTTCTAAAGAGCCTACAGAGATATTTTTGAGATCATCAATGCTTGAGGCATATGGTGAATATGGGAAAGAGTAGGTTGTTTGGTAATCTTAGTGGGCTAGTGGAGGGGTGAGATAAAGGGAAAACATAGTGTGTGGTCATCAGTGGGAAAATAGGATGAAGTTGAGTGGCATGAGCCCATGAGGGGTATTCTAGGAGTGGTAAGCTGACCATGACATGATAGAATAGTGAAATAGTGAAAATTTTATCCTAAGGATAATGAAGGTAGTGAGATTTCTAAAACTCACAATATTCATGAATCTTGTTTTTAGAAATCTAGGACAAGCAATTAGTCATCTATAAAATAGTAAAAATTATTGATGACTAATAGTGGCTCCACTTGGGGAGGGTAGCTCATTTTCAGGAGGTGTCCAAAACTTCAAACCTCTGAGTTTATGAAGACCAGTGGCTCATCCATATGGCATATTTTTCTTCTTTCATTTGTTGATGTTTCTCTTGAAGTTATGATCTCAAGAATCTAAAAAACATGATTACTTCAACCTCATATCTACCTACCCAGCTTACTTTGCCTAGCATTTTTTCTTCCTTGGGTGCACTTAAACTGGAAAACCCTTGACATTCTTTTCTTTTGAAAGAAAAAACAAACTACCTACTTGTACCCTTATTACTTCACAGAGCTCAGATTATGCTAGCGAACTCTTTTATTCTCTACCTAAACTATCAATCTGTCAGGATTAAGCTGTATGACAAACTTCATTCTCTAAGCTATTGACATGAAATTGAAAACATGATTTGAATCAGGATTAAACAATCTGATTCACCATGGGCTATGGCATTGGAACAAGCTGCACACAGACATTATTTTTGTAAAAACAAAACTAGAAAGTATGAGGGTTGTGTTTCATCATTTTTTAATCATCCCTATCTTTCTCCTTGTTTTAGATTTGATCATGGAGAACCAGTATCTTTTCTTCCTAATCTATTCCTACTGACAAGTCAAGTTTTAGGTGTTTTGACAAGTTCTCTTTCACTAACCTATCAGCAATAAATGGAAAACATGTTCAGCCATGATTAGGCTAGATGACTAAAAAAGATTCCTTTTGAACAAGAAGTGGCATTTAGGCTTGCACACTTTCAGCATTACTATTTTTTGGGTATGGGGTTGTACCTCTTTTTCAAATATGCCCTCTTTTCCATTTTCTATTTTTTAAATTTTTTGTTTTACTGACTTTTTCTCATGCAATGTTATGTACAATGAATGAAGGTTTAAACTTAGGAATTCCAACAATAGTAGTGTTTGAGCATCTTTCCATTGACAGGACCTCCGAATAACTCCACTCCATCCAACTCTTGTAAAAATTAAGCATTCTTACCTCTAGCTAAATGAATGATGTAAGGACCCTTCCACAAATTTTCAAATTTGCCATGTTTGCCCTTGTCTTCTCTCCTTGATTCCCATTTCAGAACTATGTCTCTAATCTAGAAATCATTGGCTTTAGTCCTTCTGTAGAATATCTTCTTGATGTTTTCTTGTACTGCTTGTGTCCTTTTGTAAAATTCTTCTCTTGATTGCTGCAAGTGAATGGTTTGGTTTAGCCTTATTTGCATGTCATTTTATTTTGATTGCACTTATTGGAGGAGCTTCATGAATGGAACTCCCAAGGATGTTGGGAACACCGCATCCATGCCATATACTAACTGATAAGGGGACATATTAATTGATTTGTTAGTGGTAAGCATATCAGCCCATAATTCATGCACTAGCTTACCATGCCATGATTTTTGGTTCTGTTCTAGGAGCTTTTTGATGATGTTCATCAGAATTTTGTTGGAAGAATCAGCTAGCCCATTACCTTGAGGGTAATAAGTCATGGAATACCCTAGTGCGATGTGGTACTTATAGCAAAAGTCAACCATCCTTTTAGAGTTGAAGGCAATAGCATTATCGGTAATGATCTTTCTAGGACAACCGAATCTGGACAAGATGTTGGTCTCGAGGAATTTGATAATGACTGAGTCGGTGGAATTCTTAGAAGGGATGGATTCTATCCACTTGGTGAAATAATCAGTGGTAGTGAGGATCCACTTTTGTTGGGTAGATGAGGTGGGGTGAATCTCTCTAGTGAAGTCCAAACCCCATTGTTGAAAAGGAGCTTCAACATTGATGGGATGTAAAGGTAAAGGTAGAAGTTTTCTCTTGCCATAAAAAATTTGGCACCTATGGCAAGTCATGACCAGTTTGTGGGTGTCAGGGAAAAGGGTGGGACAATAGTAGCCAGCTCAAAGGATTTTGTTTGCTGTGGTTTTCTAGTAGAGATGACCTTCACACTCTCACTCATGCAGCTCATGCATGATTTTACCTGCATCATCCTCAAGAAAACATTTAAGCAATATGCCAACATAATTCTTCCAATACAGAGCTCCATCTAAAATGCAGAAATTTAAAGCTTTTTGTTTCAAGTATCTAGATTTTTTCTTTGATAAAGCAGGAGGAGTATTAAGATAAAGAATCACATATAGGATATCAGCATACCAAGATGAATTTAGAAATACTTCTTCAATGTATGGACCTGTGAACTCTTCCTGTTCCTCTAATGCATCAACCATATTCATGTCTAGTGCTTGGAAATTTGATTCAGCCTTGAGTTTTGATAATCCTTGTCCTTTAATCAGCTTAGTGGGTTTGATTTCTAAATCATATTCTAAGATAATAGAAATCCATTTACCCCTCTTACCATCAGGGTCCTGATTTAGAATGTCCTTGACAATTGTATGTGGAACAAAAGCAATGATATGGGAGTGAAAAATGTAGTCTCGGAAATATTTCAATGCTTTAATAAAGACAAATGATTGTTTCTCCATGATGTTATATTTTAGGGGAGCATCTCTTAATGCCTTACTGAAAAATGATATGGGTTGTTCTTGCCCCATTGTGTTCTTTTTTAACAACACTGCACCAACAGTGTGTTCGAATGCAAATGAGAAATTGTAGAAGTCCTTGGTAAAGTCAGGACTTATCAAAACTGGTGTTTGGGTGAATGCTTGTTTTACCAGTTCAAATGACTGTTTGGCTTCCAAAGTGCATTTAACTCCTATCTCCTTCTTGAGCATGTTTGTAATATTCCTTAAGAGTTCAGCAAGGTTGGGGATGAACCTCCTCAAAAATTTGATCTTCCCAATGAAAGATTGCAACTCTTTAATGTTTCTAGGATGACTAATTTGTAGTATACCTTTGATAATTTTGGGGTCTATTTTGATTCCCTCTTCAGAGATGATGTGGCATAGGAGTTTACCTTCCTGAAGGCAAAACAATGTTTTCTTGGGATTCAATGATATGCCATACTTCCTGCATTTTGAAAAGACTTTTCTCAAATGGACTAATTGTTCTTAATTAGTCTTGGAATAGAAAGTAATGTAATCAAGGTATATGACTATGAAGTAACCTATGTCTTCTAAAAAATCTATGTCCATGGCCCTTTGGAAAGTGGCCCCTACATTCATTAACCCAAAGGACATTTTAACATACATGAATGTGCCCCAAGGTGTAGTGAAAGTGTTGGAAATGTTGTCATTGATGGCAAAGAAATTGGCAACGAAGGAGAATTCTTCTGGTCGAATCATCTGAGGAATTGTCTTAGTGTCATTGTGCATCTATGGTTTAACTTTGCGTGGAGAGTACCTTTCGTAGTTGTGCATTTACTGGTAATTCGCTATTCGAACCATTCATGAGAGTATGGGTTTAACACCTGTGGAAAGGCTGGATCACATGTGATCTGTGTGGAGGATTTTTAGAGTATCCCGGTGATTGATCATGTCTGTCTGGATCGATTGAAGTTATTATTCAATGCTTGTGAGCACTTTAAAACATAGCTGCAAGGGTTATGTATGGCGGAGCTATGCGTCGGAATAGATGGATTAAAGGAACGCTGAGGAAAAAGGCTGTAATATGAAGGAACACCATGACTGCGCGGGGAGGAGAACCTCTTCCAATAGAACAGACGAAACCTGGAAGGAAAGATATGGAACATAACAAAAGGAAGCGCGACGGAACCCTGCGTGGAAGAGTGGAACCATGATCGAGTGAATAGTGAAGGCGGTTTCTGGGTTTCATCACACCACCTTTCGGTGATGGGCAATATTTTCTAGTTGGTGAGTGATTCCATAGAAATGTTGACGCGTGGCGAGGTGGACCCATGGAAAACCGCTTTTCACTGTGCACCATCACGCGTTATAGTTCGACCCAGGATGCCCAGCGACATCGTTGAGCGCCGTTGATCTGGGAAGGGGTCATCGGATGGTCATCATCTGTTGAAGGTGCGCGACGATTAACATAGGTACGGTGGGCCATCGCACGTTAACGTTCGACCCAGGATGTCCAGCGATATTGCTATGCGTCGTTGATCTCAAGGGAAGCCATCGGATGGTGGTCATTTGATAAAGTTGCGCGGAAACTAACCACAGTACGGCGGGCCATCGCACGTTAACGGTTGGCATCGGAGGTCAAGCGATATGCATATATGCCGTTGATCTGGAAGCTTGCTAATCTAACGGTGATTGGGCGCTAGACTTGCGCGAAATTTACTTATGGTACCGTGCGCATATTGGATTGGCTATTGACTATATTTGTGGGCCCAGGGTCAAAGGTTTACCACATTGTTTGAAAGCGTTAAAATGCGAAGGGTTAACCTTAATCCTAAAGTTAAGTTCAAAAGTATTAAATTAATTAACAAGATTAATAGAACAGTGTGAGTTATGGAGACCCCGATGGATTATCTATTTTGACCCCGTCCACGAATACCATTAGCAATTAAATGGTTTTGACCCAAGGTTTTAATAAAGGTGAAAAACTATATAAGGTGATGAGAATCATGAAGATATGTGTGCATGCAAAAGGGTTCATAATAAACGAATCTCTTTAGAGATATATGTATGAATAAACTCTGATATATCTGAATCTATGATGCACCTGAGAATATAAAGACTGATCAACATCTCTAGATCAGATGATGATTAATTATTGGTTTAATTGACTGACGAAATGAAGAAGAACGTATGCATGAGTAAGGGTTGTGAATGAATAATTCACTCTGAAGTATATCTATATGGAATGGGTAACAGATTGCTGAGAGATCTGAATTAAGGATGCACCTCTGAAGAAAATGAATAAATCTGGTGGCCTACAAGGTATGTTGTGTGGAAGTGGATGAAACGTGGTCTGTAGTAGTACTGACGGTCGAAGCCTTCAGTGAGGGGGTTGAAGCTCCCTTCCAGTGGTAGCTCGTAAATGAGAACAGGGGGTTATATCTCCCTTCCAGGAAAGGCTAGTAAATGAGAGAAGGCAGTAGCCTTTTGCAGGTGGGTGCCTGCGTGCTGGTATAAGTCTGCGCCAGCATAAAATTGTAAGAAGTTCTCTTTATAACAAAGATTGAAGTTTGAGATAACAACAGTGGTGGTTTTCTCCCTAATTGGGTTTCCACCTTAAATCCTGGTGTTCATATGTGTTTCTTATGTTTGATGGTTTGTTATGTTATTTCTGTTCATGCTTATTGCTTATCTGATGAATAAATGATGTAATGATCTAAGTAAAGACATAAGATCTCTGGACATACAAGTTGGATGCTGTAATGTAACATATGGTTTTAAGAGAAAGGAAAACTAAAAAATTGTCAGTCAACTCTAAATACTGATTCACCCCCCCTCTTAGTATTTTTCCAACAATTGGTATCAGAGCAAGTCCTTCTGAAAAATCTTAGCCGCTAGAAGGAAGATCAAGCAAGATGAGCAATCAAGATGGAACAACATCTATTAGGCCTCCACTCTTTAACGATAATAATTTAATCTTCTAGAAAACAAGGATGAGATCCTATCTTCAGTCTCTGGGACCAGAGGTATGGGCAATTGTTGGAGGATAGCAATGTCCAGCTGCAGTACCAACAGATCCAACGGAAAGAAAGAATTATGAAACAAATGCAAAGGCGGTCAATGCTCTATTGGGAAGTCTAACTGAATCAGATTTTGTCAAAGTCATGCAGCTGAATACAGCAAAGGCACTATGGGACAAAATCATTCTAAGTTATGAAGGTGATGCAAAGGTAAAAAGTGCTAAACTCCAAACCCTCAGAATTCAATATGAGAATCTAAAAATGGATAATGAAGAGAGCATTTCCAATTTCTTTTTACGACTTGATGATATTGTAAATCGTATGAGAAATCTGGGAGAAACAATAACTGTATCTACTTTGGTTGAGAAATTCTTAAGATCACTAACGGCAAAATTTGAGTCAAAAGTTTCTGCTCTTGAAGAAAAGTAGGATCTTCAAAATCTTACTATGGTGCAACTTCATGGCATACTAACTGCATATGAAATGAGAAGAGGAGGACCATCTGAAGTCAAAGAAGCAGTCTTTAGAACTTCTACAAAAGGGAAGGAAGTACAAAAAACAGAAGGATCAGGATATATCTCAGAAGAAGATGAGATAAATTTTGTAAAGAAACTTCAACTTGACACAGGACGGTTTAGAGGTAAGCTTCCTTTAAAATGTTTTGATTGTGGAAGAGTTGGTCATTGTGCTGCTAAGTGTCCTTATAAAGAAACACATAAAAAGGGGAAGGAAGTAGCAAGAAGGAATAGGAATCGTTTTAGCACTAGAAAGAGTTACTATACTCATGAAGACAATGATGGGTTATCTGATAGTGAGGAAGAATGTGAACAAGATCTTAGACTTCTCATGGCATTTGAAAAGGAATCTAGAGAAGAAAAGGATACTTTTGTGGATGCTCTAGAAGAAGGTGATTTTCTTGATGAAAACAATAATCTCAAAATTTGCTTAGAAGAGAGTAAAATAATATAGAAACTCTGGAAAATCAGCTTGAAGAAAAAGAGAAACACAATGAGAAATTAGAGTGTGAAGTAGTAAGTCTAAGAAAAGAACTTGAGAAAGTAAAGACTCTGAATCTTATATTGGCTAAAGGATCTGAAACCTTAGATGAGATTATCAAGGTACAAATTTCTCCTTTTATAAAGACAGGTCTTGGATATATCGGAGAATCTTCTCAGACTTCAGCACCAAGTTATCTAAAAGCAGTTACAGCTGGTACACAACATGCTGCCACTCAGCAAGGGAATAAAGAATCTTTACAGGTAAAGCATGATCATCTCAATTCAAAGAACAATAACAAGAATGTCTTTCAAAGAAACTTCAATCAACAGGTAAATTCAAGTTGAAGATTTCATGATCGCAGAAATTTCTTCTTCAATGGACAATGTTTCTCATGTCACAATTTTGGTCATAAAGCTGTTCAATGTGTTGCATATAAAACCATCATGACAAGAGAAGCAAGAAAGAAAGGGATTGATATTGAAACAAATAAGAATACTTATAACAACTTTTCTCCTCTTCAAAATGAAGTTGAATGTGCTTATTGCAATAACTTTGGCCATGAAGAATCTGAATGCAGGAGCAAAGTTCAGCCAAAAGAACATGTTCCTTCAAGCTCCAAAGTATGGAAAAAGAAGGAATTACAGGTTGAAAATTGTGGCATAGCGTTATTTGCAGAAGATGAAGAAAAGCAATTGTACATTGATAGTGGATGCTCAAGACACATGACAGGTGACAAAAACAAACTTCTAGCATATAGTGCTTTAGAAAAGGAAAAGAATGTTACATTTGGAAATGATACTCCTGTGGTCATTAAGGGAAAAGGGTCTGTTTTTCTAAAAGAAAATGTGAAAGCTAATGAAGTCATGTATGTGGATGGATTAAAGCATAACCTGTTAAGTGTAAGTCAAATGTGTGATCAAGGAACTGAAGTTGTCTTTAGTTCAAAAGAATGTGTGGTACGTGATCTTGATACTGGTAAAGCAATTATAAAAGGAAAAAGAACTCCAAGCAACCTATATGTATTGAAGAAATGCAAAGAACAATGTTACTTGAGTAAATCTTCAGAAAATTGGCTATGGCATAGAAGGTTGGGGAATTTGAGCTTCTCTCAAATCAACAAATCAAGCAGTCTTAAAGTTGTTCGTGATATTCCCAATATTACTCTACCTGAAAATATCATATGCAAATCTTGCCAATTTGGTAAGCAAACCAGAGTACAATTTAATGCCAAGGAAGGATCATCAAGTAAGCCTCTTGAACTCATTCATAGTGACATATGTGGACCTATGAGGAAAAAGTCACCATGTGGTGAAGAATACTATATCTTATTCATTGATGATTTCTCTAGAATGTGTTGGATTAGGCTGCTTAAACACAAAGATGAAGCATTTGAGAAATTTCAGATATTCAAAGCACTAGTTGAGAATGAATTAGATCTAAAAATTAAGTGCCTCAGATCTGATCGAGGAGGAGAATATACATCAGATGAATTCCTTGAATTTTGTGAACAACATGGTATAAAAAGACAGTTCTCTGTAGCTGGCACTTCACAACAAAATGGGGTTGCAGAAAGAATGAACATAAAAATTCAACAAATACCTAGAGCTATGCTTGATGATTCCGGAACACCTGACACATTTTGGGGAGAAGCAACACATACAGCAGTAAATATTCTTAACAAGGCACATGTTCGTGTAAATAGTGATAAAACTCCATATGAACTATGGTATGGTAATTCTCCCACTGTAAATCATTTTAGAATTTTTGGAAGCAAATGTTTTATCAAAAATAATGATGAAAAACTTGGCAAGTTTGAACCCAGAGCAGATGAAGGAATATTTCTTTTGTTACTCCTCTAGGAGTAGGGCATATAAATGTTACAATAAAAGACTCCAGAAGATTGTTGAATGTATAGATGTTATTATTGATGTGTCTCCAACAACTCCAAAAGAAGAAAAACAAACAACAAATGAAGACGATGATGATGACATATATCCCTCTACATCAAATAGTAATGATACAAACAATGAACCCAATGAAGAACCTGAAGATGATTTGTCTGAAAAGGCTCCATCCAGATATGTTCAAAAGAATCATCTAGAATCTCAAATTTTGGGAGAAAAGGGATCAGGTGTACAAACAAGAAGGACTCTTGTGGGGTCTTCTAGCAATCTGGCATATCTGTCCACTATTGAACCTCACAATGTCAGTCAAGCTAGAAAAGACGAATGTTGGATTCAAGCCATGAATGAAGAGCTTGATCAAATTGAAAAGAATCACACCTGGGAATTAGTACCAAGACCTCATGACAAAAATGTCATTGGAACTAAATGGATATTCAAAAACAAGTTAAATGAGAATGGGGATGTTATAAGAAATAAAGCTTGACTTGTTTGCAAGGGGTATGCTCAACAAGAAGGTATAGAATTTGAAGAAAATTTTGCTCCTGTAGCCAGACTTGAATCCATAAGAATGTTTCTTGCTTTTTCAAGCTTCCAACAAATCAAAGTTTATCAAATGGATGTTAAATATGCTTTTCTCAATGGTGATTTAGAAGAAGAAGTTTATATAGAACAACCAGAAGGATTCATTTTGGGAAATGATGAAAAACTTGTTTGTAGACTTAAAAAGGCTCTATATGGTCTCAAACAAGCCCCAAGGGCATGGTACTATTGTCTTGACAAATATCTTCATCAACAAGGATTTTCAAAGGGGTCTGCTGATAGCAACTTATACACAAAAACTGAAAATAACAAATTATTGATTGTGGTTGTATATGTTGATGATATCATTTTTGGAAGTAATGAAGAGTCTATGAGTCAGAAATTTGCTTCTGATATGCAACAAGAATTTGAAATGTCTTTACTTGGGGAACTAACATTCTTTCTTGGCTTGCAAGTGCAACAAGCAACATATGGCATATTCTTATCACAAGAAAAATATCTTAAGCAAATTCTGAAGAAGTATGGCATGGAAGAATGCAAACCTGTAAGTACACCAATGATAACCGGATGTAATCTCAGTTCACATGATGATTCTCCCACGGTGAATCAACCGGAATACAGATCTATGATAGGAAGTCTACTTTATCTCACTGGGACTAGACCAGACATTATGCATGCAGTTGGGATTGTTGGACGATTCCAAGCTAATCCAAAAGAGTCTCACCTTCAGGCTGTCAAAAGAATATTCAAATATCTACAAGGAACTCAAGACTTTGGGCTATGGTATCCAAAGAATGTTGATCTTACTCTTCATGCTTACACTGATGCAGATTGGGCTGGAAATGTTGATGATCAGAAAAGCACTAGTGGTGGTGCATTCTATATGGGGCCCCGGTTAGTATCTTGGTTCAGCAAGAAGCAAAGCTCTATTGCTTTATCTACAACAGAAGCAGAATATGTGGCTGCCGCATCATGTTGCACTCAACTTCTCTGGATGATGCAAACCTTACAAGACTTTCAAATCAAATGTTCACCTCATATCTCCATTATGTGTGACAATACAAGTGCCATCGCATCTCAAAGAATCCTCAAGAGTGGATTCCAAGACCAAGCACATTCTACCAAATATCACTTCTTACGTGAACAAGTGCTTCTAAAAAAAGTGGAATTGAGTATGTTCCCTCTGGGAACAAGCTGCATATTTACCAAACACCTCTACCTGGGGAAGCGTTCGATATTCTATGTAACCGGAGTAGTCTTCCATGCAGAGGATCAAATCTACTTAAATCCGTAATATTAAATTGGTCATGGAGGTACAGAGACGAAGAAATGCACAAAGGAGGTGACTACTGTCATGTTTAAAAGGTGATGTATGGTTGGAATTCTACTATGTTAGAAGATGCCGCATGATCTCAAGGGGATTGTTCTACAATATGTATGGCACTGCCTATGCCCCGCAATTATACTCCGGATGAGCTGCCAACTCCCTTACCATTGATATTGCAAGGAGGAAAAGCAAATAAAGGGGGAAACAAAGGCAGAGTGTTGCCATCAATGCAAAAGGGGGAGACTGTTGGAAATGTTGTCATTGATGGCAAAGGAATTGACAACGAAGGATAATTCTTCTGGTCGAATCATCTGAGGAATTATCTCAGTGTCATTGTGCATTTGTGGTTTAACTCTGTATGGAGAGTACCTTTCGTAGTTGTGCATTTACTGGTAAAATTCGCTATTCGAACCATTCATGAGAATATGGGTTTAACTCTTGTGGAAAGGCTGGATCACATGTGATCTGTGTGGAGGATTGTTAGAGTATCCCGGTGATTGATCATGTCTGTCTGGATCGATTGAAGTTATTATTCAATGCTTGTGAGCACTGTAAAACCTAGCCGCAAGGGTTATGTATGGCGGAGCTATGCATCGGAATAGATGGATTAAAGGAACACCGAGGAACGAGGCTGTAATATGAAGGAACACCGTGACTGCGCAAAGAGGAGAACCTCTTCCAATAGAACAGACGGAACCTGGAAAGAAAGAGGTGGAACATAACAAAAGGAAGCGCGACGGAACCCTGTGTGGAAGAGCGAAACCATGACTGAGTGAATAGTGAAGGCGGTTTCTGGGTTTCATCGCACCACCTTTCGGTGATGGGCGATATTTCTTGGTTGGGGAGCGATTCCATAGAAATGTTGATGCGTGGCGAGGTGGACCCATGGAAAACCACTTTTCACTGTGTGCCATCGCGCGTTATAGTTCGACCCAGGATGCCTAGCGATATCGTTGAGCGCCGTTGGTCTGGGAAGGGGTCATCGGACGGTCATAATCTATTGAAGGTGCGCGAAGATTAACACAGGTACGGCGGGCCATCGCACATTAACATTCGACCCAGGATGTCCAGCGATATTGCTATGCGCCGTTGATCTCAAGGGAAGCCATCAGACGGTGGTCATTTGATAAAGTTGCGCGGAAACTAACCATAGTATGACGGGCCATCGCATGTTAACGTTTGGCATCGGAGGTCGAGCGATATGCATATATGTCATTGATCTGGAAGCTTGCTAATCTAACGGTGATCAGGCGCTGGACTTGCGCGAAATTTACTTATGGTACCGTGCGCATATTGGATTGGCTATTGACTATATTTGTGGGCCCGGGGTCAAAGGTTTACCACATTGTTTGAAAGCGTTAAAATGTGAAGGGTTAACCTTAATCCTAAAGTTAAGTTCAAAAGTATTAAATTAATTAACAAGATTAATAGAACAGTCTGAGTTATGGAGACCCCGCTGGATTATCTATTTTGAACCCGTCCACGAATACCATTAGAAATTAAATGGTTTGACCCAAGGTTTTAATAAAGGCGAAAAACTATATAAGGTGATGAGAATCATGAAGAACTATGTGCATGCGAAAGGGTTGATAATAAATGAATCTCTTTAGAGATATCTGTATGAATAAAATTTGATATATCTGAATCTATGATGCACCTGAGAATATAAAGACTGATCAACATCTCTAGATCAGATGATGATTAATTCCTGGTTTAATCGACTGACGAAATGACGAATAACGTATGCATGAGTAAGGTTTGTGAATGAATACTTCAATCTGAAGTATATCTGTATGGAATGGGTAAAAAATTGCTGAGAGATCTGAATTAAGGATACACCTTTGAAGAAAATGAATAAATCTGGTGGCCTGCAAGGTATGTTGTGTGGAAGTGGATGAAACGTGGTTTGCAGTAGTACTGAGGGTTGAAGCCTTCAGTGAGGGGGTTGAAGCTCCCTTCCAGTGGTAGCTGGTAAACGAGAACCAGGGGTTGTAGCTCCCTTCCAGGAAAGGATGGTAAACAAGAGAAGGCAGTAGCCTTTTGCAGGTGGGTGCCTGCGTGCTGGTATAAGTCTGCGCCAGCATAAAATTGTAAGAAGTTCTCTTTATAATAAATATTAAAGTTTGAGATAACACCAGTGGTGGTTTTCTCCCTAATTGGGTTTCCACCTTAAATCCTGGTGTTCATGTGTGTTGCTTATGTTTGATGGTTTGTTATGTTATTTATTTTCATGCTTACTGCTTACCTGATGAATAAATGATGCAATGATCTAAGTAAAGACATAATAAGATCTTTGGACATACAAGTTGGATGTTGTAATGTAACATATGGTTTTAAGAGAAAGGAAAACTAAAAAATTGTCAGTCAGCTCTAAATACTGATTCACCCTCCCTCTCAGTATTTTTCCAACAGAAAGTAGTTTTGTGTTGATCACTTGGAAGTACTAGTACCTGCTTGTAACTTGAGAAGCCATCAAGAAATGATATTCTCTATGAGCCAACTACCCTCTGAAGTATGTGATCCATTTTGGGCAAGGGATAGTTATCTTTCAAGGAGGCCTTGTTTAGATTCCTAAAGTAAATGCACAGTCTAATATCCCCGGTTTTCTTCCTAACTGACACAAGGCTAGAGACCCATTCTAAGTACCTAAGAGGGACTATGATCCTAGCATCATACATATTTTTAATCTCTTTCTCAACTAAAGGTAATAGGTTGGGGTTTATCCTTCTTAATTTTTGTTTAAATGGTTTTTTATTTTCCTTGAGAGGAATTTTATGTTGAATAATGGCTGTGTAATAGGATTTTAGGTCCTCATACCCCCATGCAAACACATCTTTAAACTCTTTAAAAATCTCAATATATTTCCATTTTATGTGGGGAGGAAGAGTTTTGGACAGCTTGATCATTTTGGGTTCCTTCATGCTGCCTATGTTATATTCTTCTACATTAGTCTCCGTGGGTTCCATCTTTGGTTTTTTAGCCACATCGTTAACTCTAATGGTGTAAGGCCCCTTGGTAATGTATCATCTTTACATTGTAAAACCTCAAGGTCCCTTTGATCTTGATTTTCAATCAATTCTTCCTTATAAGGATGTTCAAGCAGATTTATATTAGTTGTAGAGGACAACTCTATTTTGTGGGCTTGTTCTTCAGAAAAACAATATTCTTCATGCCCTAAGCTTGGTGTTGGTACTGCAAAATCATTTTTAGATTGCAGAAAATCATCAATTTATTTATCACCCTCAAACACATGCCAATATTCTTTGTTGTCAAGTACTGTAGGCCGGTTTTTTACTTTGATAGTGAATTGATCATTTGCATGGGGTATTTGGAAATTGCTGGTAGCAAATGAAATCTCATTGGAAATTTTGTTTTGAGCTTTAGGGATGAAAATGATTTTGTATTTCTCAAAGGTCTTTAGGAGTTCTAGGGCAGCATTCCTATACTCTCTTAGTCTAGGATTCTTGGTTGAATACTCCCCTTTGATTGGCCTAATGACCAATTCTCAATCTCCTTGGACTGAGATTTTCTTAGCTCCTATGTTTTTTAGAAAATGTAAACCAAGGAGGAGAGCCTCATATTCTGCAATGTTGTTAGTGCATTGAAAATCTAGTTTATAGGAATGGCCTTCATTTGTTTGTGTTATGTATCCAAAAACCAGATCCTGAACCAGCTTTGCCACAAGAGCCATCAAATCTGATGTTCCAAAGTGTTTCTAATTCATATTCGCCATTATATTATTTTTCAGGGCTACTAGAGTTTGGGTTGTTGAGTTCTTCATTCAATGTCTGATTTGAATCTTGTGGTATGTATGAATCTATTTCAATTTCATTTACTGGTTCACTGATGTCATATTCGTTATACAAGATAAATGAGTCAAGATCTGAATGAATGGAATAAAAAGGTGCGTTGTTGACAGAGGAATTTAGAGTGTTGGTATTATTCCCTATGTTCAAAACTTTCAAAACTTGAGACCTGGACATGTCTTGGGTAATCAGTTCAGTGAGAGGTATGGTTATCTTGATTTTAGCAATTTCTCCTTGAAAATTGAAAGGTACTTGTGTTTTAGCCATATTTACGTCAGTTTTATCAGCCATCATTTTTTCTACAAGTTTAGTTTGTTGATTCTGACTTGGGCTGGACAAAAGAGTTTTTTCAGGGCCACTAGTAGGTGCACTAGGGCAGCTTGGGTCACCACTTTGCTGGCTAGTTTTGTCTTTTTTTGGATCAGCTTTCTTAGCTATGGTGTTGGTACTGTCTGTTGTCTTCTTAGGAGTGTTTTCAGGGGTTTTCTCAACAACATAGTCTGCTTGGTTTCTCTTTGAGGTTTCTTGGTTCTTTTTTCTCCTAAGGTCATATAGCCTATGGACCTCCATTATGGAATTTTCAAATCCTAATTGGTAGTCTTCATAATCCTCATAGTTTGTTTTAGTTTGATATGAGGAAAATAAACCTTTTTCTTCCTCAATGAGAAAAACATCACCCTCATTATCAGAACCTATCAATTTTACATGGTTTTCTTTAGGTTCTTCAATCTCTCTTCCCTCTTCATCTACATAGTTGTCTTGGAAAGGAGGCCTGATTTGTTGATAATTTTCTCTTAGTCTGTTTTGGGGGGGGGTCTCTTCTGAAGTTTGGATTCCTATTTCTATTTTGGGGATTTGCTTGGTTTTACCTAGGAAGTGTTCTTTCATTTAGGCTTATCCTCTCCATCATTTTCTCCATTGTTTTAACTAGGTTGTCAATCTTGGCATCAGATGAGGAGGTTGAGGGCATGGTTTCTTCTTTGTAGGTTACTCTCTTTTTTGATCTCATCCTAGCTCTCTTTTCAACGAGGTTGGAATCTGCACTCACAGCTCCCATTTTCATTTCTTCTAAAGTTAAGGGGTCTCTCTCTCTTAATTGGTATGTCATGTCTCGATCAAAGCCTTCTGAAAATTTCACTAGTGCTAGGCCTTGTGGGGGTTTCATGTGAGGTGGGAGAGCATTGTACGCACTATTGAACCTAGTGCAATAGTCTTGGACACTTTCCCCGACATATCTCTTAAGGTTGTTATATTCTAAGAGGATTTGGAGATGGTTTTTCTTAATTTCCCACTTGTTTATGAATGTATGGTAAAGGGAGGGGAGATCATGTATGCTGTTAGGAGTCAAGCTTTTGAACCATTTTTTGGCTTCTCCTCCTAAGCTTTGGGAAAAGATTCTCATTTTTATGGTCTCCTCTTCTAATTCCATGTAGTCAAAGGCATCATTAATCTTATCTACATGTTGTTGGACAATGGTAGATTCAGCTTCGGTAAAGTGGGGAATTTTGGATTGATAGTCATTTGGTAAAGGTACTAGAGGTTGTGGTAGCAATAGGGGGGCATACCATGCTACCATGATGGGAGCTAATGGAATCCAAGGATTATTTACAAGAGGAGGGTTTGTGAGAGGAGGTGGAGGGTGAAGTGAAGTGGTTTGCACAGTGGTGGTATGAATGGGTGTGGTGGAAGTACTTGGACGAACAAACTGATTCTGAGTAGACTTGGGATGAAAAAAGCTGAAGTGATGGAGAAGATGCAGAAAGCAGAGGAGGAAGGAGAGGTTTACTTGAGACGGTCACAAATATATGGGCTTGCTGTCGGTCATTTAACTCACTTTTGGACTTGTTTTCAAAATGTTTCTTACAGTGTAAAGTGTTACCCGGACCAGGCTTAAGATGTTTACGATGTACCATGAATGGTCCCACGCAGTTTTTCCTGCCTTGCCCAGCTGTGTTATTTTCCAGTTCACCCAAATATAGATGGTCATTTACCAGATGAGATTCATTGATCTTTATGTGCTTTACTTTCCAACCAAATGTAGAGAGGCTGAAAGTTTTAGGAATGTTTTTGAAAGGTTGACCTCTCTTAGTGTTTTCTAAACTCACACAGTGTGTTACTAAGCCTCTAGACTTCTCAGGGCTGATTTGACACAATCCTAGGGAAGTCTGATGAGAACTAGTGAAGTATTAGGTCTACTGGAGGCTAGTGGAGTCGACAGGTGGATATTTTTTTGTTGCTTTAAGGATATGTATGTATGGTCCACCACCAATAACTGACAAAAACCAATCTAGGGATTTTTTTAGGGTTTTCTGAGCTCCTTTATGTATCCCTAAGGTTTCTATGAGTGTCTTCCAGTTGAGTCATCATTTTGCTAGGGTGGTGAGACAATTAGATTTTACTACTTGGCTAACAGTTCGAGTTCTCTATGATTTGATAAGGGTTTCTAAAGTTCTAAAGAGTACTTATATTGTCACTAACTCAGAAAGCTTCTCACCTTGATTTCTAATTATGTTAGGCTATGAGTTGGTGATAAATCAATAGATACTGTGTAACAAGGGTTTTTGAAGTCCTAAGGATTACTTATATGGTTATTGACTCAGAAGGTCCCACCATGATCACCATTATGTTAGTGTCTCATGATTTGATAGATTGGTAAGACCAAATGCACAGGGTAACATCAAACCAGTCTTTGGAGTCCTAGGACCTCGCCTTCATGGAATCAGAGAGGTCTCTCTCTATTTGTGCAAAGGATGTGAACTTGTTTGCTGTAGGGTTTGATTTTAGGCTAGTTTTAAGTGTAGGGTTTGTTTGCTTGTTTTAGTTGGGTAATATGGTCAAGTAGAATAGATGGAATGAGGGAAAAGTCAAGTCATTGGGCTATGGAGTCTATAAAAATTCATGGGAAATTCAACAATGAATCATGGAGCATCACAGGGCAAATCTAGCATGGTCAAATGGATTTTAAATGTTTGTGTGAAATGAAATGAACATCAAGTTTGTGAACAAAGTAGGGAAAAGGGAAATCAAGAATCCTTTTTCAAATACTTAAAACAAGAAGGGACAACACTATTTAGAATAAATAAGTAATCAATAGCAGGGCATACCAATAACTCTTTGATTCAACTCAAGAAAATAAGCATTTCAAATAAACAATCCAATGAAATGTAGAAGGCGAGAAAACCATTTAACTTCTAGTGATTTCACCTTCAAGGTTAGAAAACATTTAAGATTAAAAAAAAATTGTAATAAAAGAAGAGGCAACTCCTAAACATCATTGATAATAGCCATAAATATCTTTGAAACAAATTTTCAAGCATGGACAAAGGGTATGATTGAAACATAGCCTCTTTGGAAGACCTAATCAGTGGTACTTCAAAGGGTGACCTCAAGATCAATGTTTTAGTGATATCAAACAAGCAGGGCTTACCATAAAACATCTATGATATCTACTGTATTGAAACATTCATGAGATAAACAAGCTTGGGTGGGTCTAGAGAGCAACTAAGGATTCTCTAAACTGACCTAGTAGAGGAAAACATAGAGGCAGTGAAGAACAAACATAATTAAGGTGCCTTTGAAGGAAATTTCTTAGTATAAAACCTTTGTCCTACTGAAATATAGAAGCATGAAACATAATGATACACAAGAAAACATGAAATGAATAGAAGCACATCACCATTAACCAATATTGGAGATCTTGCAAGCAAGCCTTCTCCATCAATAAGAAAAACAAACCATTCACAAGCTCCACAACAGCAATTTCCTCTTCAATCTCCAAAAAACCATATATTACTCTCAAGAGTCATCAAATGCCAACCTTTTACAATAAGGCCCTCATGCTCTATTTATCTAGAAAAAGAGGGCAAAAACCCTAACTAGGGTTTGAAAATGTCAAAATTATCCATAAATGTCATTAATGCCCAAGGCACAAGGCACAAAATATCCCAGGAAATAAATGCCAAAATAACTCCTAGAACCTAATTTTGGATTGATTTTCCTCAAAAAACATTAAAATATCATTTTGAAATTAATGAGTGTCTTTTGTTGACTTTTGGCCAAAAACTCACAGTGAGGTCTAAAAGCACAACCCCCTCACAGGCAGAAAATGGGTCCACTTGCAATCAAGTTTTGGTGACCTTTCTGATGTCGGAATTTTCTTCGTGATGGTCCATTGGAAAGCTTGCTGAGTCCTATTTCCAAATATACCTTTGGTTTCTTAATTGAGCTTCATTTACCTATCCAAAAGAAAAATTACCAAAACTTCTCTAGGCACAACACCAGGCCTGAAAATGAGGCAGAAAAGTAAAAAATAAGGTGTTTTTTGGCCTTTTAAGGGGTCAAAAATGATCCAAATGCTCTGAAATTTGGTGAGAATACTGTACTGGATGTAAGGAGTCCAAAAATGAAAAATTTCCTTGCTGAGGATGCCTGATATGGAAGCATAGCGCCACGGGTGCTGCGCTTAGAGGCCTCCAAATTCACAAAAAACCAAAATTTGTCAAAATTTTCTCAAAATTGGTGGATGTCTCCCTTATGGGGTTTGAGATACCTGTAGAGAAGCTTGTGCCAAGATTCGAATGTTAGCTTGGCATTTTGCCTCTTTGAGTGCCTATAGTTGAGCATGGGCCTTTTTGATTTTAGCCCTTGCAACTCGATTTCTTCGGGCATAATGTTTGGTCATCTTTCTTTGTAGATTAAGATCCTTATTTTCTCTCTCCAACTTGGCCTCCAAGTGTATGTTAGCTCTTTCAAGCCATGGATCCCAATCATGCTCTATCTCCATTACAAGAATCTCATCTAGAGGAATTTGTTATGCTAAGGCTGATTCTTGTTCTCTCTGTTTTGCCAAAGCCTTCTTCAATACCATGGTTCTTGGTCTTCTCCTAGTTTTCCCTTCTTCATCTTCACTTTCTTCATAGGTGCCCATGAACTATTCTAGTCTTACCTGTGCCCTTTGAGCTTCTTTCTGGGCTCTGATTGCCTTGGTCTCATAAATGGCATGTTGTGCACTCATTTTTTTGTTTCTCCATCTCATAAAAATGAATAACATTCTTAGCTCTAGCCAACTTGGCTTCTAAGTCCTTGATTTGGGTATTTTTGTTCTGGATGAGCAAGATTAAGATCCTTGTTTCATTCTCCTCATCACTGTCCACCTGAATGATTTCAAACTCTGTTTCAACCTCATGATCTTCTTCTTCTTCCTTTACCTTTTGTTTGCCTTTGTCAGGCTTTTGAGATGAGTTGGATGGCATGGTCCCTTGCCTGCTTGAGGCAGCAAACACAATACTTGGTCCTCTTTGATATGTCAATGGAAGAGGCGTGATTGTGGTTATTTCAGTGTATTGATCATGGTTGCCTTCATTTGTTTCCATGTTTTCCTCTTTACTAACCTTACTGATGCTTACCTCTTTGCCTTCAACATTAGCCTCACTTTCAACCTCTTCACTGTCTTCTGCACTTTCATTTTTTGCTTCATTGCAGTTGCTTGCCTCTTCACTGCTGTGATCTTCATTTTCATTATCAGCCTCTTGATTTTCTTTGTTGTTTTCATGGCTGTTGCGACTGTTGTCATGAATGTCATGACTGCCCATTTTCTCACTGATGTTGGTTTCATTGGTGTCCATGTTGTCCCTTTCCTCTTCTTCATTTTCTATTTTGTCATCACCTTTATTTTGGCTGCCCTTTTGATCATTTCCCTCATTTCTTTCAAGACTAAAAGCCTCATTGTTTTGAAGGTCCTTAGGGCTCTTAGTCATGGAAATTTTAGGGGCTAATATTTGCAGGTGGGCTAGTTTTCCATGCTTTTTCCAAAAAAAAGATTCGCCAATTCCCATTTTTTTAAAAAATTTATTCGCCCAAATTTTATAGTATAAAAGCGTTTTACCCTAAAAATTGCCAAAAAATTATATATACTAATATAAAATGATTAAAAAGATAAATTTTTTTACAAAAATAACATCAAAAAGTTTACAATTCACATATTGGGGACTACTAAGGTTCGCCAAGCTTTTAAACTTTAAGATAAACATCCATCCTTAAAATTTTCCCTACTCTTAGTTTCACTGCTTTCTTTAGGATCATCTTCTGATTCTTGGTTATTTTCCTCATTTGTGCCCATGCTGTCCTCTTCCTCCTCTTCTTCAATATTTTTCAGTGTGATTTCTGCTCTCCTCATCACTTACCTCTTTATCATTATCATCTACCTCCATGTCCTCCATTTTATTGTTGACCTCTTCTTCATCACTGCTCAATTCATTATCACTATCAACTTCCTCATTTTATTCACTGTCATCACCCTCCTCTGTTTCCATGTTGTCTGCTTCTTATTGGCTTAACTCATCATCTCCTTCATCCTCATTTTGGTTTGAATCATTGTCATCTTCACCCTCATATTCACTTGACTTCTCACTGCCACTTCCTTCTTGATCTGATGCATCAGGAGAAGATGGGGAAGAGAGGTTTTCTTGAGGAGAGGATACTTGAGTAGATGATGAGTCATGGTCAGTAGGAGGTGATGGAGGAGTGGAGGGAGGAGGATGAGATGATGAGGGTAAATTTGGTTGATGATGGGGCTGAGGGCTTGTGAACACTTCATGAGCTATGAACACCTCCCAAGGTATGCCCTTTTGCTCCAGCTGATGTAGCACCACCATCTTGATCAAGGAGTGGTGGAACAAACTATGCATTTTCTAGGAATAAATCCTCCTTCAGACAACATAAGACATATTTTCGATAATCCTATAGAGGTAGTAGGGAAAATGAAGCATCTTGACCCTAGTGAAATGCATGAGGAGTCTAACATGGTAGGAGTAGAGTCTCAAATATCTTCCCTAACTGGTAAAGTATTTCATGATAACCCTCATTAAGGGTGCATACCTGTCCAACAAGTGTGAGAAAGGAAAAATGGTTTTGCAGCCTTCTTTGTACCTAGGTTTTGACAAATGGCTTATAATAGCTCATGTCCAACTTTTCTCTCTTGAACCACTTTTCACCAATATTAGGTATACCTGTAGCACTAGAGATGGCATCTGCTGATAGTTCAAAATCTACCCCTGCAAGGGTTACTTGTTTATTGTGTAGGTTGAGGAAAAACAACCTAGTGAGCTCAGGGTGTCTGTGCACTTGTTTGACCCTTTCACAAAATTGAAAGCACCCTACACTTTGAAAACATGTGAGAATCATGGGGGAGGAAGTGATCTCTACTGTGTCTTGGGGCTCAAACTTGTTAACCTTCCCACCCTTGTGCTTTTGCCTCATAGCCACTTGGCCTTCTTTATTGCTAACACTGCCTTCTTTCCTTGACATAGTGATTAGGGCCGCCTTTAGACAAAATCAAGCATGCTTGTGAAACTTGGTAAGAGGAATGAAATGAAAATATGGTGATGGTAGTTCTTGTAAATGAATGAGATGGAGGTGGGTTTATGAATGATTTGATTTGAGCTTGGAGGAAGGTTTATCTTGACCTGATTGCAATAACCCTAATTGACAACCCCCTTAACTGATAATTTATTGTTTGGAGGTCAAGAAAGGTTGTTTGCCATAAGGACCTAGGGTTTGATTAATTTTCTTTAACCACTAAATCACAAAATCCACTTGGAGGATAAGGAAAAGTGGCCACCTACCAATTTCAACTTGTTTACAGGTCCTTGGATGTAGCTTGAAGGTGCTACCCTTGTGTTTTTGCAATTTTTATTGGTGGGAGGGGCTTCTTAGGCCTAAGCACAACATCGAGCAAAATATGGGCCTGTCGAGTCCTCTTGGGTGTAGTGCTACCCGCGTGTAGGCTTGCTGGGATCTTGAGCGTGGCACTGCATGAGCTTTGGGCCAGTCGGGTCTCTCTGAACATAGCACCGCCCATGTGTAGGCTTGCCGAGCATCCTAAGCGCACCGCTGCACGAGCCTTAGGCCTATCGGGTCCTCCTCCTAGGCGAACGGGAAGTGCCCATTTGTAAGCACAACACATTCCCTTGTAAGCATAGCGTAGTGTATTTTTATACTGCAAAATATTCCCTAAGCGCAGTGCCTGCTAAAAAATGTAGCGCCGGGTGACTTTGCCCATAAATTAACTAAAACTCAGAAATTTTCTCCTTGAAGGCTTTTTAGCTCTTTTCAAATGCAAAATGAGATGGGAGGAGAGTAAAAATGGTGTTTATATACCTTTATGGAAAATAAATTAAAATAAAAAACCCACTTTGCTAATGTTTTCTGAGTTGTTCCAATTCACTGATAATATTTTGACCCTTTTTTGCTGTGCAGGAGATTTGAAAACTTTTGAGTGGCTCTTTTTCCTTTGGTGGCAGCTTGGTGGAAAAATGAAATTGTCCTTCTTTAACCTTGATGGTCTGTTTCACTCATTTGACATAACAGAAGACCAAAAACTACCTTCTCTGTTATTTGAAATCTAACGCATCCTTTTAGCTCATTTAGTAATGGTAAGCTCTTCAAAAAAAATTTGAGGGACCTGTCCTTAGCCTAGCACTGTCAAAACCTTTCTTGCTTGCATTGTGAAGTTTGGAAATCATTTTTTTACCCCCTTTGAGATTTCTGAGTGTGGGTGACCTGGAAACATGGTTTCTTCCCCTCTCTCTGATTTTCTTGAGGCATAATAAACCTATCTCTTATAAGTACTCTTTTATTCATAACCATGAATGCCATATCCTTTTTAGGCCACTTCTGATTTTTGCAGGTGCCATGACATACTGATTTGGCCCTTTCTGTCATTCTTGGATTTTAACACTTTCATAACAGTAACCTCATGATCATTTTGGCATTCTATCTTGAAACTCAGCCCTATGCTTTTATCTTTTTGATCATTTAGTGTAGATGACTAAAAAAGAAGGCTTGACCTTCCTTATACTGATACTCTTTCATGCTTTCCATTTGAGGCAATAATTTTTTTTACCTTGGCAAACCCTTGAAGTCATCTTCAACAACCTCTTCAAACTCTCTTTTTGCTGTCATTATGGAGGTTCATTTTCTTCATTTCACCCTCTTTCCTATCTTTCCAAAACCTTAGATTTTTGGGCTGCTTGAGAAGAATCATTAGGGTTGTCTTCTAAGTTCTCTATATCCCTTTAAAGTTCATTCATTTCTGTCCTGTTCACCTCACCTTTTTACTTCTTCATTCATGATTTCTAAAAATCTTCAATTTCATGCTTGGTTGTACTGATGTGCCTCTGTCCTTGTGATTTGATGCATTGAACTTTGTTTGGCACACTGCTGGCCCAATCAATGCTTAGAAAAGCTGATTTTTCTTGAACATAGGTTGCATCCTCTTCCATTTTCTTGAGTATATCTTCTAATTAGGAGCAGGCCTCTTACCAATTTTTTCTGTTGATAGCCACCTTGACATTCCTGCAGAAATGCCAAAATGAAAAGTTGTCTTTTACAGAATTTGTACTTGATTAAGGAGGTCTTCCTTGAAGACCATTTTGATATATCTTGGAAAATCATGTGCTGACCTTCTTTCTCATTTTATTAAGCTTCTTAGCACATGAAAAACAGTGATTTAGAACACGAAAGACAACCCTACAACCTATGAAGCCCTAATGACCTAGTGCGAGGCTCTTTGACTTGGTCTTTGACTGAAATTTTGGCTTGGGGTCTTCAAGTATGAAAAAAAGAGTTTTTGACCATTTGACGTATTGAAGATCCAAAATACAACGTACTTGATTTATCTAAAGAGCCTACAGAGATATTTTTGAGATCATCAATTCTTGGGGCATCTGGTGAATATGGGAAAGAGTAGGTTGTTTGGTAATCTTAGTGGGCTAGTGGAGGGGTGAGGTAAAGGAAAAATAGAGTGTTGTGGTCATCGGTGGGAAAATAGGATGAATTTGAGTGGCATGATCCCATGAGGGGTATTCTAGGAGTGGTAAGCTGACCATGACATGATAGAATAGTGAAATAGTGAAAAAATTATTTTAAGGATAATGAAGGCAGTGAGATTTCTAAAACTCACAATATTCATGAATCGTGTTTTTAGAAATCTAGGACAAGCAATTAGTCATCTACAAAATAGTAAAAATTACTGATAACTAACAATGCCAAATGGTATGTGAGGTGAATTTACATCATTATGAAACGGTTTCACAAACTGTTGCAATATTATGAAATATGAAATACCAAAAGTAGGAATGCATAGGAAGAGAATAAAATAGGAGGAGATAATGGGGACCTACATAAGTCTTTTCACAAATGGATGCTTGAACTACTTAGCTAGGTCCTTGGGGTGGGTCAACTTCTTCATTCGTGCTTGTATGCATTATATTGTCCCCAAGGTGCATTATCTTTGATGCTTTTGTGTTTCATTATAGTTTCTTATCCTGGAAATATGTATCCCAACTGATTCTCTCGATATTGAACCTTTCTGATAATGGTTGATGGCTCACAGTTAAGTAGGAAGTGCACAATAGTTACTCACTACTCTCTATTCAATTGAATGAATAACAACGGAGACATTATCTCTCTTTATAAAGGAGGCAACCAATGTTGTACACTAACAATTGTCAATAACTGTAACTCTAATGATTTGGTTAGAGCGCCCAATATTCATGCATATATGAATGTACTGGCCTTCTATATAACTGCACCTAGATTGGAGTAGGCTATATTCTCCTCTAAAACCTATCTCATGCTCTTTTCTTAAAACTGGATGTAAATTATAAATAGAGAAGCAACTCCAAAATAGAATTGAACAGAATTGAAATTTTCTAAATCCGGAACAACATGAAATGAAGGTGATGAGAACACTCTGACAAGAGGACCCAAAAAATATGATGTAGTGAACCATAAATCAAATTCAAGTATCCCTTGAAAAATTCCCAGTGCTTTAATTGGGTTTGTTGTCTCTGTCGTTGCAGAGCATCCTGCTTCTTTCTGTGAAGCCTACTATAGCTAAAATGGGCACAACCTATCTAAATCTAGATTTATCCCTATGAAATCTGAGCCCAAGATTTGCAGGGTAAAACTGGCCATAACTCCTTAATCCTTTAGAAATTTTAGTGTTGCTCGCATGGAAATATGGAATTGATTGTTTTTTTTCTCTCTCTCTGTGGTCCAGTACATCCTGCCTCTTTCTGTGAAGCTAACTGTAATTAAAATCAAAAATATTTCTAGGGTTGTAGAGCGCCTTTAGATTTGCAGGGTAAATCATTGAAAATGAATCCAAGATTTGCTTTAGAGAATGCCTCCAAGGTTTGCACACAATGTTTCAACAATGTTTCCTCTTCATAGATAATCAGTTCAACATGGGTTAATAAATCTGCTCCAACACTGCACAAAAAAATTCTTCAATGATGGCTTCAAGATCTTTAAATTATATTCAAGGATTCTCCAATAAGGATCTGCTCAAGAGATACAGAGGAGGTAGGTTCAAAGAAACTAATGTTGTTTCTCCAAGACAAAGGATATGTCTGCACTTTCCAAGGTTTAGGGTCTTCACAAAAATTTTGTCATGAGACAAGATTCCTCCTTTAGAAGGTTTGTGATGGTTACTTCAATAGGTTTTCTTCATCTTAGTCTTCAAGATCTTCAATCTTGTTCCAAAAAGTAGAATTGGGGGTTTCTCCAAATATAGCTTAAAAAACTCCACTACAATTTGTTCCAAAAACTCCTCAAGCAATAGTTTATAAGAGTGCTTTAACCAAGGTGAGATGATATGCTACATAGATCATTCAAGAAGTTTCTAATGTTGTTCTTCAAGTTTTCTCCCACAAGGTCACTATGCTGCTTCAACAGATGACCACTAGTCTGCTCTCAAGGTGTTGGTGTCCCAATAAGAATGATGTATCCACCCTAAAATGACATTAATTTTATCAATCCGGGAGCATATCCTTTCAAGGCAACGCACAAGGTATATGCAGGAAAAAACACGTAATCCATTCAACCAAGGGTTTATAATTAAAATTCAAAAAATTTCTGTGAGATGAAATTAGTACTAAACTTCAAAACAATCTTAATAGTAACAAATAATAACAACAACCATAACAAGGAAACAACTCACAGACACGCAGACGCAGTGCCTGATCGGAAGAGCGGGCCTAGTTCTCTGATCAGGGCTGTGTTAGTCACGAAAATTCTTTAGAACAACAAAACTAGAAGTATTTTATTAATCTGTAAGATGTGATTACAATATCCTTTCGGGAACCCCCATTTACACGAACAATATCCATTTTATACACAATGCGAGGGAATAACAGATTTCCCTGGAATGTGGTAATCGCGCATTCAGAAATACACAGCAGTTGGAACAACACAAACATTAGCTGTCCAAAATAGAGCAAGGGCCAAGAATAGACCCAAAGAATCGTGACTCCAGCTACGCGATCTCCCTGTAGCTGACTGTTACCAGATCTGTTGCAAAACCGCTGGAGCGAGGGTTCCTGTTCTCCAAACTGCAATCAAGCACATATCTTAGTGTCACAAATAGGTAAGACTCCATGAATTTACTTCATTAATTAAAATATTCCAATTGGACAAGTTAAGGGTATTTACCTCATAAGTTTAGCATAACAAATGTAGGTAATTAAACACAAAAGGATAAAAAAGGATGATAAAAATGGTCAGAAAGGTAGCAAGATTTGGTGCCCAACATCTCCTCCCAACTAGCCTTCTACATGCCCTCATGCAATTCGCTGCCTCTGTAGGTCTAGGTTCTGCAAACTGTGAGCTTCATGAAGCCTGACAAGATTATACTCTAAAGCCATCTCTGTTCCAGGAACTTTAAATCCATCTGAAAGGAGAACTTCCTTCCACCAATCTGCTAGAACATTGTACGCTGGGGTGTAAACTTCTGCAGGCAACCAAATAACAGGATACTGAAACCGAAGCCACATCCACCGGATCCAACATGTTTGGACACTTGCCACATATCTGGGTACTCTGGCAAGTTCTCGCGCAAAGTTGGGTGCCCCAAAAGGTTCTCTGTTCCGGACAACTGTTGGTGACATCATACACCTTCTCTGACAACAATCAAGGGCCTCTTTTTGAGAAATAGTTAATTGATTAATACAAAGGTCGAGGCACCACCTTTGTGTCCTTGGCATTCTTTCTCTATTCTCCTCAAATTTCAAAAAGGTATGGTGTTTATCGTACACTGTATCTGACCTCCCATGTTCCCCTCTTACTATAAATGACTTTGTAACTTGATTATACTCAAAAGTGTCACAAGCCCTCTGCCAATGAATTTGATTGAAAGCATAAGAGGTGAGGGCCCTTAGATGAATGTCTCCTACATATGGGACTGGATTAAAGTCTCTGTCCAGACGTAACAAATACCCATGCAGATAAAACTCACACATCAAATGCTAAGTTGGCACATCATGATTCCTCATGATTAGGAGGAATTGTAAACCATCTTCTATTTCATAACTGACCTCGTTCTTAATTCTCTCCATGCAGAATAAAATAAAATGTTCATGCAAAAATAAAGAATAACAAGAAGCAGGGGGATGACATGCCATCACCTCTTGCACCAGTTTGAACATTTGTTCCTTATCATCCTTCAATTCGGCCACTTGTTTTTCCAGTTGCTCCATCTTGAGCTGCTGCTTTGCATGCCTTATTCTCATAATATCTATGCACTCCACATATCCGGAAATGGTTGTGGAGGCTCTTTCCTCAGTTCTTTTGATCTCATTCTTATACTGGGCCATAGTAGACTTCCATGTCTGTAATTCGACCATTAAGGCATACTCTCTGGCTTCGAACATTTGTTCAATCGGGTCTGTTTCAGGTCCTGCTTCAACCTTGACGACTTTGAATTTCCTGGCTCGCCTCTTGTATTTGTTTATTCATTTCTGCATCTTGTGCACTTTCCTTCTCAAATCCATCACTTACATTTTGAGCTGCATCACTTCCTTAAACTGTTGTTGGTATCTCTGTTTGATGGGAAGTCTTCGCGGTCCACACAACTCTGCCTCTTCTTGCTTGACCTGTGTTTCTTCTGCCTCAGCAGCTAGATGCAAATCCCTTGGGACTGCCTCTGTTGGGCCAATGGTCGGTCCAACCTCCTTTTCATGTTCTTCTTCTATTACTTCTTGCTTCACTCTTTTCACGCCTACGTGCTCCATTGGTTCATTCTTCGGGACCGCTCCGCTTGGTCCCTCATCTTCACCAATGGCCATTCTCTCATCCTGTACATTCTCTGCGACCAGTGGTGACCCGGTAAGATGCTCCTCTGCTGACATGCCTGTTAGATCCTCTTCCGGTCGTGGCCTTCATTTTAAATTCGAAGCCATAGGAATGGAAAAATTTTCTTCCTCTCTTTGCTGCGAGGAATGAGTTACCCTTGCTCCCCTCGTAATAAAGATGGGGAACTAGAAAAAATCCTCTACATTCAGCCCTGAGGTCGATGCTGGTTCTTGTGGAGCAGCGTCAGCCTCACACCTTAGTTCTCCCGTCTTTTCCTCCGCAGTTTCTCTAGTCGGAGTGGTCACGACTTCTTCTTCAATCAGATTACCCTCCTCCATTGGTTCCATGATGACAGGAGATCCTTGTGGAGTGGCCTCAGTCGCAATGTTGACCAATTCCCCCTCTTTCATTTGCTGTGGGTTTACCTCCATGCCCATCGCACTTTCTATTTGCTCAGCTAGCTCCGTGGACATGGCTGGTTCTTATGTAACAGCCTCGGACGTAGTGCCAGTGGGTATCTCTATAGCTTCCATTGATTCCACGAGTTCAGATTGTTCTTGGGAAACTATTTTCTCTTCATGCTCTTCAGTCTCCATTTCCATCTCCTCAGGCTCCTCTTGATCAATGCAATCATCATCCTCTGTAATTCCCTGGATGGCTTCTTCCTCCTCTTCATCCTCTTGCATGGATTAATCTTCTTCTACCCTAGCAGCCACAATGGCTTCTATTACCTCCTCTGTGGAATTCTGAAACAACTCCCACATAATCGGGATCTTCTCAATGGCATTCATTACTAGCAACTGGACTAGCCCATGGTGAGAGAGGAATGCCAACACTTGTCGCACCCCCCGAGCTGAATTTGGCATCAAATAAAGGCCCCTTAACAAAAAATAGGGTGCATTCATTGAGAAGGCCTCTGCTTATGGAAATCGCAGATGAGCCAAAATGTGGAGGTGATATTTGAAGATAGTAGAATATCTTCCTTCACATGTCATATACTTTATAACAACCTCTGCAACCTCTCCCCATGGACGAGGTAATGAAGCTCTGTCGTATCCCCGAACCTTCTGCACAATACTTTCTCCAACTTGCAGAAAAGCTTCAGGGAGTTCCGGGAGGGGCGTTCTCCTTGAAAACCAACGTTCTCTGCCTTGCGAAAATCCATTGACTTATGCGATGGTGTCTTCTTTCATTGGAATTTCGATTCCACGAACCCAAGGAACTCCTTCCAAATTCAATGCGAATTCCTTCGCGATTTATTCATCCCATCCGTTCAGCCTGTCAAAGTAAACATCCCAACCTGCATTTTCAAATACTCACTATACCTCCCAATTTCTCCAAATTCTCATTTAATCCTCATGTTCATGTCGCACAGATCGACCACCCATTGCTACAGAGGCGGAGTCAGGACGACGGCTACAATTAGCTGGCAGGGGGGAGTGACAGGGCTCCAAACTGTTAGTAACTAAAGTAACGTCATGGCCATTTTTTAATATAATAGATAAATAGTACTAGTATGATTTGGGAGTAATGACAGATTATGGTAGTATTATTATATATTCTCATGATTTAATGCGGCACGTTGGGAGGTGACTGATATGACTTTTGTGCGTACGAGTACGCATTCCAAATCATACGGTATAATTACAAAGTACTTGAAATTATTAAATTGGGTTTGGTGGGACTCGTGTGTCATAAATACCTTTACGAAGTATGCCGTCATTCATTATGATGGTTCCCTCCCCCCAACTAAATGACGGTCATCCTCGGCACGTTGGACCATCCTTTTGAAATATTTAATTAAATCCATAAAATCAATGGAGATGTACCTATGGACTTACCTTAAAGTGGAGTAATAGAAAAAATATCCGTCGTAGTAACAGCATAGCAAATAACAACGTTAGTGAATAACATGAATAGTGAGTAATGACAGCTATGGAGTAACAATAGCTATGGAGTAACGACAGTTGCAGAGTAACAGTAGTTGCGAAGTAACAGCAGTTGCAGAGTAACAATAGTTGCGGAGTAATAGCAATTGCGGTGTAACATCAACTTCAGTGTAGCAGTAACTTCGGAGTAACAACATCGGCAGTGTAGCAGGAACTTCAGAGTAAGAGCATTGATAGTGTAGCAGCAACTTCGGAGTAACAACATCGACAGTGTAGCAGCAACTTCGGAGTAACGACAACGACAGTGTAGCAGCAACTTCGGAGTAACAACATCAATGGTGTAACAACAACTTCAGAGTAACGGCGGCTACGAAGTAACAAAAGTTGCGGAGTAACATCAGTTACGGAGTAGCAGCTATTGCAGAGTATCAACATCAGTGAAACAAAATATCTCTATAGTAGCGCTGATGGAGTAACACACCGAATGTTACTTTCCTCTTGGCCATATTTATTTATTATTACTGCAAGTAAGTAATAACTGCATATTATCATCATTTTTTTTTTTTTTTTTAAGGAAGAGTGAGAGTGTCTTCTGTTGCAATAACCATTAGATTAGTTGAATCTGAAAGGGTTTTAACAAAGGCATCTTTAGAAGCTGGACGATGGTATAATTTTAGACAGTGTCCATTCACCACAAACATGGTCTGATTCTCATCAATTGTAATTAATCTAACCGTCTCACTGTCAAACACTACATCCACTTGATATGGTCCCATCCAGCGAGTGCAAAGCTTGCCTTTGAAATCCTTAAATCGGGAGTCATAGAGTAACGCCCAATCCCCTTCATGAAACACCTTAGTTTTAATGAATTTATCATGCCATTTCATTCTCTTCTGTTGAACAATAGTAGTTCTCTGGACAGCTACTGATTGAATCTCATCTAACTCATTCAGCTGTTCCAGTCGGTGTTTCTGTGCTTCTGATAAATCTAAACCTACTTCTAGAGCTGTTCTGAGTGTGCTAATTTCAAATTCTACTGGAAACAAGGGGGATTTCCCATAAACTAACTCAAATGGATAAAACCACATTGTGTTCCGCCATGTTGTTCTGTAGGCCCATAAAGCTTCTGGAAGTTTTTGTGCCCAATCCCGGCAATGACTTTCTACTGTATTTGTCAAGATATTTTCCAATACCTTGTTTGTACTCTCTACTTGCCCATTCACCTGTGGATGATAGGGGGTTGTTACTATATGTTTAACCCCATATTTTTGCATCAATTTATCTATCATATGGGATGTGAATTGTAATCCTCTGTTTGATACAATTTCTCTGGGAGTTCCGTACCAAGAAAATATTTCTTCAAAAAGGAAGTCTGCCACTACTTGCTCTGTTGCTCTCATGACTGCTCTAGCTTCCACCCATTTGGTTACATAATCGGTACAAACTAGGATGTAATCTTTCTGATGAGAAGGTGGGTTAAAGGGTCCAACGAAATCGATGGCCCATTTCTCAAATGGCTCAAGGACTATCTGGGGTTGAAGGGGCATTTCATCTACTTTCCCAGTTTGTCCTATCTTCTGACAGCTATCACACTTTCAAATATAATCCCGAGTGTCATGAAATATGGAGGGCCAATAATATCCCATCTGCAACACTTTATGACCTGTCCTTTTGTCTACAAAATTTCCTCCACAGGGTCCATCGTGTGCAACCTTTAAGATCTCGTAAATATCATCCTTTGCCACACAATGCTGAATCTGCTGGTCAATACCTGTATGGAATAGATATCCTGCCATCCATGAATATCGGGTACTCTGTTGAATGATCTTCCTTTGCTCCTTATATGACAAGTGACGAGGCACCTCACCTGTAGCAAGATAATTAGCAATATCTACATACCACGGAGTGTTAGCAGAAACTGCAAAAAGATGCTCATCTGGGAAATTATCTTCAACTGGTGTATTCTTACCATCATGTTCTATCCTAGATAAGAAATCTGCAACCACATTATCCTTCCCTGGTTTATCTACTATAGTAATATCAAATTTCTATAGTAGCAACAACCACCTTGTAACACGAACAGGGGTAACAGGTTTGTTCATTAAATACTTGATGGCTACATGATCAGTGTGCACAAAAGTAGAATACCTGGTAATATAATGCTGGAACTTGTTGATGGCATAAACAACAGCAAGGAACTCTTTCTCAGTCACCGTGTAGTTCAATTCAGCAGGGGCCAAATTCTTACTAACATAGTAGACTGCGTAAGGTACTTTATCCTCCTGCTGTCCCAGTACTACACCAATTGCTGTTTGGGAAGCATCCGTATGAATGTGGAAAGGTAACACCCAGTTTGGTCCTCTAAGAATCGGGGCACTGCAGAATAATTCTTTAATTTTTGTGAAGGTTTCATCACAGTCATCTGACCACACAAATTCTAAGTCTTTTGTCAGTAATTGAAATAGTGGGTGTGCTACTTTTGCAAAATTTTCTATAAAACGCCTACAATAACCAGCACAACCAATGAAACTACATACTTGTGTGGGTGTTTTAGATGTTGGAAAGTGCAGAATTACCTTTATATTTTCTAGGTCCATCCTAATTCCTTCAGCCAAAAGCAAATGTCCCAGAACAATTCCTTTTTCCATCATCATGTGGCATTTCACTGTACTCAGGGAAACACACGCTTGTATATATCTTTCAAGAACTTTTTCTAAAATTTTCAGCCCCTCTAAGAATGAGTCCCCATATGGAGTGAAGTCATCCATATAAAATTCAACACCATCATCTATTAGATCAGAGAAGATTCCCAGAATTTCCCTCTGGAATGTTGCAGAGGCATTACACAGGCCAAAAGGAAGGACCCGGTATGCGAATGTTCCCCAGGGGCATGTGAAAGTGGTCTTGTCCTGGTCCTCAGGAGTGATTTGGATTTGATTATATCCACTAAACCCATCTAGAAACAAGAAAAAATTCTTGCCATCCAATGTGTCTAAAACTTGATCGATAAATGGCAGGGGAAAATGATCCTTCTGCATTGCCTTATATAACTCTCGATAGTCCACGCAGATCCACCATTTACCATTCTTCTTGGGGACCATTACCAATGGAAAGACCCATTGGTTGTCTGAGATAGGGTAGATAAAACCCACATCCAATAATTTCTGAAGCTCTTCTTTCACAATGTTCTTCAATACAGGATTCATCCTTCTCTGAGGTTGTCTTATAGGACTACAATCTTCCTTGATATATATGTGATGGGTACATAAGTTGGGAGGGATCCCCTTCACGTATGAATAATCCTAGGCGAAAGCTTCCTTATGCTTCTGAAGAACATCTACTAGATTTTTTTTCTGGGATTCTGACAGACTTGGATTAATATTCAGAGTTTTCCTCGGTTCTATCTCCACTTGAACACTTTCATGAGGTGCATCAACATATTACTCTAATTCTTTCGCTGTTTCAATAACTTCCTGAGTTTCATAGCTTAGGACGGATTCTAAGACCTGCTGATTTGACTCTGAAATGGAACAGGGATCGTTCATGAAGGAACCTTCACGATAATGAGACCGGTCTCACTTCTTCATCTTCGACCTCTTTCATAGATATAGCCTTCTTACCGCCTACTAAATTTTTAGGTGCATCTAGTTCTGTAGGTGGGTATAGTACCAAGTTCTTGGTGTTATGCCCATTAGAGATAACCATATTTCCTGAACGACACCCAATATAAGCATCTGCAGTAGCCAGCCATGGCCTACCCAAAATCAAGGGGTGAAAACCCACTAAAGATTGTGTATGCAGTACCAGGAAATCTATGGGGTAATTCCATGCATCTACTAAAATTGTCATGTCCTCCAACTTCCCTATAGGTTTTAACTGTAGATCGATCTGCCAATTCCAACACTGTAGGTGTATGCTTCAAATTTTGAAGGCCTAATATATGCATGGTTTCAGTGGTGACGACATTGATAGTAGTGCCCAAGTCTACTAGCACATTTGGAATCTCTACCCCATTAATTTGTACTGTCAAAACTAGGTTTCCCAGATCTCCATATTTCACTGGTATTGATTTTCCCATCATGAAGTTTGATAATTTTCCCATAACATGTATAGTGAGGGGGTCTTTAATTTTCTTCGCAAGTTTCTTTGAGCAATATTCCCTAAGATTCTTTGCATAAATTGCTACATCCTTCATCGCTTGTAACAAGGGAATTTTAACAAATAAATTCTACAATTCTCCTAATAAATCAAATTCAGCTTGTGGGCTTGGTTTACTCATAATCAATCTCTCTGGGTACGGTGGTTCATATTGATGTTGTTTTGCAAGAGGCATCTAGTTTTTAACAGTTTGTTTTGGCTCTCTACTGGTCGGTTGTGCCTCTCTTTCTTCATTATCAAGTTGTTCAATGATAACTGGAGGGGGTTGGGCATTGACTGTTTGACCTGATCACAAATTCATTTCATACAGTTCTGCAGTAGAGATACTATACGAAGGCAGGTTAAGAACATTAGCTTGATGGGCTCCTTTGTTATTGGGATTAGGATTAGGCTGCATTGGAAGCTGAGTATGGACAAGTTGATTACTATGAGGCACATTGGAGGGTAATTGGAGTTTATACTGTGGCATCTATTGAGGAAACTTCCCTAAAGAGGGTCCTCGCAAAGTTGGAGCCCATGGTGAGCTCATACTAGCTTGAGGGTTCCATTGCTGCCACAGTGGGTACTGGTATTGTGGCCACATAGGGGGACAAGGCATGGTCTAAGGATTCATGTTATAGCTATTGAAATACTAAGATGGATCTGGGTACATACCTTGATTTCCCATCAGTGGTCGAAGTTTCCATGGCTTCTTGGTGCCCATAAGGTACAATTGATCCGTGTCCTCCCCCGCTCCTTGAAACACCGCTTTCAGGCCTGGCAAGGAAGGGCACGAGCTTGTTACAAGATTCAGCTCACAGATGTCACATTTTTCTATGGAATTTAATGGGCATTCCCTTTCCAGATGATTCTTCTTGCACTTCGGGAAAAAGATTGCCATGGCCCTATCCAGTTCTAGCTACTTTTGCTTTACTTGCAAAGTGTCCATTTGTGTTGACAGGGTACTGAGAATATTCATCCTTAAGTTGTCTAGCAGGTTCCCGATTTCTGATTTCGTAACACCCATGCTGGATCCTTGATCTGTTTCTTGCAAGCCCCCTTGAGCACTGGATACACAAATCGAAAATACCTTCAAAGGTTTCCTTGGAGATGTCTCCCTTTCCCACAATATTCAACAGTTCCATTGAGTCCTCTCGAAAGGATCGAAGGAGAATAACATTCAAAATTTCCTTATCCAGATCAGAATGACCTGACCTCTGTAAGAGGTATTTAAACCTCTCCACACAATCTTCCAAACTTTCATATTCTTTCTGTGTGAACTTGAAAAGCTCCTCCTTGACGTTCCAGGATTTGCGGTAATCCTGGTACTTTTCTAGAAAAGCTATTTGCATATCATTCCATGTGGAAATATGTTTTCCTCCAAGGCCCATAAACCATTGCAGAGTCGTTCCTTTTAGTGTAGAAGGAAAAATCTTTAACTTCTGGGCATCTGTCATGTAATCATACCCCCGACACACTATATCAAACTCAAATAGAAATGTGTCAGGATCCTTTGAAACAAGCCCATGGAAGTTCGGTAAGGCTACTAATGGGATAGGCTTTGTAGGCACGCCAACTCCAAAATTCCCTATGGGAAATTCGATAGTGGAAGTTGTGGGAGCCATAAATATCTTCCAAAAATCGTTGGGGATTTCAACAGGCTTTGTGGAGGATGGCCGGGGACTCCTCACTACTGAAACACGAGTTACTTTAGTGGAACTTCCCTGTTCTCTTGGCGATACCAATATCCCCTTGTTTCTCCTTCCTGTGTCTTGATGGTTCAATCCCTCGACTACAACTTCCTTTCCCTTACTAGAGCAGCTCGACTTCGTCGATGTTCTACTTGCAATTTCTTCCTCTGCTATTACCAGCACAAGATCCTCTTGGTCTGTTCCACTGTTGATTATCTCTTCTACTGTTGGAGGACCCTGTTGTACCAAATCACTAAGGGATACCGTGGCCTGCACTGGTTGATCCATTGATTATCCCTTGGACTTTGCTCTCCTAGCCCTTGGCCTTGCAGCTGCGCGAGAAGATTCTTCTGACTCTGCCTTTTCTATAATCTGCTGAATATAATTTTTTCTTCCTAGGTCTGGTCTTCCCCTTTTTGGGGCTCTCACTCTGCCCCTCTTATTTGGTTCTTTGTTCATACAAAAATTGATATGATGGAAGTTCTATGTATGAACCTACAATGCTCCAATCTTGGAGTAAGGTGTCAAAAGACCATTCCTTCCCCAAGATAAAAGAGTCCGCAAAAATAAAGGAAAGACAACAAAACAAAAATCTAGGGTTTTAGGCCTAGAGAAGGGTGTTAAAGAACTCCTCCCTCCCTGGGACAAGAATCAAAACAACACAATCCACGGGAAGACCTAATACTCCCAGATCTGAAGCAGGTTGTCAAAAGACTCCTCCCTCCCTAGGGAAAAGCTAAGGGTTCCCCACAAGAAAACACATGACAATTAAAGAAAATAATTAACTCCACTCAGGGCCTGGAGCAAGGCATCAAAAGACTCCTCCCTCCCAGGACAAAAATATGGCCCTAAATCCAAAACAGAAACAGAAATAAAAAAAACCAAAATCAAAACCTACGCTCAGGACCTAAAGCAGAGTGAGAAAGATCGATCTCTCCCCAGGACGAGAGATTGACCCTCTGGTTGGTTCAAATCGTTGCTTGCACCTTGTTAGCCTCCCCGGAAACGGCGCCAAAATGTTGGTGTCCAGGTAAGAATGATTTATCCACCCTAATCCGACATTAATTTTATCAATCCGGGAGCGTATCCTTTCAAGGAAACGTGCAAGGTATATGCAAGAATAAACACGTAATCCATTCAATCAAGGGTTTATAATTAAAATTTAAAACATTACTGTGAGATGAAATCAATACTCAAATTCAAAACAATCTTAACAGTAACAAATAATAACAACAACCATAACAAGGAAACAACTCACACTCACGCAGACACAACACCTGATCAGAAGAGCGGGCCCAACTCTCTGATCAGGGTTGCGTTAGTCGCGAAAACACTTTAGAACAAAAAAACCAGAAGTATTTTATTAATCTGTAAGATGTGATTACAATATCCTTTCGGGAACCCCCATTTAGAGGTACAATGTCCATTTTATACACAGCGCGAGGGAATAACATATTTTCATGGAATGTGGTAATCGCGCATTCGGAAATACACAGCAGTTGGAACAACACAAACATCACCTGTCCAGAATAGAAAAAGGGCCAAGAATAGACCCAAACAATCGTGACTCTAGTTGCGTGATCTCCCTGTAGCTGACCGTTACCAGATCTATTGCAAAATCGCTAAAGCGAGGGTTCCTGTTCTCCAAACTACAGTCAAGCACAAATCTTAGTGTTGCAAATAGGTAAGACTCCATGACTTTACTTCATTAATTAAAATATTCCAATTGGACAAGTTAGGGGTATTTACCTCATAATTTTAGCATAGAAAATGTAGGTAATTAAACACAAAAGGATAAAAAAGGATGGTAAAAATGGTCAGAAAGGTAGCCATATTTGGTGCCCAACGCAAGGGATGCTAAATTTCGAACCAAATGCCACAGGTCTAAAACATTAAGTGCCACAGGTTCAAATTTTCACAATGCCACAGGTCTGAATCATTAAGAGCCAAAAGTTTGAATTTTCATAGTGCCACAGGGCCGAATTCTTATAGTGACATAGGTCTGAATTTTCATTGTGCCACATATCTAAAATGTTACAGTGTCACAAGTCGAAACTGATGAGACTATAGATCTGAAATTTGTTCGCATGGGTTTGAAGATGTTTCCATGGGTGTGAGAATCTATGCATGGTTCCAAATATTTGAGCTCCTAAAATTTTGTTCACACGTCAAGAAAAAGTTTGATATTCACCTTTACCATAGGTTCAAGAGTATGAGCTATTTCAGTCTGAAATCCTGTTCCAAATGAACAACAACAAATACAATGAAACCATAGGGGATTCACCAAAAAATTCCAAACTTTAGATAATCTTCGTTCTCCTTACTTCCTTGGTTCATGAGTCATGAACCATCTTACTTCTTCTTTTTCACTTGTTATGTATCTCAGAGCTAAGTTGATGGCCTGGAATGAGGAGTCCAACTTTGTATTTATACTTGTTTGACTATTTTAAAGAGACATATTATATGGGGTTGGAGGGCTGACATGAGTATTTGAGTTGAACTATGCAAATATATATATATATATATGTATTTTAATTTTGGCATATTTTTTATCACAATCTAGCACTGAAATCAATCATGTGGTTGATAATGAGGCTCCTTTTTTATATGGTTGAGTAACCATATTTGTAGCTATCTTTTTCAAACTATGACCATGTCATGCGCTTTAGGTATTCATAGGTTTGATGTATGGGTATGCCATTAAAAAAAGGTGTGGAAAATGCTCCAGCATTATTGCTTTGATTTTTTTTTCCACAAAAAATCGAACTTTCTATTATATAGATAGTTTCAGAACATATGCAGAGCATTTCAATAATAGAGCCATTCCCTTCTTTCAAAGGGAGATGGTGACACAGCTGCTTTACAAGACCTATGTTGATGCAAAGCAGCCAGAAAAAACCAAAAAAGAACCTCTCAAGGCGCCAATGCATCTCCTTTAGCTCATCATTTCCCGGATAACCGAAACAGAGATGAGAGCAGAAGGATATGAATGCACTGATAGAGCCCAAGGCTTCTATAGATCAGTAAGAGGAACTGGCAGTAGAAACTATCCCAGTCCCCAGAAGAACATCAGATTATAACAAAAATGGAGCCCAGAACCTCCTTACATAAGGAAAACAGTTCTAGACTCCAATAAAGTAGCAGTTTTTGAGTTTTTTGAGAGAAAATATGTACATAACAGAGATAAAATAGCATATTTTATACAAAAGATGACTTTTCCCTAGCATGAACAACCCCGTTCACCATCTCAGTTACTGTCCAGGACCCCAAATCTTGCTGAGCACCTTCTTTAGATAATCGATCTGCTTCCTGGTTCCTTTCGCTGTAAATGTGAAAAACATATATCTCAGAGAAGAAACATTTAAGACGAAGGATCTCCTTAAGTAAAGGTAACAAAATATAATTCCTGCACTGCTGTGTCCCATTGAACCAATTCACAACATTCCTAGAATCACCAAAAATCTGAATCTATCTCAAATGTTTTGAAATCAACCAGCAAAGAAGAAAATGGAGGGATTTAAGTTCAGCAAAATTATTGGACCCTTGCCCAAGGCCCACCGAAGCACGGAGAGAGTTGTCATGTGAAAGATGAATAATTAAGCCAGCACTGCAAGAACCATTTAAACCAGAGGCCCCATCAAAAAAAGCCCACGGAATTGAATCATTTATTACTTCAGGCTGAATGTTTCAAGGGGGGCCTGGACCAGAAGGAGTAGGAATGCTGTCATAGATGGCAGCTCCCTCTGCTGCCAATCTGGAAATGGGGAAGGAATGCTCATTGAAGATCACCTTGTTACGGGCAATCCACGTTCCCCATGCTATAAGAAGAGGGATAGATCTGACTTTATCATTTGGAGCCTCCTGCCACCAATGATTCCAAGCCTGAGGAAAGTCTTCACCGTGCCAACTCAAAGGAATATTAACCAATCTCAAGGTTTCTGCCCATAGGTTGGAGTTAAAAGGGAAAAAAAGAAAGAGGTGGTGAATATTTTCTTCAGCTGACTTGCAGAGGGAACACCGTCTCGGCCCCAATTTCCCCCTCTTTTGGAGAAAGTCCCAAGTTGGCACTTTGTTTTGGAGGATGCACCAGAAAAAGAGTCTGGTCTTGGCTGGGAATTTCAGCTTCCAGATTGGTTTATACCACCAGCTCGGGGCTCCCCTCCCTACATGAGCCATCAACCACTTATATCCCGATTTAGGAGAATAGAGGCTTGACTGCGCATACACCCAGCGCAATTCATCATTTGTATATGAGATTCGAATATAAGAATAGATTAAGGCTGAAACATAACGGTTCCATTCTTCCAACCACCTATCCTCTAAATGCAAGTCCACACCTGTGAGCCAGCCTTGTTTCACGAGAGAGGTTGTTCTAGGGTCTGCTACCTGATTCAAAGTATAAAAACCTCTTTCATTTATAAAATCAACCAGAGCAGGAGAGAGGGAGAAACTGTCAGAGAAACCAACCCAAGGATCACATCCTAGACGGACTTGAGTACCATCTCCAACATTCCAGGCCAAACCTCGTTCAATTGTCTGAACCGATGCCACAACATCTTTCCAAACAATAGATGCATTTTTTGAGGATTTGACTGGAGAGAGAATCCAATCCAGAACATAAACCTGATTGATATATTTTCTTTTGATGACCGATACCCAAAGAGAGTCTGTTGAGATCAAACGCCAAGCAAGCTTGGCTACTAAGGATTTTGCAAAAGACGACAGATTTTTAATCCCCCAACCTTTCCATTCCTTGGGTTTAGTGATTTTATCCCAGGCAACCCAGGGGGTGACTTTGTCCAATTTTGACCCTGTCCAAAGGAATTTACTGCATAGTTTATCGATTGAGGTCAAGATGCCTTTTGGGACCCATGAAAGGCTAGCCCAATAAACTGGAATGGCCATAAAAACTGACTTAATCAGGATTAGACGGCCTGCCCTCGAGAGCCACCTGAAACTCCAATGGTTAAGCCTTTTTTCCACTTTAGCAAGTAGCCATTTCCAGTCACGGATTCTATAGTTGTCAGGTTTGAGATAAAAGCCTAGATATTTAAAGTTGTCCTGCAAGGGTCTGACTTCAAAATTCAAAAGTCTTCTCACTCTACTGATCTCTTCAGCAGAAAGGCCAGAGGGAGTGAGAGTCGACTTTTGATCATTTATTTGGAGGCCTGTTGCTTTAAGAAAGAGATCCAACAGATTTTTTAAAGCACGACAATCCTCCATGCTCCCATTAACAAACAATAGTATATCATCCACGAAAAGGAGATGTGTAATCCAAAGATTTTGTGCCACTTCAATGCCTTTGAGGTTACCCTGTCTTTTTCCTTTATGAATCATTAGGCTTAACCCTTCTGCTGCTAGAAGAAACAGTAGAGGAGACAAGGGACAACTTTGCCTGAGGCCACGTTCAGGATTGAAAAAAGAGGTTGCAGCACCATTAATCAGTAAAGCAATTGCAGAAGAAGATACACAACTCATGATCCATCTGACAAAATCAAATCTAAAGCCTAGATGAGTGAGTAATAGCCTCAGATACAACCAACTGAATCTATCATAAGCTTTAGAAAAATCTATTTTAATAATAGCCCCTTTCCTTCCACTTCGCTTCAGGCTGTGAAGAGATTCTTGAGCTACGCCTACGGCTTCATGGATTTGTCGGCCATTCAGAAACCCAAACTGTTCCGGGGAAATGTGACTGGAGAGGAAAGGCTTAATCCTGGAGGCTATGACTTTCGCAATGATTTTATAAACACAAGTGCAGAGAGAGATACGCCGAAAGTCAGCAAAGGAGTTTGGCTGGTCGGATTTGGGAATCAAGGTGAGGAAAGTGGAATTGAAAGGGGGAAAGATGGATCCCGAGGCTCTGGATTCATCTACAACAACTACAAGCTCATCACCAAGCACATCAAAAAAGTGCAGGAAGAATTCAACAGTCCATCCATCCGGGCCTGGAATTTTGTCCCTTTGCATTCCTTTAAGAATATCCTCAACTTATTGTTTATATACAGGAGCCATGATGGCTTTGTTTCCTTCCTCCTCAACGAAACTAGGAAAAAACTGGGCCACTTTGATGACTTCTGCTAGAGACGCTTCAACCGGGGCTTTAAAAAGATCTCTAAAATAACAAATACCCAAGGAAGCCAGATCCTCAAACGAAGAAGCATTTTCACCATTATCTTTAGGGATTTCCCAAATAGTGTTTACGAGCTTCTGACCTTTAGCGTAGTTTTGAAAGAATTTAGTGTTCTCATCACCCGCTTGAAGCCATATCGCTCTGCTTTTCAAGCGCCAAATTTCTTCCCTGAGCTGAAGAATGCTTCTCCTGGAGGCCTCCAACTCCTTGATTTTATTCCTCGATTCAACAGAGGCATATCCTCCCCCTTCCGGTTCTTCCAACAGTGCAAGTTCAGAATTGACCCTTTTAAGCTCCTCTTCTTCCTTCGCCTTTTTTTGGGCAGCCCATCTTTTGGAAGCTGCTTTCATTTTCTTCAAATTGTTCCAAAGAAAAACACTCCTTGAAGTGTCAGGGCTGAGAGGATATTTCTCCCAAGTTGCTAAAAAGAGTTCATTATACGAGTCATCCTTGAGCCAGGCATAGTTAAATCTGAAGGGAATTCCAGGTTTTTTGCCATCACCTTTAATTTCCAGAAGGATAGGAAAGTGGTCTGAGACGCCACCTTCACCTACCCAATGGCGGTAGTTCATAAGTTTATCCACCAAAACTTCGCTTAACAGAAAATGGTCGATCTTCTTTCCCACCCAATCCTGCCCAATCCTTCTGTTTCTCCAAGTAGGTCTCAACTTCAGAAGGGGCATGTCTACCAGATGGGATAGGGCTAGGTGATTCCTGAAGAAATCAGTTAAGGGGTCAGCTCTGGCTGAAGCGCCCCAAGTCTCCGCTTCCCCTAGAGAGAAGTTCAAGTCTCCATCGATGATTAAATTTGGGTGAGAAATCCAGGAGGAACGGAAGACAGAAGACCAGAAGCGCTCTCTGTCCACACAAGGTACATAAATATTTAAGGAAAGAAAGGAGAGATTTAGCTCACTGGAAAAAATCTCCAAGGCTAGAACACTCGAAGAACCCCAAGAAGAGACATAATTTAGTTTCTTAGGATTAAAACCAGTAACCACACCCCCTAATCTCCCTACAACATCGAGGGCAAAAAAGGACCAATCAGGCAGAAGTTTAGAAGTGGTACTGACAACCTCATCCCCTTTTCCTAGAGTTTCCTGTAGCAAAACTATGTCTGGATTATGAGAACGCACAAGTTCTTTGAAGGTTAGCTTTTTAGGCTGGCTAGCTAAGCCTCTGCAATTGAACGAAAGGAAAATCATGGCACATCTTCTGGGGGTGGTCGCTCTGCTCTAAGGACCCCAGTAAAAGACATCTGTTTACCATCAGCAATATCCACAACAACTTTCGATTGAGCTTTGTAAAGGTTGGATTTCCTGCCTCTCATTTTCCTGGCCCCAATTACTATAGGATTCGAGGCGAGACCACCTACAGCTAGGCCAGACCCGCCCCTGTTTGCCCGAGGTCTGAGGTTATAAGGGAGAGGTTCAGAATCAGAGATCTGAGAACATGGGACTTGAGGAGCTTCAACAGCTATAGAGGAAGGGAGACTAGAGAGGTCGGGAACGGATAAGATAACACTATCAAGGGAAGACAAAGAGAGGTTTAAAGCAGATAAATCATTCAAAATCTGCCTGGAAGGACCAGGCTCAGCACAATTAGAAAAAGGAATACAATTAGAGGACTGATGCGAGAGAGGAGAGGAGGAGGACATACCCGCCTGAGACGCCCCAACTAGTACATCAACTTGTAGGGGAACCAGGGAGTCTGCCAGATCCTCGAAAGGGAGGGAGGAAGGGCCAGCTGCAGCCTCCTAGGCCTGATCCACAATCACCACAGGGGAAGAGGGAGCCTCTTGTACCGTAGGTCCTATCTCTGCTTCCTTAGGAGCCTCATCCAGATCTGAAACAATGACCTTCTCCTTCCTGTACTGCTTTCTTTGCCTGCACCTACGATGGTGGCCGAGCAGACACTCCTTCGCCAAATGACCTGTCTTATGGCATCTATTGCACCGGAATGGAAGGTGCTCGTAGTCTAGCATCTGCAAAAACTCCATATCCCGATAATAAAGCGTCATCGCATCCGCGAGACCTTCTCTCGGGTTCAAGCTCACCAATATACAAGCCACGCTCTTATCCTTGGTTTGTATGTAAGACTTATCAGCTTCTAGAAAAGTGCCCAGAGTGTTTCCAATAGAGACAAATACAGAATCTGTCCAGAACTGCAGAGGGAGTCCAGGGAGCTTAACCCATAACAGCGATTCTGCCATTTTTTCCTTCTGGGCGTCAAAGAGGGGTGTCCATCTTCTAAAGAGAATGGGCCTCTTCCCAAAAAACCAGTTTATTTTGAGAACCCAATCCACTTGTTCTTTCCTTTCAAATGTAATACTGAACCAACCTCTTGCAAGAATTGAAATATCTACAGGCATACCTAGAGAATCTTTCCACATAGATTGGGCCCAATTAGAGATGTAGTCGGCCGAGTATTTCCGGCCCCTTACTCTGCCAACAATCATGATCTCAGTTAATTCCATAACATTCTCAATGCCAATATCCACACCCAACAAACATTTTGGTCGGGCTTCTTTCGTTTTAATGGATTTGGCTTTCTTCCGCTTCTCTCCTACAGCTTTCTTGAAACCCTCCTCTTCTGCTACCGGGTTGATTTTAGGGACATCAGCCCTTAAATACTCGAGCAGTATCTGCCTAAGGTCCTCAATGGATCTAGGAGGCACAAAACCCTTACTTAGACCCGGCTGGGCATAGGCCCCTGTAGCAGCTTCAAGTCGCAGAGCATACTCCTGGTTTTCAGAGGCCGATGATTTTGGGGGGAGGTCGACTGCCTCATTTGAGGAAACCCTAGACTGATCACCGAGACCTGGAACCCCATCCCTCACAGGAAAGGGAAACCCTCCTTCATTCTGATCTACAGGCGCTAGATCCTCCGCCACCCCTTGAGAGATGACCTTTGTAAATACATTCTCCACCCCAGGCAAACAAAGTTCCCTCGAAACCTCCTAAGGGGGTCTACCCAAAAAAGAGAGACCAGCAGGGTTGTCAACCCTAGGTAGAAGAGGACCTTGCAAAAACAAAAACCCACTACAACCCACTACGTATTCTAAACCTCTAGTAGCAACAAAGGGAGCATAATTACCTTGAGGCACCGAGAGAGGCAGATACCGATCGAGGGTGATCGCCGCTTTGAAGAGATCTTCAGAAGTCTGAGGATGACCGCTACTCGGAAACTGTGGGCTGTGGAAACGATGCCCACTCCTGGAACCGAAATTTTTTTCGCCTACAGGACCAACCTCTTGCGACAAACCTCCCAAAGCTGCTTCAACAGCCAGATCAAGAGAAATCAGTTTGGGAAAGAAGTGTTCGAGATTTTTCTCCGAGATTTCCAAACCCCAGCAGGTGAGAAGGTCTTCAGGAGAGGGTTCTAACTCCACCGAGACACTGTCAAAACCCATTGTAAATCAACAAACCCTCTTAGGAAAACAACGAAGAGCGCAAGGAAACAAACACGACCGCGAAACCTAACTTCAAACTACATTGAATGAAACCAAAAATACCTGAAAAGGAACAAATCCATTACGAAAGGCAGCCAGCATTAACCTATCGTCGGCAGGCGACCTCGAACTTTGAGTGAACACCCGAGGAGGAGCCTTGAGACAACACGCAACATAGCTTATGGCGAACCCACCATCACATCCATTGTCCCACCATAGCATTATTGCTTTGATATACAACATCTCTTGAACAAATTCTACCAGCGCATTTTGTTTCTGAGTTAGAATATCATCTTGTTGGAATACATAGAAAGAATTGTATTTTAGAATTTCTTAACGTGCTCCAAAGTTAAAAGAGATAAATTGTCCTTTTGTTTCTCTTCAATATCTATAAAAGTGTTTCATTGGGGGATTCCAAATCCAAAGTCAAGTCAAGATCATGATCATAGTAAGTCCACTAAGATTGAAGCTATCTTGAATGTACTCATCATCAAATTCACAAATGAACTCATTGCTCCATGATGTTCCTCTCCATCAGAATATACTCTTGATTCATGTACCTAGGGAATATTAGGGCTTGCTTCAACAATTCTAATGGCATCAATGATAACCTTATCCATCAGGAATCGATTTTTCTTGGACTTTTGTTTAGCATGGTCTTCATCTAAAATTGGTTCTAGAGATTTTCCTTTGAATTCCTTGATTTCGTGTCTAACCTTTGCTTCCCACTTTTCTTCTTTTTGAGTCTCTTTAAGTCCCTCGTCCTCTTTTTGCTTTTCAATTTATGTTTTTTGTCCCTCTTCCTTTTCTTAAATATTTTTTTCTTTATAGATTCTGAAGTGATCTCGTTGTGCACATTTCAAATAGATTAAATTGAATTGAAGAATTTTAATGACGTCTACGAGATAAAAAATGGTCTAAGGGACCTTTTGCTACCTTTCTGACCTATCTTGCAGGGTAAAACTGGCCATAACTCCTTAGTCCTTTAGAAATGTTAGTGTCGCCCACATGAAAATATGGTATTCATTGTTTTTTTTTTCTCTCTCTGTGGTCCAGTACATCATGCCTCTTTCTATGAAGCTAACAATAATTAAAATGTGCACAAACTATGTAAAGTTGGCTCTATCCTGCCTCTTTATCTATATTTAGATGTGATTTTTTACTGCCTATGATCTATGTGCCTAATCTATTGTTAGAATTAAATTAATATTGTTTACATTTGTTAAGAATGTATGCATCAAAGTTGTCCCTATCTTCACCGAGGTTATAGAGCGCCCTAGATTTACAGGGTAAAACTAGCCTGAACTCTTGAAGTTGTCCCTATCTTTTCCAGGGTTATAAAGCGCCCTAGATTTGCAGGGTAAAACTAGCCTGAAATCTTGAAGTTGTCCCTATCTTCACTGGGGTTGTAGAGCGCCCTAGATTTGCAGGGTCAATCCAGCCTGAACTCTTCAACACATATTAATACACGTTCTTCTGTAGATATGTGTTAGTTTCTTTGGTAAGTTTAAGTGTTAGATTTAACTGTCTCATGGGACCCCAAACATGAAAATGTTAGGTTCTTCTACTCTAGCTCTTACGTATTTTAATACCTAGTTTATCTGGGTGAATAAAGTAATCTCCACAGTCTATCTTTTTCGATATATCTTATGTATTTGGTATTTTTTATTGCAGTCGATGATTTGAACCATATGATATATGAAAAAATGAGTGGAGTCACCTGCTGCTTGAGGTTCCCTGGTAAGCTTAACTAAGATATAAGGAAGCTGGCAATGAATTTGATCCCCTTCGCCCGTCACGACAGGTATCTGACTGCATCTGCCATGTTTAGAGGCAAGATGAGCACCAAAGAGGTGGATGAACAAATGATGAATGCTCAGAACGTAATGGTCACTGTTTTTGTTTCAAAGGGAAATCTCATGGGAAAACCAAGGATGCTTCATCACATTTGAAGATGGTATCCAGATTCCCAAATAAGCCCTTTGGCATAGATCAGTGCACCTTACCCAACGAGGTTTAACAAGGCACCTGCTAGTATGGAAATAAACAAATTATTAGCAATATGGTGACAAACAGTTGAGATATAACCCCTTGTGTTAAGGTAGCCTCCATTGTCACATAATACAGTGAGGGAATTAGGATTTTCACAAGAAACTTATGGAGGAAACCCTTTCTTTCTATCTTATTGTTTCAAAGGGAAATCTCATGGGAAACCCAAGGATGCTTCATCACATTTGACTATGGTATCCAGATTCTAAAATAAGCCCATTGGCATAGACTAGTGAACCTTACCCAGCGGGGTTTAACAAGGCAACTGCTAGTATGGAACTAAACAAATTCTTAGCAATATGGTGACAACCAGTTGAGATATAACCCTTTGTGTTAAGGTAGCCTCCAGTGTCACATAATACAGTGAGGGAATTAGGCTTTTCACAAGAAACTTACGGAGGAAACCCCTTCTTTCTATCTTATCCCAAAAATTTGAAGAAAATGAAATCACTCTATGAATCAAGTATAGTAATGGACTATTTTATCTTTCTAGGGCTTGAATTCCAATCTCATCAATTGTAGACTACAGATCCTCAAACATACTAACTTTGGGTTGTGACTTCCGACTGCCATTGCCTCTACCAGAATTCAAAATGATCCGATTTCAAGTACAATGTTGAATAATTTCTCCAATCTTGCTAATTGTCAAGTATTCCATATGTAATTAAGGCTTTGCTATATTCAGTTTGCAAGCGTGGGATTTTGTTGGGTCCTATAAGGGCGAGGATATTATACTCAGTTTATCAAATAGAAAAATCACCTCTTAATTAGTATTCTGTCTATTTTTTAGGTGTTCATCAATGTCCCATGGTATTTCAGTGCACTTTACTCCATGTTGAGCCCCTTCTTGACACAACATACCAAGAGAAAATTTGAAATTTCTCTCTAAATGTGATCTCCACTAATTCCTGCTTTGAAGATAGTCCATCACACAATTCTTTCAACACACTGATTATCACAAGGCTAGCCAATCCACAACTTGCCTGACCTTTCCAATAAATCTTCATCAGTCAACATAGCTTCATTGTCATAAATAATCCTTACCTCTAGCTGCTATGCTACTCCTTCAAGATTTCCAACTCATAGGGTCTTCAACTAGTTGCCCCAAATCATTGATATGTTGCTCCAAATCACGGAACTAGGGTTTTTAGTTCTACCTTCAAACAGTCCAATAATCTAACTATCCTAAAGGATCTGCCCTATATCTCTGATATTTTAGAACAAGGACTTGAAATTTTTTCCTTCAACAATACTTTTGTTGTTACAAGCTATATTTTTCATAGAGTCTTCTAGAAATGTCCTTACATAGTGACAAGAGTCAAGACTACTACTTTGTCACACAAGTTAAGGCATCATCAATAGCTCATACAATACTAAATAACTTCCACATTCAGTGTGCTTAGTGAATTCACACATCTTCCCATACGACAAAGTTTGAATTCTAGAGATCATTGTCCTTAGGGCTTCATAATAGTTGCGTTCTAATAGTGACTTAATTCTTCAAACATCACTGTACTTGCGCCTTACAACAGTCCACAAGTGCTCTTTAACAACCATTCAATAACAAACAAACCAATCTATTAGAGAAACATACCTTGTTTCTCAACTTCCCCTTATCCTTCTTGTTTTTGGTTTTGTGATCTTGCTTCAGAAGCCAAACCTTTGATTAGGGCATGTTGTAACCACTATTACAGTCTCGCCAACTCAGCCTCCACTGCTCAAGAGATTGTGGCTACCCTTCTTCTATCAATTCTTTCCATACGTTGGGTTATAAGACACCTTCTAGACTATCGTTGCATCCTTTTGGTCCTCAAAAGGATACCTACAGCAGTTCAGTTTCCCACAAATATTTGCAAAGATATTCCTCCATGGATGCAACACAGAATTACTTGTGATGCTTCACACTTTGGATGATCTTCAAACTCCTTCTCCAGCTCTTTTAGGAACAACATTCAAACCTAGAAGACTTCCTCTATGAACCATAGAAACACAGTATGCAGATATGGACCTAAATAGTGGTATCCCTAGAAGCTGCATCAAAGACACTTATGCAAAGCTTCTGCTCAACATTCAGAGGTATTTTACATGTGAAGGCAGATATCATAAGGTTTACACATATCATTTCAAGATGCTTTTGCATTTCACTGGTAATATTTCATTCAATTTGCCTTTTTATATGCATAGGATTCTTGCAAAAATTGCTGATAAAGTACAAGCCAAATATGAAGGTTGTGAAACATCCTTGTTTCAACATGGTTTGATGAAGTTATTGATTTTGAATGAACTTCAGAAGATTGGTAGGGATTGGTCATCCTTTTTGTTTATAAATGGTTTTGAGTTGGAAGCCCTAACTCCTACTAGAAACCCTAAAACTAAAGGAACTCCATCACCACTAGCAGTAAAGTCTAGTCAACCCATGGTTGCAAAACCAAAGGAATTTAAAAAACTGAAGCCAAGGAAACATGTTGAGAAAAGGGCAGAGCAGACACAAATAATTGACACACCAACTCCATCACTTGCAAAACAGAGGTCAAATATTGTCAAAGAGGCAAAACAAAAACAAGATGTTAGCAAGTAGGAAATCAAAAGAGTAACAAGAAGCCAAGCAGTGGCATTAAAAGGAAAGACAGTTTCTATAGCTACAAAGGACAACCCAACAAAAAAGGGAAATTTAGATGACATCCTGCATGCTATTGAAATAGAGGAGACACCCATTGTTCAAGCTAAGTTCATTGGAGAAGATGAGCATAAACAGAAAAGGGCTAAGTCTACAAAGAAGCTTGAGTTTGAGGGTGAAAATGCAACCTTCATCTTTCAAGCAAGAAAGCCTATAACTAGGCATGCTAAGAAACTCAAGGAAGGCAGCAAGGAAGTTCAAGAACCTATTGAGATAGTTAAATCCCTTGAAGAAGTTGTTGATTTATCAACACCTGCAGTGAAGCATACAACCAGCAGAACAAAAAAGGGAAAAGAAGAAGTGAAAAAGAAATCAGAGCTTCAACATCTTGAAGAGAAATTGAGGTTAGCAAACCAAGAAATTGCTGTGATGAGAAGATGGCTAGAAAGCACAGTATTGAGAAAGAAGAGTTCAAAAGAATGAAGACACTGTGGGAAGGTCAAACTAGTTCTATTTCTAAAACCCTAAGTAGCGCAGAGAAATTTTTCACATGGACAGTCCCAGCAATAAAGGAAGCCAAATTTTTTAGAGTAATAAACACTCACTTGAGAGCTAGTAACAAGAGACTTTAAGATCAAGTGGAAGACTTGGAGCAGCACTTGAAATTGATTCAGGATGAGTTAAAATGACACTCATTGAAGAGTCAAAAGCTAAATCATGTGAAAATGAAGAGGAGACTTCATGAAGGTTGAAATGACTATGTTTTCAGTTCATATGGCTTTTTAATATGATGAAATCAGTGTTATTTTGAGTTTTGGTAAATTTGCAATTTTCATTTTGGAAAATTTTGGACAAAATTGCCCATTTAGTAGTTTCGTAGCGCAGACAGTGTAAAAAGGGAGAAAAGCGCTACGAAACTGCTGTAGCAGCTTTTCTTGCCCTTTTCAACCAAATTTTGAGGGGTAAAAACATGAATCAAGAACTAAAAATGCCGAGGAGCATGTATTTAAAGATAATTAAGTCAGTTTTGGAGGAAAGAGGTCAAGATTGTGAAGAAAAAAAGGTAAACGAGTAGTGCTACGAAACAATGTTGTTTTCGTAGCACAGACTATTACAACTCATTTGAACAGTTTGAAGATGGTTTTGGACAGCTGGAGCTTAGGGAGGATTTTTGGCAGGTGTTACTTCAATTTCTAATAGCAAAGGACCTCGAAATAATGAGTTCATGATAGTCAGAATGTTTCAAGGGTGCAAAGGACCCTATGCCTAGAAAACAGGGGACTGTTTCCTACTTTGATGGAGGTCAGCATTATGGTCATAAAGATTTGAAGCCTATCATCTAGATTCGACCATGTGTGAGTACACTTGGAAAATGATGTAATTTAGTTTAGATAAGGTTGTTATGGATATAGATAAGGAGTTTGAATCCTATTTGTAATAGGACATTTTAGTAGATTAGATGTCTTTTTGTAATAAATACCATGTCATATGGTTATGCAAGGTGTTAAGAGTTAGGAATTTGATGTATCTAGCAAAAGATAAGATTATCTCATGTGGTAAATGATCTATAAAGGATCAAGAAGTTGAATGTACCAGGGTCAGACATTTTTAGCAAAAGACTATGCTTATTGTAATTGAATGGTTTTCAGCTAATACAAAGATTTCTACTTAGCCAACTTGAGATTCAAAAGGAGTTCTAGTGTGTTCTTGTTCTAATTGTATATTGTTATTATCCTATTAAAATGGTGTTTGTCTATGTTACTCAGAATTCATATTTGATGCTCTGACTTCCTATATAAACAAATTGACTGTGTTTTTTACAGTTTCACATGTGTTTATCTCTTGACTAAAACTCTGATATGCCTCAACTTCCATGTTAAGTATATTTATTGGTTTACTGAAACTATTTTGACTCCATAAGCCCAATGTGTACTTGCTAATGTGATTTACAACCTATATCTATCATTTGGACAATAAAATGTATCCCAAATTTCTTGAAATTTGAAATTTGATGTCCTCCATCATGCACTATGTTGAGCCAAGGAAGCTTCAACCAGGAGTCTATCATGCCTTTTGCGAGGCTTCAATGCCTCTTTAACTTTGCCTTAAGGATCTTGATTAAATTGCCTTACAAACATGATTTATCACCCAATAATTCCTCACCAAATAATGATTCTTCATGTGCCTCAACATGTTCTTTTCCTTGTTGGCCTTCTCCAATAGTTTCTCCAAATGAATATTGACCCTTTCGAGCCAAGTCTCTCGATCAGTCTTAATCTCTCGCTCAATGGATGTCATCTCGGTTTGGCTTCTTTGGGCAGCTTGCCGGTTCTCACGGATATTTTGCAACTCCATGATAGTTTGCTGATCTTCCAATTGTTTGTTTCGCTGCTCAAGGTAGTTGATAATCCATTGGGCTCTTTTCAACTTGACGGACAAAGTGTCTATCTCTGCCTTCTGCTTCTGAATAGTCTCTCTCAACTTAGAGCTTGGTGAGCCAAAATCCTCATCAATGAGTATGAAATATGTATCTTGGTCTTCTGAAGGCCCCTCATCCTGCATGGGCCTCTTACCTCTGTCCTGTACCTGTACCTGTGCTGCTGATGACGGAAGTGAGACCCCTTCCACCCCGGGTGGAGATAATACTCGCCTGGCTGCTGCAAATAACCCTATAGTGCCTCTCTGATAAGTGACATAATCGGCACACTAGCAGTCTTTGTCTCCTGACCCTCATGCTGATATGAAGGTTCACCTGCCTCATGAACAACCTCCGAAGGTACCCGAGGAGCTATGAAGAAATCATTAGAAATGAACTCCTCCCACGAAATGCCCTGCAAGCCAAGCTGATGCATAACCACAATCTTGATGAGTGAAAAGTGATAGATACTACTGTACTATTGCTCAGGAGTTTAACTTTGCATGAGAGCGGTCATCGTCTCGATATTCCGGCACATGAAATAAGGGAGGTTCATCATCCTCACCCTGGTGAAATGCATCATCAACTTGATATGATAGGCATAAAGACGTGAAAAACGACCTTCACAACTGAAATATTTGATGATAAATTTCATCAGAGGAGCTTAGGAATCCTTTAAGAACCAGAAAAAAAACACTCTGCTGAGTTATTTCACAAAGCTAGGCCTGATATATGGCTCATAGTGTACCCTGTCAACCTGCTATCTTTTGTTCCATTGTTCTCCAACATTTGGTATTCCGGTTGCTTGAGAGATAGTTTCAGGTGTTAAAGTGAATGTTACGCTGGCAAGGGTGACTTGACCATCATGTAAATGCAACACAAAAAAATGGGCCAACTCCTAATGATGATGGACCCTAGCAACCATTTCACAAAATTGATAATAAGACTGCTGTTGAAAACATGCTATGGCAAGTGGACATGCCTGCAATTAAACCAATGAAGTGGGCTCCTCCCTCACATGTCTGCCACTCTTATGAGGTTTTCGAGGTGCATGTAATTTAGTTGTGGAATCAATGTCTCAGTCATAAGATGTATCTGTATCTGTCTCCATGATGTCCAAGGTCTATGTTGTTTTGGATGAAAATGAGAAGTTTGGTTCCTTTGATTTTGTTGCCAAATATGTGGTAACAAACGAGGGACTATGGAGGGATAGGGTGATGGAAATGATGGGCTATTATCAAGTGAAAAATGTCAATTAAAATCTGTGAATTGAAAAGTTTAGGGACAACTACTTAATTTCTTGGAATAGCCTTGGGGTTAGGGGAAATTTACAATTGGGATGGGGATAATGGGAATGGGATAGGAATGAGTGACTTTGGGATACAAGATAAAAGGGAAATGGGCTGCTATGATAAAATAAACAGTGATGAGGGGAAAAAATAAGGTGGAGAATGGAAGTATTTGGCACAAAACCAATTTCAAAACCCTAAGGGAGCATTCTTCCAACAAGAGAATAGGGTTTGATTTTTTGTATTAAAACTCTCATAAACATCACAAAACATCGGTTCATTGGAAATGGAGAGATGGCATGAATTACATGAACAAATATGGACCGAGCATTGTTCATTGTTGGGGCCCTTGTTTTGGAAACCCATTTTGAATATTTTGAATTTTGAAAACAGGAGGGCTTTTTGGGTTGCGGCATGATGACACATGGCAAACGCGACCATGTCGCAACTACAGCAAGTCGCGGAGCTATCAAGGCGGCGCAGAAGCAAGAGATAGCTGAAGAAAGCAGATGCATGAGGATATACAGAAGAAGACAGAAAGCGGAACATGCAGACAACAAGAGAGAAGCCGGAAGCAGCTGAAGAAGAACACAAAGAGGAACTAACAGTTGCGAAAGTGGCTGAATAAATAGCAGTCACCCGGCCGAAAGAAGATATGTGGAACAGGAGAAGGAATGCAAAGCGACTGAAGGAAATCGGCCAGGATATCTCTGTAGTTCCTAGGGTTCTCTCGATTACCTTTCTGTTATGTAAGGCATATGTATCAGACTGTAAGCTCTCCTTGCGGAAGCTATGTAACTATGAATGTGGGTGAAGATATCAATACTATTGCAGGTTGATGTCCTATTGTGTAATTCTTATGCATGCATGTTGGTTATGGTGATTTAAAATTTTATTTTCTTGATACCTATTCGCTCTATGAATGTTCTTATGGATATACATATGTTTATGCAATCAATTCAATAATAATCATGAGTTGCAGATCCTTCCCCTGCTATCGATCTATTCCCCTTCTACATGTGGTTGCGGCACGCCTCGGGTGAGACTCTCTGCTCCCCGGAGTAGGGTGATAATGCCAGCATGGTTCTAGACTACAGCGGATTCCTTTATTGGCCTCAACCCTTGAACCTGGGTCTTGCCTGCGAGACCTGTTTCCTCGCCAAAAAATGGTTCCGTTGCAGGGACCTGCATGTTATGAGGGGAACTAGATCATGGTATCAAGGATCTATGAAGGCGAAATACGGAGATGGTGGGATAACCATCTGGACCAGTTCGTTGCTCAATAAGCAGAGTTGATGAATCAAAACGAGAGTGTGCTTAAGGATCTTGTCCTTTTCTCAGATTCCGCCAGTGACACTTATGAGATCCTCTGGGGAAAGTTCCCTAGTGACCTCTATAATTGGTTGCGGAGGTTACAGATGAAGGTTCTTAGGGATAGCTCACGGAAGATAAACCACAAGTGGGTGCACGAGGATCTGGTGGCTCTGCATCGATTGGATAATGAATTGACCCGCGCAATGGATTTTTGGGTAGAGATGACTTTGAACGGGTATATTGTAGAGTTTGCCACAGAATGCTACCAATCCTTCTCGAAGGCTGAAGCTATCTTTCGTTCTGGGTTAAGAGGGAAACTGCTCAAGGAGATTCCGCTATGGATTAAGGCCCTAATGGTGGACGATGGGCTGTTGGAATTTCAAAATTCAAGCATGGAAGCATAAAACCCCAGTGCTGGGGGAAAGGCTGAAGGGACCGATGCTATGTAAAGTGTGAAGAGGGGAGTGGGGATGGATGTTGAGGCCGCGAGAAGGTTAGGGGAGCGACGTGCACATCGGTGGGCGCAGATCACTGACAGGTGGCGAGAAAGGGTGATGCGGGAGTTAAGACGACGGGAAAACAACTGGAAGAATCAAGAGGAGGCACCTTAGCAGATAGATATTATGGACACTCTGGCGGATACCCTGGAAAGAGAAGGGACCGTTATGGGAGTACGGCGGGTGCATGGGAGCCCGACTAGGAGAAAAGGAGAGACGACGACTGACGAAGACGATGCAGGAGGGTAGCCCGAAGAAGGTTCCGATGGCGAATGGTATGTCGCAATGCAGCAGTTGTTTCAAGAGCGGGCGGCATTCATCTCTCCAGGTAGCCCTACTTCCAACAATTTGCATGGCAAGGATCTCTTCCTTCCCCTGGTACTTTATCAACCTTTAAGTAATATTTTCGTTAAGTTACAAGCATTAAGTAAATTGCACAGCAGTTCATTGTCGACAGCGACATACGTCAGTAGCAGCATCACTAGTGGTGTCACATTCCCCAACGGTACAGTTACGCAACCAGGACCCATAGGGTTTATCCTGGTTACCCCTTCACAAGTCAATATGGCTGGGTCATTCACCTGGTATCCAGAATTCTCTGGCCGGGGCAACGATGATGTAGAGCAACACTGGTATCTCTACGAAGCCATATGGAGGGCCCGGCAGACGCCAGATGCAGGGAAGCTAATAGAGTTCCAAACCATGCTCAAAGAGAGGGCTCTGTGGTGGTTCATCAAGTGGTTTAAGGCCCACCCTAATCCTGTACTTGCAGACGTAAAGCAGGATTTCGTCCACGAATTCAAACTACCCCAGACGGACCAGCAGGGTCTGTCTGAGCTCTGGGAGATTAAGCAGAAAGAAGGAGAGACCGCTTGGGAGCTGATGCGGCGATTCAAAGATGCGATCGGGAAACTTAGCTACCCAATCGATCCAAACCATCAGAGGGATTGGTTCATCAAGGCTTTGCTGCCCTTGACACGAATCCCCCTCACAGAGCAGAAGATTGAAAATTTACAGGACGCTTTAGAACAGGCCATGAAGATAGAGGCCGTGGCGGGCTATCCTCAGGAATATCACGGGGGGTCGGCTCTGCAGGATCCTTTCTTAGTGGGACTACAGCATCAGATTTCTATTCTGATAGAAAATCTCAAGGAGATGCAACCTATAAGACTGGCCAGGCTGAACGTTTGGTGCACTCACTGCCTGGTTGAAGGCCACGTCGCAACCGAATGTCCTAGGCTATGTAGCACGGGTGTGGGACCCTCTGTTGCAACAATCCAAGGGGGTCCACCCCTGGTGGGTGGTGCAGCAATGAGTCCGCAAGGGGTATACCCGCCGCAATAGCCCTATGCAGGGTTCCCACCTCAACCGAACACAACCGCTACGGAATACTGCGAGATTTGCCAGACGATGGGACATCCTCCTCGGATGTGCCCGATACTACAGAAGTACTCCATGGTCCCAAACAATGTATACTGTGAGTTTTTTGTTTCCATGACTCATAAAACTGAGCAATGCAGGGCTCTCGATGCACTTGCGGATAAATTGGACTGTCCCTCCTACAGGGTGAACGAGGCTTCCAGGGGAAGAGGCGGCGGTATGCGTAGAGGCCGCACAGGGGGACGCGGTCCGGTGAAATGTTACAACTGTGACCAGGAGGGTCATGTGGCTCGGGAATGTCCCCTTCCCTGACGTCCCTGGCATTCCCAGTGTCGTGTGAACGTCCATGCCACAGAGGACTATCCAAAACTCATCAAGAAGTGGGAAGAACGGGCACGGCAGAGGGCCACAAATTTGGTAAATTCCGAGCCGTGCGGAACCGCGATTCCGACCATGCAGAATGTAGCGATCGTCACATGGGGTGGAAAGAAGACGGGAGAGGACGCTCATGGAAAGGAGCCGGACCGGGCTATTCGGCCCACCTCCTCGAAACACCTGATCCGGCCGGACGCGTAGAAGTGGTACTTCCAGGAGGCCGTGGAGGCTTTTTCTAAGCTGAAGGAAGTCGAGGGCCTTGAAGTACCCTCGACGACTGGCTCTGGCGAACAGACTGCTCTGGGGACCTTGGTTGAAGAATGGCTTCAGCTGTTCCTCAAGATTGTTAATAATGCTTCCATGCGGGACCAGCTCAAGCATACCCTGCACGACGCACTGCAGGGGAATACAAGGCCGAGGGAATCTGGGGACACAGCACCCCAATATGTGCAGCGCGTCAAACGAAACAAGCGACGAATGGGAAAAGAGTTTCGGCTTAACACATAGGTTGCAGGCTTCCAAATTAGCGATACCATGCTTGATTTAGGGTCTGACGTCAACATCCTGCCGCGGAAGACGTGGGAGGCTCTTGGACGACCACGGCTGACCTATTCGCCAATCCAACTCAAAATGGCGAACCAGTACTGTATTGTGCCGATTGGACGACTCGAAGGCGTCGAAGTCGACATTGCAGGGGTAAAGACTTACATGGATTTTGAGGTTATTGATATTATGGGAGACAAGGATCCTTACCCCACCCTGTTAGGCATCGATTGGGCTTTTGAGAATTATGCCATCATCGACCTCAAAAAGGAGCTGATGATCTTCGAAGATGGAGAAGTCTGGGTCACTCAGCCCCTCGACCCGTATCAAGGCCCACGATACACAGAAACTATGGACAACCGGGCAGACACACAGATGATGGACCACCTTTACCAGATGACTGCAAGGAAGTGGGAGGACTATATCAACCCGACCACAACAGGCTCTGTCAGTTGGCGCAGTGTCCAGAGCTCGGAGCTGGGCTCAGAGCTCAGGTGGGAAGATTGGCAGTAGGGTGGGTACGAGACCAGTACGCGGAGATGTGCTGCCATTGTCCGAGTTCGTTGGATTGGGGCTGAGTTCAGAAACTACCCCACCCTGTCGAACATGCAGGCTGTCAATACCTTTATCGCCAAAGTGGAGGACGGTGTACCAGAAGGACGCAGGATACCACTTCTGGACGTTGCACTATAGTCCACGTCAGCAAGGTGGTGGAGGAACCACCGCAACACCCTGTCGCAGTGGAGTTGCGTGGCGGAGGCGTTGCGGGCGCGGTTTAAAGAAGACGAAGGCCCTCGGAGCAGGCACAGGTACAAAGGAATTTCCGATCCGCGGGACCACCTGAAGAGCTGTGAGGAACAGTGGCAAGGTCTGGGATACCCGCAAGAGCTGTGGGTACATCGGTTCATTCACTTCTTAGATACCATTCCCTAGGCCTGGTACTTGGAAGAAGAGCGGAAAAGGGGCACCGGCTCCTGGCGGGAAGTCACGGACAAGTTTGTTCGGTGCTTCTCGTTCGAGGGAGAGCCGAGCTGGTGACCAGGGCACTACAGGCTATCAAGGGAGTACTATTTTTCCGCAACCCCGAGCCCAATGGGGGCACGTCTGCACCACGTTCTGAGGCCAAGCGTGAGTTGGTTTGCCAATGGATTGATGGCGATCCAGAAGATGACAGTCTGAAGGACCTCAGGCACTTATACTTCGAAGAGAAGGAAGGCAAGCGGAACATCAATGAAGGACCGACTACCGAAGGTGTCCATTTACAGCCGCTAAAGACAAAGAAGTTGAACATAGGTACGGAGGACAAACCCAAGCTGGTGACAGTTGGGGATTACTGGGACGAGGAGGTGAAAAAGGAAATTTTCAGCCTCCTCCAAGAATATGAGGACTTGTTCCCTTCGTCGGTTGTAGATCTGAAGGGCATCAAGGGTGACCTCGGTGAAATGCATATTGTGCTGAAACCAGATGCCAGGCCCGTAAAGCATCGACCCTATCGGCTGAACCCACGGGTCAAAGAAAAGGTCAAGATGGAAATCGACAAGATGTTGGCCGCAGGTCTCATCTTTCCGGTGGACGAAGCAGAGTGGGTGAGTCCCATTGTCATTCAGAACAAGAAGGACAAGGCGGAGATACGCGTCTATGTCGACTACCAAAGTTTGAACAACGCCTGCATCCATGATCCGTTTCCAACTCCATTCAGTGACGAAGTATTGGATCATGTTGCGGGAAACGAAGCTTACTCCTTCACTGATGGTTTTTCCGCCTATCATCAGGTGCGCAATGCGGAGGAAGACAAGACGAAGACGACGTTCACCACCGAATGGGGATCGTTCGCATACCATGTAATGTCGTTTGGCTTGAAGAGTGCCCCAGCTGTGTTTTCCCGGATTGTCATCGCTGCTTTCCGGGAGTATATCCACAAGTTCCTAGAGGTCTACATGGATGATTGGACCGTCTATAGCTTGTTGAAGAAACACGCCACCTTGTTGCGTATTATGTTCGAACGGTGTCGCCAGTTGCAGATTTCGCTGAACTTGAAGAAATGTATTTTTGCAGTTCCTTTTGACACGCTATTGGGACACGTGGTATGAAAGCAAGGGGTCTACGACGACCCCGCTAAGGTCGCAGTGATAGTCCACATGGAAGCCCCCAAAACAGTGAAGCAGTTGCACGCACTACTTGGGCACACCGGATATTACAGGCAGTTTATCCGAAATTACGCAAAGATCACTGCCCCTTTAGAAAATTTGCTGCGAAAGTCTGAAGTTTTCCAGTGGACGGAGGAGTGTTGGGTGGCCCCCAACACTCTGAAGGAAAAGCTGGCGACAGCGCGTATTCTAGTTCACCCATACTGGGATAAGCAGTTCCATGTGCATATCGATGTGTCCAGTATTGCACTTGGGGCTGTCTTGGCGCAACTCGGGGAGACTACAGTTGACCACCCAGTCTACTTCGCCAGTCGCAAGTTGTCCAATGCAGAGAAGAACTACACCACGACTGAGCGCGAGGCCCTGGAAATGGTGTATTCACTCTAGAAATTCCACCACTACCTTATAGGAGGCAAATTCAAGTTCTTCACGAACCACTCTACATTAAAATACTTGGTGAACAAGCCTGTTTTGGAAGGACGGATCTGTCGTTGGCTTCTAATTTTCTAGGAATTCACGTTTGAGGTGATTGTCAAGCCCGGGAGGTTGAATTTCAGGCTCGATCATTTATCCAGGTTGGAGACGGGGGAGAACGATGGCTCTCTCAACAATCAGCTGCCAAACGCTGACCTCTTCCGAGTCGAAGCTGTCCCGGATTACTTGGCCGACATTGCCACCTATCTGACCACGGGGCAGTGCCCTCAACACTACACCCCACTCCAGAAACGCCACTTGGTCGTTCACGCTGCCGAATACCAACTGATTGCGGGGCAGCTATACAAACTAGGCCTCGATGAGGTTCTGCGCAGGTGCGTACTTGACCACGAGCGCGACGCTGTGATGTGGGAATGCCAAAGCGGTGTTGCGGGAGGGCATGTTGGGGCAAATCCCACCACGAGGAAGGTACTCCAAGCTGGCCTATGGTGGCCGACAGTCGATATAGACTGCAAGACATTTTTTAGGCGATGCGATGTATGTTAGCGAACGGGAGGCCCTCTCACAGGGACGAGCTTCCGTTACACCTGGTGCATGTGTTGCGGCCGTTTGAGAAATGGGTCGTCAACTTCGTAGGTCCCATAGCCCCAGTCGCCAGACACTCCAAGGCTCGATACATCATTACCACAACCAACTACCTCACCTGGTGGGCCGAGGTGGCAATGGTACGAGATTGCAAGGCAGATACCGCAACACGGTTTATCTTTGAAAACATCATCAGTAGGTTTGGATGCCCACAAAGTTTAACCAGCGACCAAGGTACGCATTTCATTAACGACATGGTCAAGGCGCTGTTTGACACATTTATGATTCAGCATCACAAAAGCAGCCCGTACCACCCGCAGGCCAAGGGTATTGTTGAAGCATTTAATAAAATTCTTGAAAGGGGCTTAACTAAGATCTGCAATGCCCAGCGCGACGATTGGGATAAGTGCCTACCCGCTACATTATGGGCCTACCGGACTACGGTGAAGCGTTTAACCAATCAGACACCTTTCCAGCTGGTGTATGGTCGAGAAGCTGTGGTTCCCGATGATTTCACTGTACCAAGTCTTTTAATTGCCACATCCCTCAAGTTTTCGGAAGAGGAGTCACTTCAGGAACGCCTCCACGAGCTACAAGAACTGGACGAGTCTCGGTTCCTAGCCGAATTTCACCAGAAAGTTCAGAAGGACAGGCAGAGAGCGTAGCACGACCGCCCATCAATAACAAGACATTCCAGGTTGGCGGAAAGGTCCTCTTATATGACAGCAGGTTTCAGAAGTTTCCAGGGAAGCTGCAGATGCACTGGCTAGGACCTTACTTTGTCATCGAGATTAGAGAGTCCGGCGCCGTTCGGTTGGCTCAGCTGGACAGTACTGTTTTACCAAGATGGGTGAACGGCGCACACCTGAAACCCTACCAGGAGTAAGTTTATTCCAACATTCATCAATAACTCTCACAACCGAGAGCACCCGTAGAGTATCGTAGTCGAATAACTCTCCCGCAACCGGGATGAGCATAGGTAGTGTTTTTCGTTCCTGCACTAACTGTCAATAATCGCTCTGTTGCAGGACCGCACTGCAACCAACTGTGGTCGGGGAGGGGCGCATCCAGCGTGTCATCCCCGTAGGATTCACAAACGTGTTAGTGTCATTCCAAGTCATTTCAGTCAGTACTTGTGTCAGTCCGTAGGATCGTCTAGATTTAAATCATAAATTACCATAATTGGAAGTAACCTTGCCATCATCCGGAGTTACCTCAGCCATCGCGTCCGCCCATTTCCCCATGCCACCGTCAGCAACTGTCAAAATACCCATTGGTACGTGATTGATCGCACGATTATCGCAGAAAAGAATGCCAACAGGAATTAACTCGTTAGGGGGTCTCATCAACTCCACTCGTGCCAGGTGATGACATAACTTGCATGAAAACCAAAAGCACGAGAATGTTGGACCAGTTCGAATTAGCAATTGTAGCAGTACCAGAGCAGTTGAAGTCTCAAGACGCACAGCCCCAAGAGAGGATACCAAGGCAAATTCTACAGGTCTATCAGCGCCGAGCAAAAATGCCGAAGGCCATCCCAGCCGTCACGGAACCAGAGCTCGACAGCAGAATCCACAAGACCGAGTCCCTGGTCGGGAAGTATGATAATGCAGCCCTGATCGATGCCAACCTTTCAGATGCTTCCGAATTCCCATCCCTCCATTGGCAGGTGTATATGGAGCACTACTACACCCCAGCCGAAAACTCAGCCAGCCGAGTGTTACCAGAGTTCAGGGGCCTTCAGCAATCGTCTCTGATGAACTTAAGAAATCTTTCGGTCTTCGGGACCACAGGGCCGACTCTGCAGTGCACACACTTCCTCCTCAGTCGCATCCAGAATGGGTCCTTGTGGCTGAACAAGGAAATTCCCATTCACGCTGAGGATATTCATCGTCTCATAGGGCTTTCGCAGAATGGCGCAGACGTCTCAACTGCCTGTCAGACCTCCTCCAAGCGCGCACGAAAGTCGGGAGACGCGGACCTCTATGTCAAATATGGCACCCGCCGGGGGGGGAAAGGAGCCAAGATAGACCTCATCAATAAGCCCAATATTAGATTCGCCTGCTACCTCATTTCCAGCAAGACAATGAGGCACTATACCAAAGGCGAATGCACTCTGAACACTATCTCCATTGCAGAGCACTGTGTCCAGGGTACCAGGCTGAATTGGTGCTCCTTCTTGTTAAAAGAACTGTTCGACGCGTGCGAGGAGAACTATAAGCGCGCTACTACTTTTATTTATGGATATTTGATCGTCGCTTTTGCCATGTGGAAATGGCACACTCCCCTCATCCGGTTCCCAGTGGAGATTCCAGAGGGCCAGCCTCTCGCGATGAAGTTTGTTCCATGGAAGGTGTCGGCTGATCTGAGCACCAAATAGGTGAATGCTGAAGCATTCTGGAGCTGGTATGGGTTAATGACGGACGTCGTCACTAGCTAGCAACGGGTGCCCAGAAACCTGTTAGATGATTACAGCGAGCAAGTGTGGTTCGGGGTAAGTCATAGGCATACTTACCTCCAACCCACTTGCGTGCCGGAGGACACCTTCCGCATGACGCCGTTGAAATTCCAGCTGGACGATGCCACCTTCCACCGCGAAGTCTATTCGTGGCCAGGGGTCAGGAGGGAAACCCGCGATGGGATCCCCAGGTACAACTTTGAGCGGATGTTGCCATTGCAATAGTTTGCTGAGACGGATGCGGAAGCGCCACCACAAGAACTCCCCGAACCGCTCGTCCCAATCATCCGCCACTTCAACACACAGGTATGCACTTTCAATGCGGTGGCCCAGGTTATTTCTAGCGGTGCTGCTCCGTTCCCTTTATTTTCTGAGTTTCAGCTCACTCACTCCACCGCACACCCCCATACCGTTCCTCTCACCTCCCCCATCCCCACTATCTTGTTTACCTCTGCGAGTCCAATCACGACTCCGATGGGCGAGGAAAGCAAGCCTACGGATCAACCAGATGGCCCTCAAGCCAAGAGGGCCCGCACCACCGAGGCAAATCCGGTGGTGGACCTCACTGCTGATGATCCACCACTACCACCGAGCACAGGGGTGCTGATTCAAGAAGAACCCCTCATTGACCCATATGAGTTCATCAATATTCTCCTTCCACATCCCTCCACCGCCTCGTCCCCCGCTCCATCCACGAGCCATCCGCCTACCACTTCATCTGCCCCGTCCAATTCATCTGCTACCGTTTCCAACCCCGTCATCCGGGAACTCCTTGGTGGGGACCGCGGGGCTGAAGTTGACTCTAGTATTTCCACAGTAGTACCACCGGTCGATCCCGCGGGAGAACCCCACATTTCTCTTACTGATATATTCACACAGCAGACACACATTGTGTCCGACTCCGCTGAGGCTCAGCGTGAGCCAACTATCCCTCCACAACCGGGCCACATGGATCAGTAAGAATGGCCGGATCTGAATATGGCTGACTCAGTGCACCCAAAGGCCACGCCACCATCCCCTCCTGAGCATTCTAATCGATCAGTTTCCAGTGGGCAACCCTTGCAGGAAAGGATGCCGGAACAGGGTGCTTCAGGGACCGCCAACTTAGAGACCTGGGGTACAGCTCAGCTGTAATTATTTATTCAACGAGTGACCCAGTAGGCCGAAAGCCTTCATTCAGACCTCCAGCAGCGGTGTGACGAGCAACAACAAAAATAATTTGCGCTTACTGAACAGCGCGACCAGCTCAGAACAGCACAGGAGCAACTGGAAGGACAGATAAGCAACGTCACTCAGGTGTTTTCTGAGCTATGGCTGTACGTCGGGGCTCATTACCCTCAGCTGTCTCCTGATGTCATGAATACCTGCCTCGTCGCACCAGCGTTCCACCTCCGGATCGCATACAACGGCCTACACAGGGATAACCAGGAGCTTCAAGCAGCGTTAGTCGCCCGGCCAGCGCTACCGGACCTCGAGATTGTATATTCCACACAAGTTACAGCTAAGCAGGGCCAGGCCGCTCAAATGTAGGTGACCCTTAACTCTACGGCGCGCGAGGCTTACGACCTCTTGAAAAGTCTTCAAGAGTGTTCACTAGCCCTTACAGTCAAAACGCAGCCCATTTCTGCGCAGCTGCAGCAGATTTCAAGGGAAATTCAGGAGACTGCGGATCCCGTGCGGTTGGATCAATTATATGCTCAGGCGGACGAGCTCGAAGTACAGATTCAGCAAACCGAGGCCAACTCAGCGGTTTCCAAATGGGTAATTCATGAACTCTGTCTTCCCATTCAATCTAGTGCCAGATCAATGCAACAGCTAGCCGTCGAGGCCGAGACCTAGCTTAATATGGTGTTTGGGGCTGTCCCGGCGCACATAGAGGAGGCCGTTGTCACCAAGATCGCTGAAGAAATGGATTCACTGATGCAGGGGTGGCAGCAAGCTGTGTCGGCCTTCACTGAGCTTAAAGCTACAACGTTCCGCAGAGTTCCGGAGTTGGGGCCCTTGTTTGAACAACTTCCCGAAGGCGCACAACGAGAACCGGAACAAGCTGATGGTGCACAGCGAGAACAAGAACAAGATGAAGGCACATAGGGCGAACCGGGCATGGGATCAAGTGGGGCAATGGAGATAGAGACTGTCATTTGTGATTGACTCGGGGATGAGTCAAGAAACTGTGGTTGGGGCCTGTTGGGGCCCTTGTTTTGGAAACCCATTTTGAATATTTTGAATTTTGAATATAGGAGGGATTTTTTGGTTGCGGCATGATGACACATGGCAATCACGACCAAGTCGCAACTACAGCAAGCTGCAGAGCTATCGAGGTGGCTCAGAAGCAGGAGATAGCTGAAGAAATCAGATGCATGAGAATATACAGCAGAAGACAGAAAGCGGAACACACAGACAACAAGAGAGAAGCCAAAAGCAACTGAAGAATAACACAAAGAGGAACTAACAGTTGCGATAGTGGGTGAATAAATAGCAGTCACCCGACCGAAAGAAGGGAATGAAACAGGAGAAGTAATGCAGAGCGACTGAAGGAGACCGGCCAAGATATCTCTGTAGTTTCTAGGGTTCTCTCATTTACCTTTCTGTTATGTAAGGCATCTGTATCAGACTGTAAGCTCTCCTTGTGGAAGCTATGTAAATATGGATGTGGATGAAGATATCAATACAATTGCAGGTTGTTGTCCTACTGTGTAATTCATATGTATGTATGATGGTTATGGTGATTTAAAATTTTATTTTCTTAATACCTGCTCACTCTATGAATGCTCTTGCGTATATACCTATGTTTATGCAATCAATTCAATGATAATCATGAGTTTCGGACCCTTCCCTTGCTATCGATCTATTCCCCTTCTTCATGTGGTTGCGGCACGCCTCAGGTGAGACTCTTTGCTCCTCGGAGTAGGGTGGTAATGCCGGCGTGGTTCTAGACTACAGCGGATTCCTTTGACACAGCAGACACACAGGTCTTTCTGCGAGACCGATTAGGTGTTATTACAACTAAAAAATTTAAAATCAATTACATTTATTTACATAAAGATGAAATAGACTATTTTTCTTCAAAACAGAGTTTTGAAGAAAAATCATTATTAAGCATATAATGATGAGATTTTTAGCACTGAAACCTTGTTTCAGACTTCCTCATGTGCCTGCTGACCATTATTAGGCATTCTGAAGACCTGATTAATGAAACCCTAGAACTAATGAGACTAAAACTCTAAAATGACTCTTTGCAAACTGTGAGACCAAAAATGACTGTAAATGATTTTAATGAACATAAATAGACCAACAGGTAAAGGACATGAGGGACATGAGTGACAAGCCACTACCGTCAGATGATCCATGCTCCTAATGGAATGCAACTAACTGGATGAGACACCTAATAATGCAATGCAACAAGAGAAATTTGATCTTTGACGGAGGGATGAAGATACCGACACTAACATTGGCTCCAATGTGGATGGTAGCTCCTTGGAGGTGCCAAGAATGGAAAATCTTTAGGAGAGAAGACAATTTCCTTCATCCATTGGGCTATGGAGTCAATATCTTCGACGAACCAAAACAAGACTCTTGACTCATTGTGAGAACTGAAAACTGACTCAAACCGACTCAATTTTGAAACCAAAATGACTGAAAGACCTGACTCAATAAATCAAACCAAAACTGAAATCAATCTTCAGATTTATAGCCTTCACCTCGGGCTCCAAACTGAAAGAATGATGACAGCACATGCTTGCAATGAAACTATATTGAAACTGACAAAAATGACTCAAGACCTACTTAACTGAAATTTGTACTTACAAAGCTTTTTAATGGCAGTAGTCCATCGAGATTTGAGGGCTTCAAATTATGATGAAAACCAACTGCCTACTGATGAAATATGTACAATCATGTGTAGTGAGCCTTCCAATGTAACCAATCCAGCAGATGGCTACATATCGAAATTCGGCTCTCACTTTTCTCGAGCAGGTAGAACGATGTACATGTAGGAAACTCACAATAACCACTGAAACCAAGGCTTATGATAACAAACCAGGCAACATTTATCTTTCTGATGCTTGCAAAAGAATGCTAAAGGGATCTTGAATATCCTGAAGCAATAGTTGGTCTTGAGATCCAGCAGCAAAATTACAACTACTTGTTTCATTCTGATCTGAAAGAAAAATTGATTTCCGAGTGATAGGAAGGCACAGAGAGGTATAAGCTTCTGCCATCTGAGTGTTAGCTGTAAGTTCCTTGACCATGAGAAATTCTGGCATATTGTCTCTCTCAAGTTCATATTCTTCAAGTTCATGGCCTAGGTCATTCTTAAACAGAAAACAATCTTCAAGATTATCAAACATGACAGCCTTATCATCTTCATGAAAGAAAATATTATCTGTTTGCTGATCTATAAAACTACTTACAAGACTGTCATCATTTTCAAAAGAGGAAGAATTTTCACCAACACTTTCTTGACCATGTGGGCACAACAAATTTGCTTTAGCTTGGGCTGTAACATGACCTTTTAGGAGTTGATCTATCTCATCTTCAGACAAAGGAGATAATTATTTTTGTTTTATTTTGCTCAAACAATGATTGTCTTCATGAAATAGCATTTTAAAAAATGAAAAAACTGAATGACAGTCCTTAATTCCTTGATCTTCTGAAATTTGAAAACATTGTTGATCATCTTCATATGACATGGCAATCAAATTATCATTTATCACTGAGTTATTGAAAGAAGATTTTTCACTTACTTGAACAAAGATCTCATCTTGTTTTTCACGAACTGACTGGATTACCTCCTCATGAAGGCTTTGTTCTAATGAAATGAGAACATTTGGATCAATAACTTTGTCTTCTTCATTCCAGATGATCTCAACAGCAGAGTTCTCCTTCATGGGATTCAACACAAGGTATTCTTGATCATCACGATCTGAATCTAGATCTGAAATAGCTGACTTGACTTTATCACATTCTGAAATTGAAACTTGACTTTCCTGCATATTGTCTTCTTCTATGGACAGATCTGAAATAAAACCTTCTCTTTCATCATTTTCCATTGTACTAAGATCTTGATCCTACTGCAAAGTTTCCTGAGCATCTTGATGAGTATCCTCTAAGTTCTCTTTATGCTGCTGAAATGGATTTTTGTACAGAGCCTCCATGATCTCATCATCCATGAAGTCATCATCTTCATAAAATTTTTCAAGATTTTCAATAAAACTATGAACATGGCTACAACAGTTCTGAACTAAAGTTAAGGATGGATAAGATTCTTTATACCTTTCAAAGAACATGGTATGAAAATCCTTTAAACAGTAAATACAAGCAGGCGGCAAAATTTCATACCAAGATCGGGCTTCACCTTCCAGAGTGGCCATGAATATCTTCATCAAGAAATCTTCAGGAAAATCAACCTTCAACTTGCGAATATGTATGTGAAATCTAACCAAATGTAAAGCAGCATCCTTCCTATCATCATCTTTAAACGTAGGAAAATTCCTTTGCCAATCTACCTTAGGAATTTTATTTAGAAAACCTGGAATATGATCTCAGCTCATGGGAGCATACCTTCAATCCAGCGAAACCATTTTTATAACAATGAATTCACCAAGAAATTCCTCAGGCTACTGATTCTTGAAGAGTAGAGTCGCCATAAAAATTCTGAACCTTAGGATTCTTCGACACTGGAGTCGCCAGGTGAATGATTTCAGCCTTCCTATGTCTGATCGTTGTCCACCATCAACCATCAGATCTAAATTGATACATGTACTGGGGAAATTTGCAAGTCAGATGTTACATTTATAAAAATAGACCGGAGATTGACTGAAGCAGTGTTCATCTACTTTCGCTAATGCAAAGCAAGAGCGTTTCGAGGGCTACCTGGCATAACTTTAGGCTCCGCCTGTAGTTTATAAAATGAATAAAATTAACAAGAAAACCATTTTGTTTTCCCCCAATAGAGTCGCCACTATGTTATTTCCTAAATCTACCTCAAGCTGAAAAAGGCAGAGTCTAGGGTAACAACAAACCACGCTTAATCTGGTAGCTAGCCCTACCAGATCGGGAGAGGGCTCTCTCCTTGTCAATCTTGCAAAAAATGATCAGTGAGGCTTTAGATGACTTGAATAAAGGCTGATTTTAGGCTAGGTATATATGTAAAAGATTTTGATTTGATTTTGAAGGTGTTTTGTTGGATCAAAGGGAAGGGCAGATTTTGGGTTTGGGAAATGATCAGTTTTGCAGAGAGCTAAATGGGACAAGAAAGGCAATTGTTTTGACGCTTCAAATTTGAATGAAATGGATACCTCAGAATAGTGAGGAGTTGAAGAGGGCAAGAGGCTTCAGGAATCCTCTTCAGACAGTTGAAAACATAGAAAATTAAACAAAACTCAAGGTAGAGCACTACAAATCTAATGAATTCCACCTTTATTACTTGTTTGTTTAACTTAAGAAGAAATAAGAAGGAAGATGATACACATGAAACATCAGTAAACCTACAATCACAGAGAGAAATACATCATCAAAACAAAGAGACACATGGATCCCAAGGAGTGCTGCAAACCCTGGTCTATTCCTTTGCCAAAATGTAGAGATGAAATGTACAATGAAGCTCAAAGCAATCCCAAGTGTCCAACCCTGAAAATGACTGAGAAACTACAAGATATAGACAAGCATAACTCATCCCCATGCCTCTAGGGGTCGAGATCACTAGTTTAGGAGCTGTTTCAACAAGATCTAAACTAAGAACTGGAAAATAGGCAGTGGAACAACTTGCCTCTATAAGATAGGAAACTGATTCATTCAGTTACAATTCACCTTTTGATGAATGAATCTACTTCCATGAGTAAAAACTTGCCAAAATTAAATCAAGAGCCATGAAATTACATCAAATTACATCAATATTTTTACATGTGGAAGTAAAAAATTCAAACTGGCCAAAACTAGTCGAAAAATAGAGTTACTGAGTCAAAACTGAGCCAAAATCCCCATTGTGTCGCGCCTGAAATCTCTATGCTTCGCGCCAGTTTGGAGCCAGTTTTGAAGGCCTTCTCGGTGTCCAAATTGAGCGCAGGATAGTTTTTTGGAAATATCTGCTTGTATACTTTCCAACCCAAGTGAAATTTATGAATTTGGTTGCCATTTACCCATCCAAAAATGAGTTTTCCAAACACTGCTTCCTGTGTGTCCAAAAAGGGGCAGAAAGGTCATTTTTAGGGTGTTTTTGACCCCTCCGGCAACCCAAAACTTGTCAAAATATCTGGGTAATGGGTAGGCATGAATAAATTTTCATGAAAAATCCAAAAATACAAAGTTTTACCCAAGAGGAGCTCCCAATCATAAGCGTGCGCCAAGTGGCGCGACGCGTCGGGCAGACAAATCTGTGTTTAGGCCAAAAAAAACAAAATTGACAAAATGTATCCAAAATTTCTTGAAATTTGGGCTGATTGTCCTCCATCATGCACTATGCTGAGCCAAGGAAGCTTCGGCCAAAATTTGGAGTCTATCATGCCTTTTGGACGCTTTAATGCCCTCTTTAACTTTGCCTTTAGGATCTTGATTCGTGCTTTACAAACATGATTTCTCGCCCAATAATGATTATTCATGTGCCTCAACATGTTATTTTCCTTGTTGGCCTTCTCCAACAGTTTCTCCAAATTAATATTGACCCTTTCGAGCCAAGTCTCTTGATCAGCCTCAATCTCTCATGCAATGGATGTCATCTTGGTTTGGCTTCTTTGGGCAGCTTGCTAGTTCTCACGGATATTTTGCAACTCCATGATAGTATGCTAATCTTCCAACTGTTTGTTTCATTGCTCAAGGTAGTTGATAATCCATTGGGCTCTTTGCAACTTGACGAAAAAAGTGTCTATCTCCGCCTTCTGCTCCTGAATAGTCTCTCTCAACTTTGAGCTTGGTAAGCCCAAATCCTCATCAATGAGTATGAAATTTGTATCCTGGCCTCCTGAAGGCCCCTCATCCTACATGGGCCTCTTACCTCTGTCCTGTACCTGTACCTGTGCTACTGATGATGGAAGCGAGACCCCTTCCACCCCGGGTGGAGATAATACTCGCCTGGCTGCTGCAAATAACCCTCTAGTGCCTCTCTGATAAGTGACATACACCGGCACACTAGTAGTCTCTGTCTCCTGACCCTCATGATGATATGAAGGTTCACCTGCCTCATGAACAACCTCTGAAGGTACCTGAGGAGCTATGAAGAAATCATTAGAAATGAACTCCTCCCACGAAATGCCCTGCAAGCCAAGCTGATGCATAACCAAAATCCTGATGAGTGCAAAGTGATAGATATTGCTGTACTGCTGCTTAGGAGTTTTCCTTTGCATGAGAGTGGTCATCTTCTCGATATTCCGGCACATGAAATAAGGGAGGTTCATCATCCTCACCCTGGTGAAATGCATCAGCAACCTGATATGATAGGCATAACGACGTGAAAACCGGCCTTCACAACTGAAATATTTGATGATAAGTTTCATCAGAGGAGCGTAGGAATCCTTTAAGAATCGGAAAAGAAACACTCTGTTGAGTTTTTTCACAAAGCTAGGCATGATATATGGCTCATAGTGTACCCTGTCAACCTGTTGTCTTTTTTTCCATTGTTCTCCAACATTTGGTATTCCGTTTGCTTGAGAGATAGTTTCAGGTGTTAAAGTGAATGTTACACCGGTAAGGGTGACTTGAACATCATGTAAATGCAACACAAACAAACGGGCCAGCTCCTTATGATGATGGACCCTAGCAACCATTTCACAAAATTTATAAAAGGACTGTTGTTGAAAACATGCTATGGCAAGTGGATAGGCCTGCAATTCAGCCAATGAAGTGGGCTCCTCCCTCACATGTCTACCACTCTTATGAGGTCTTCTAGGTGCATGTAATTCAGTTGTGGAATCACTGTCTCAGTCATAAGATGTATCTGTATGTGTCTCCATGATGTCCAAGGTCTATGTTTTTTTGGAGGGATAGGGTGATGGAAATGATGGGCTATTATCAAGTGAAAATTGTTAATTAAAATCTGTGAATTGAAAAGTTTAGGGACAACTACTTAATTTCTTGGAATAGCCTTAGGGTTAGGGGAAATTTACAATTGGGATGGGGATAATGGGAATGGGATAGGAATGAGTGACTTAGGGATACAAGAGAAAATGGAAATGGTCTGCTATGATAAAATAAACAGTGATGAGGGGAAAAAACAAGGTGGAGAATGGAAGTATTTGGCACAAAACCAATTTCAAAACCCTAAGGGAGCATTCTTCCAACAAGAGAATAGGGTTTGATTTTTTGTATTAAAACTCTCATAAACATCACAAAACACCGGTTCATTGGCAATGGAGAGATGGCATGACTTACATGAACAAAGATGGACCAAGCACATTTGGAGATTTTTGAAGAAATGGCAATAAAATTGTTTCCGGCCCTATGCGTCGCGCGCCAAACCCAGTGCGTTGCGCTGCTTCTATGCGTCACGCAGGAGTAAATTTTCACACAGGGAGCCGACCCAATGCATCGCGCTCGCCCGATGCGTCGCGACAGTCACCCAACGTGTCGCGCAAGGAAACTTCACACAGTCTGCCCTCCAATTTCCTTCTTCGCTCCTCACAATTTATCTTTGGCTTTCTCCTGTTCTCTTAGCATTCAAATGGAGTCTTGAAACATAAAAATGATATTTATACCAAGGATTTTGATTTTCCATTTGAAAAACCCACTTTGCAATGTTTGAAATTTGACATTTCACTTTAAAAACTCTGTTTTGCTTCATTTTTGCTTTTAGACTGAATGATGAGATTTCTGTCTGTCCTGCAGGGAATGGATGGCATGGAGCTTTGGAAAAGGCAATCAGGGTTGCCAGTGGAGTGTTATTACAACTGAAAAAACTTGAAAATCACATTGCATTTATTACATAAAGATGAAATAGACTATTTTTCTTGAAAACAGAGTTTTGAAGAAAAATCATTATTAAGCATATGATGATGAACTTTTAGCACTAAAACCTTGTTTAATACTTGCTCATGTGCCTGCTGACCATTATTAGGTATTCTGAAGACCTGATTAATGAAGCCCTATACCTAATGAGACTAAAACCCTAAATGACTCTTTGCAAACTATGAGACCAAAAATGACTGTAAATGATTTTAATGAACATAAATAGGCCAGCAGGTAAAGGACATGAGGGACAAGAGTGGCAAGCCACTACTGTCAGATGATCCATTCTCCTAATGGAATGCAGTTGACTCAATGAGACACCTAATAATGCAATACAACAAGAGGAATTTGATCTCTGACGGAGGGATGAAGATACCGACACTAACAGATCAGAAAGTGAAAAAGAGCTAACTGAAATTATCTTAGACTTGCATAAAATAGGTATTGACACCTCAGCTCTAGTAACACAAGAAGAAAAAGAGGAGTTTTGGGAAGTTGTTACTTTTGAGTTGTTGTTGGAAAAAGAGTCTTTAGATAAATTCAAAGAGCTTGATCCTTTTGAAGTATTGTTGAAAAGTAAAGCTGGTTTACCTCTTCCAAATTGGAGTTCAATTGTTAGTAGATCAAAAGACAAAACAATTATCCTCATAGCCGTTTTTCATCCTCTATTTCTACCATCCCTAAAGCTACTACAGTCTCTCTAACCATGGCTAGAAATATACCTCCTCCACCTACTGCACCTGCTAGATATGCCCCTATTATTCTTCCAGCTATTTTACATGACCTCCCTAGCAAATATGCTGCTAGAATCAAAACTTGGGGAAGTGGTAAAGACATTACAGCAGAAGAACATGTGGATAAATTTAATGATTTTATAGACATGGAGGAGGTTGATGATGAAGATGTTAAGTTGACGTTGTTTGCTCAGAGTTTTATTGGTGAAGTTAGGAAGTGGTATGAAGCCTTTACTCCTGGAAGTATTCATAATTGGAATGAGTTTGAATATTCTTTTATGAGAAAATGGGGAAATAGAACTAATCCAATACAAGCCCTCACTGAGTATAGCACTCTGAAAAGAGCTATTGATGAATCTGTTCAAAACTTTTCAAAAAGGTTTAAAAATCTTTTGACTATAATTTTTCTATATTGCTGAGAGAAAGAGAATCCCCTTCACTCGCTGAAATGAAAAATGATGTAGTGAATGTGGAGGTTAATTTGATAATAGCTAAAAAGTAAAAAATGGGCTAGACTAAGCTGAAAGAAGAAGAGAAGCCTTCCTCATCTATCTCTTAGGATAAGTTGGATTAAATTATGAAAACAATGGAAAATTTGATGGATAGATTAGACCTTGGGAATAACTCTGCTCCTCTTGCACAACATGAACCTCAATTTAGAAATCCTCAGTTTAGGAGACCTCAGAATCAGCAAAGACCAAGGGAAAATGGAAATCAGCAGCCCGATCCCCCAGTGAGACCTCCTTTCCAACAAAAATTGATTGATGAAGAAGAGGATCCTGAAATTCCCGAGGAGTCTATTCATTGTTTTGATGAAGAAATGTCAAGAATTTTCTTGACTAAATAAGAACATGATCAATTAGACCAAAGTAATCATGGAGAGGAAACATCAGACTATCTAAAGGGGTATCAACATGCTATTTTTGAGATGCAAAAACAATGCAATCTTAGAAATAAAAATGTGCCTATCATTGCAAACAAAGTATAGCCTAAGAAAGATACACCTAAAGTTGTTGATGGCAAGAAATATGCTCCTAAGGTCGCTAAAGGTAAGAAAGATACACCAGTTGTTCCTCCTATCAAAGAAGCTGAAAAATCTGTTTCTGTTTTCAGCCTTGAGAATGAAATTTCTAAGATTAAAATATCAGTTCCTTTTGGTGAGATTCTAAAGGTAAATGAATATAGAAGCATGATTGTCAAAATGTTGAATTCACAATCGGGAGCTGCTGATATCTTGAATGTACTAGAAGATCATCCAACCATATACTTGGGTCCAAGACTAGAAGATGAACAAAATGATGAGGTGCCTCCTTTTTATGTGAGCCTTAGCATTCACGACATGAAATTGCATAATTCTATGTTGGATTCAGGGGCCTCTCACAATATTATGCCCAAAGTAATCATGGAAAGAATTGGGTTAGAAATAACTAGGCCATATAAGGAATTATTTTCTTTCGAATCGAAAAGAGTTCAATGCATTGGTTTAATTAAGGATGTTGTTGTTGGTGTAACACAAGTTCCTGCTAAGACTGTGGTCATGGACATCGTGGTAGTAAAAATTCCATCGAAGTTTGGTATGTTGTTTTCAAGGTCATGGGCAGCAAAAATCAATGGTACAATGCTGATGGACCTTACTTATGCTACCATTCCTGTTGTTGGTGAGCAAAGAATATTGTATCGAGAGACAAGAATGGCCTACATGGTGAGTAGTAAAGAAAAACCCCAAAATTTTCTAATTTATTCTCTTGATAGTGAACTTGGATTTGCTATTCTTTTCAATGAGTTGACTAGTGAAGCAGAAGATGAGAGGAAAGTAGAAAACCAGAGTTCTGAAATTCAACAGTCTGAAAATTAGCAAACAGAAGATCACCAAGTCAGTGATAAGGAGGTAGAAGGTTGGTGGTAATTGCATTTTGATGGATCAAAAAGTAGAGAAGGAGCAAGGGCAAGGATTTGGATCACAATTCCAAGTGATGAGAGTAAGCTCTTTTCCTATAAATTGAACTTTGATTTCACGAATAACATAGTTGAGTATGAATCCTCGATTTTGGGTCTAGAGGTTTTGAAAAGAATGAATGCTCAAAATATTTATGTTTTTGGAGATTCAGAGTTAGTCAAACAGGTTGAAGGTGTTTATCAAACAAAAGATATAAGGATGAGAGCATATAGGAACTTAGTTTTGGACATGTTGGAAAACTTTCAAGCTTATTCATTCATGGCCAAAACTAGAGAACAAAATTCCATTGATGATTCTCTTGTTGTCTCTGCAAGTCTTTTCATTATTTCTATGTATTCCACAGAAAAATATGAGGTTGAGATTCACCATAGACCATCTATCCCTGATAATATTACTCATTGGCAAGTTTTTGAGGATGATCAACAAGTGAAGAACTTTATTGAGTTGAAAGAAGAGTTTGAAAATATACAATTAGATCAGCAAAATATGCTTGCTGAGTCTAAAGGAAATTCTGAAGTTTTTCAACTAAAGAATAATTCCATATCAAAGGGACTCATACCTCTTGAATTTTTTTTTGATCAGAATGATGTTTTTAAATCCCCTAAGATACAAGTCGATGATGAAGAAGTTGAGAGCTGTAACCTTGGTACAATAGCTATGCCCAAAATGATTAAACTTTCAAAGTTTCTTTCAGCTGATATGAAGTTTAAGTATATTGAAATGATGAAGAGATTCATAGATGTTTTTTCTTGGAATTATGTTGATTTGAAAGAATACAACCCCACTATTATTCAACATACTATTCCCATAAAAGAAAATTAAAAGCCTTTCAAGAAGAAGTTGAGGAGGATCAATCCACTTCTCATGCCATTAATTGAGAAGGAGATCAAGAAACTCTTTGATGCCAAAATCATTGTCCCAATAATATTTTCAAATTGGCTTGCAAACTTGGTTCCAGTTAGGAAGAAGAGTGGAGAAATCAAAATATGTATTGACTTCAAAATTTGAATAAAGCCTCTCTGAAGGATAATTATCCTCTCCCAAAGATGGATCAAATTTTGCAAAATATTGTTGGTTCTCAGAGAATGTATATGTTTGATGGTTTTTTAGGTTATAATCAGATCCTTGTACATCCTGATCATTAGGAAAAAACAACCTTTACTACACCATGGGGTACTTTCATGTACGCCAAGATGCCATTTGGTCTCATGAATGTAGGAGCTACTTTTCAGAGGGAAATGGACATTGATTTTTCTGAAGAGAAGGACAAGATGGTTGTTGTTTATATTGATGACATAAAATTCTTCTCAAGGAGGGAAGAAGATCACTAGAAACACCTAGAAACTGAAATGTAGAAGGTTTGGCATCTCTCTAAATCCCACCAAAATTATTTTTTCTTTAACTTCAGGTAAATTACTTGGACACTTAATTTCTAAATATGGGATTAAGATTGATCCAAATAGGGTCAATGCAATTCAAAAGGTGGATTTTCCAAGAAGCAGGAAGGAGATTCAATCTTTCCTTGGAAAGGTAAATATTGTAAGGCGATTTATTCCTAATTTTGCTGAGATTGTGAAGGACATAACAAGGATGTTGGAGAATGGAGTTGACATTAAGTGGACAGCAGAAGCAAGACACTCATTTGAGGAAATCAAAAGGGCACTCACACAAGCACCGTTATTGATCAGTCCAGATTTCTCAAAAGAATTTCTGGTTTTTACTTTCGCATCAGAGAATACTATCGCTGGAGTTCTGCTACAAAAGGGACAACAAGGTATTGAGCAACCTATTTCCTTCTTTAGTAGGACATTAGCTAATTATGATCTGAAGTATAGTATCCTAGAGAAGAAAGCATATGCCTTGGTGAAGGCTATAAAATATTTCAGAATTTATATTCTGCATTCTCATATTTTTGGCTTTTGTTCCCAATACTATTGTGAAAGACATCCTCACTCAAGCTGACCCTGATGGTAAGAGGGGAAAATGGATTGCTAAATTGCTAGAGTATGACATAGAGATTAAGCCGACAAAATTGGTCAAAGGGAAAGGCTTAGCAACGCTGATGGCGTAGTCAAAATTTGACTGTCTTGACATAAACTTAATTGCAGAAATATCATAAATTTCAGATGAGAAAGAAGAACTAGTTCCTATTGAAGAAAAATACATCACTTCAGATTGGTACAAGGAGGTTGTTTTTGTCCTACAACATCATAAAGCACTTGCTAATCTAAAAAAGTCTAAAGCAAGGTTTGTAAAGCTAAAAGCCTTGAGATATTTTATTTTTGATAGAAATCTTTTTTGGAAAGATACTGGTGGAATTTTGCTAAATTGTTTACTGGAAGAGGAGGCTGATAAAGTAATTGAGGAGTTCCACAAAGGAGATTGTGGAGGTCACCATTATTGGAAGGCCACAGTGAAAAATATTCTTAGAGTAGGGTATTATTGGCCTACAATGTTTAAGGATGTCTACAAAAAGATTGCTGCTTGCCATGAATGCCAGATTTTCGAGGGTAAGAAGAAACTTGTACCTTTACCTTTAATTCCTATCTATGGGGAAGTGCCATTTTAGCAGTGGGGGCTAGATTTTATTGGAGAGATTCATCCATCATCATCAGGTCAACATCGCTGGATTCTTACAGCAACTGATTACTTCACCAAATGAATTGAAGCAATCCCAACTAGGCAAGAAAATGATTCTGTGATTATTTATTTTTTAGAAAATAATATCTTGTCTAGGTTTGGTTGCCCCATGAAGATTATAACTGATAATGCACAGGAATTTAAGTCTAAGAAGCTGATCAATTCCTATCACCAATATCATATTACTCTTGGGCATTCTACTGCATACTATCCACAAGGGAACGATCTTGCTAAATTTTCTAACAAGAGCATTGTGAGGACCATTAAAAAGGTGTTGCAGGAGAATAAGAAGGCTTGGCATTTGAAGCTGAAGTATGCCTTATGGGCTGATAGGATATGCACAAAAAGGTCAATTGGAACTTCACCATATGAGCTGGTATATGGGGCTGAGGCCATTTTTCCTACATCCCTTGGGGTACCTGTTATGAAGCTGATTCAAGGATTAGAAGAGGAACCTAATGCAATCCAGAGAAGAATTAATCAGCTAATAGCTCTGCAAGAGAAGAGGAATGAAGTTTATAACAACAATCAACAATTTCAAAATAGAATCAAGAGGAAATTTGATAAGAAGATCAAGGAAGAAAGTTTTCAAATTCAGGATGAAGTGCTAAAATGGGAGGCTAGAATTGAAGAGAAAGGCAAACATGGTAAGTTTGAGAACTTATGGAAAGGCCCTTTCAAGATAACTGCTTTTCATGGAAACAATACTTACATACTGCAGGAGATGGATGGAAAATCATATGTTGGAGGACCTGTCAATGGCAGGTTTTTAAAGCATTAATCTTCTTGAAATTTGATTGATCATTCATGTCATTGTACATATTCCATTTTATGATTTTTTCTGCTAATAATGAGAAGCTAAATTAGCAAGCTTGAGCCTGAGGTGAAGGCCATTAATGCTTGAGGAGAAATCTTGGAAATTTCAAAGTTTTTTTGTTTTGGTCAAGAAAATGGATAGTAGCACTGGAACTACTGGTTCTTAGTGTAATACAGGGGCACACTATCCCAAGTGGAGCCACTGTTATCACCCAAATGTTTTTTCAAAACATCATTGTGTCAAGTTTGTTTTCGGTCATGGTTCAAAATTGAGTTTATAAGTCAATTTAGGATTTGATCAAGGGTAAGTTAGATTTTCATAAGTTCAAAGCCCATCCTTAAGTTCAAATAAAGTATTTTTTAAGGTCTATTCATTATCAAATATCCATAATTTCCATTTGTGGGTCATTTCTTAAAGTTTCGGGTCAAAACTATGTAATTAGCCAAAAAACCTCGTTTTTGTAGCGCCACTAGTTCAAAAAAGTTGATTTGCGCTACGAAAGCGCTAGTAGTTTCGTAGCGCAAATAGGGACAAATACACTATCAGCACTACGAAAGCAGGGTTTCTAAACTGTCTTGTCATTTGAGCTGAAATATGTCAGAATCCGTTGGGAAATGATATGTTAGTGGTATGATGAGTCAGTTAGTGATGAGATTCAATGTACTTACCCATCTTGCAGTCATCATTGTCATGGTAGGGTATGAACGAGACATCATTCAGTTATGAGATGAAATTTTAAATTCAAAATCTTGCTTAATTGGTCATTCTCATTTCCTTTGCCTCCATTCAAGTGTCTGAACTCTAAAGTATCAAGCCAAACCTGTGGCTGTTTCATACAAAGGTTTTCTACATGTTAATCAAGCGAGGCTGATATAAACTAATCAAGAGAGGCTGCTATTTCACATATTCAAGCAAGGCTGATTCAATTTATCAATCGAGGATGGCAGATTTTCTGTGAAGCATGACAGAGGAAAATAAAATCCACAAAGGGGGACACTGCTTAAGACATGAGCCTGAAAATATGAAGGCCATAATTGAATACCCACCAGTGATGGAGGCGTTCAGCAGAGTAGGTTGTCTTCAGTTTTGTCAAAAGTTGCAGGGTTTCCACACACAAGTTTCCAAAGAATTTGCCTTGAACTTCAATGGAACAACTACTAAGGTTGGGATGCTAAGTGTGCCAATTACACCAGAGATTATTGCTACTATTACAGAGATACCAAGAGGACAAGAAACTTGGTTCAAAAGTTTCAAATTTGATATGGAGCCTGTTAGGACCCCATAATGTACCATTTTGACCATACATTTTGCTATCATTTCACTCTTTTCCAGTCCATATTTAAAGCTTATACTATCACTTTCATCCATTCTTCCAAAGGTATATAACATTCTTCTCTTTACTATATGTTTAACCTGTTTTACATATAATTTTACATTACTTTCATTTTTAATCATTAATCAAAAATATATAGTTGCTGAGACAGTTTGAAGACTGCAGATAATCATGGCTGTCTGAAGACCGCGTCGCTGAAACAGTCAACATGGTATGCAAATCCCATTGCCGAAACAACCCATGATTTGCGATTCTAAAGTAGTATTTAAGGCATGACGGAAATAAGAAAAGACAAGTAAGACTATTACCTGGCGTAACTGCTTCGCCTGACGTTATGTGGCATATTAATAACAACACTTTGCTATAAAGCTGAAGGTCTATTTGATCGAAGATCAGATTGCGGGTTAAAAATGAGTTATATAATGTAATCAAATATAATAGTCTCTCTTTAAAGAAGATATCAGCTTTAGAAGACAATTAGAGACTACGGGAGGTTTATTTTGAGAAGGAGGCAGTAGTCAATATTTACTTTTGTGAGATGAATAAAAAATCTTGTTTAGGTATTCCATTTTTAATTCTTTTTGCAGAAGAAGTTCATAGGAATAGGGTCATTCTGTTATATGTATTCATCTTTCCTTCTGCAGATTGGTTTCCCTTCCTATATTGTTGTATTTTTAATGTAATCCATGATTCTTTTGGTAATTGTCTGCAATAGAAGGATTGTATTTGCTGTAACTCAAGTATACTTCAGTTTGTTGAACAAGGTGTGATTAGTGTAATTTTTACTACAACATTTCATTTCTTTTGAGATTAAGCATATACGATTATTGAATTTGAAATAGCTAAATTCACAGGTTCAAATAATTTTATTAACATAGGTGTTTATTCAATAAACAATGTTAAAGTGACCAACATTTTTAAGTAATTATTTAGGGGAAAACAGTATAATTCCAAAGCATTGATGTTTGTTTGGAGATGTTGATACATGAGAGGATCTTTGAACCCATAAGAAAACTAATACACAGGTAGCAGGCAAGGAAGGAGGAAGAAAAGACCATTGGTAAATCAAGTATCAGCGATCTTCTCAGAGACTAAGCTCTTGAAGGCCAAAGCCTCAACACTCCCCTCAATCGAATTATGAAACAGAAGAAGTTGTGAGCCCTGAGAACGTTGAGGAACCAGCAACAAGTGTTGAAGGACCAGCAGGAAATGTTGAAGAACCAGTAGAAAGCATTGAAGAGCCATTAGAAAGCGTTGAATAGCCAGCAGAAAACATTGAGGAATTAGCTAAGAAACATTGAAAAGCCAGTGGAAAACATTGAGGAACCAGTAGAAAACATTGAGGATCAAGCAAGTGCAGTAGGAGATCAAACAATGGAAGGGAACAATGAAGGATTCTTTGGCGGAGGACAAGTAGATCCTGAAGGAGAGGGAAAAGATGAGAATTCTCTCTCTACCTTGGGATTTCCTATTGCTGATCTCCCTAGAGGAGCAACTCCTGTGAAGAATATCCCACTTTCAGCCTTACCTAACTTCCATGGTTTATCTTCTAAAGATCCTGACTAATTTGTTTTTAAGTTTGATATATTATGCAGAAGTTATGATTATGTTACTAATGCCCAGAAGTTGAAGCTATTTCCAGCAACACTAAAAGGAAATGCACTAAGGTGGTTCATGAGTCTTGGAGGCCATGTAATCACAACATGGGAACATATGAAACATAATTTTCTGCTTAAATATCAAGACTACTGCCGAACAAGAGAAAAAAGAGAGGAACTATTTAAGATGGTACAAAAGGAGGACAAAAATCTAGAGGACTTTGTGGAAAGATTACAATACAACCTGTAGAGATCCAATCATCCCAATGTAAGTAAGGATATTATTAAAACAATATTATTGAAAGGGGTGAGGGATGACTATTTAGATATGCTAAATATGCTTGGAAAAGGGGACATATCTAAAGAATCATATGATGAAATTGTTAACCTTTGTAAAAGATGTTCAAGAGGAGCTACAAGGAACAGGTCAAATAGCAGAGATACCACATATTCAAGAGTTCAAAAATCAACTAGTGGAGGAGCAACAAGAGACGAAATAGGTAATTTACTTGAAGAATTTAAAACTGAAATGTTAAGTTCTTTTGCTTCACAAATTGACACCTTGTAGGTTAAAAAAAAAACAAACCAAAGCAGAAGAAGCTTTGGCTGTCTTTTGCCCCAAATGCAGAGATAAACACTCACTAAGGGAACGCCCATTAGAGAAGGTGCCAATTTACACCCTTTGTGAGAAATATCATGAAACACAAAAATGCCCTTATTTACCAGGAATAAAAGCAGCATTGCAACCAACCGAAGAAGAAGTTGAAGCATTCTATCTGCTAACACAAAGAAGGCAATGGAAACCACAAGGACAAGGTATGAACTCTAATATGCCATTTACATCTTCTAATCGTTGTAACAATTATCCTTCTTTTAGTCAAGAAAATTACCCTCCCTTTAACCAAATGCAATACCCACCCTTCAATCAATTGAATTACCCACCCATGCAACAAACAAACCCTCCCTTTGTATATCCTGCAATGTGGACTCCTTGGCCTCCACAACAACAATCTTACTTTAACCAGTGGAATTCGAATTTGAGGGGTCAACAACTCCCTTTTTTGAATCAATTTCCTCAATTTCAGCAACCACTTCCTCTACCATCAGGTGCTCCACCAAATAATCAAATGATGAGACCCCAACTACCTGTACAACCAAATCCTAACCCCAATAATAAAGCTGTGCAAGTTATTTATATTCAAAATCAGCCTATATTTCCTATTTTCCCTGCACAATGTAATGACATTCATTTACGATCTGGGAAAATAGTTGAACCCATTATCGATGATGTTACCTCTTCTAATTCTGATAAATAAGAAACTAAAAAACATGATTCACATAAAGAGGTACAACCACCCTCTAATAAGGATGCTGAAACAACAGAGCCACCATTCCTTGAGCATTTAGTTTTAACTAGAATGCTTGAGCCACTTGCTTTTAATATTCTAGGGGAATTGCAGAATCTGTATGTTAAAATTCCACTTTTACAGGCACTAAGAGATGTACCAATTTATGCCAAAACGATGAGAGATATGTGTGTTAAGAAACCCAGTAGGAAAGCTAAAGATCCCCTTACAGTCCATGTTATGGGTGATCTATCTGTATTAATGTCCGGTAAAGCTCCTCCAGTTAAATATGGTGACCCCGGCCATCCTACTATGATAGTCCAAATTGGTAAAACAATAATTCCTCAAGTTCTGGTAGATTTAGGTGCTGCTATAAACATTATGACTCTTGAAACTTCACAACTGTTACAGCTAAAGAACGTAATCAGAGATACACCAACCATTCTAGAGTTAGCTGACTATTCTACAATCAAACCAGAGGGAGTTATTGAAGACCTAGTCATCTTAGTTGAGTCCTGGAATTACCCAGCTGACTTTGTGGTGTTACAGACTAAAACAAAGTTGGGGGGACATCCTTTAATTCTGGGAAGGCCCTGGTTAGCTACAGCCGATGCCTTTATCAGCTGCAGATCTGGTTCAATGACAATTACCAATGGATATGAAACTAAGCAGCTTAATCTTTACCCTCATGCTACACCCATGATTAATAATGATAATTCTGTATGGATGGACTATGATGATCATGCTATTCAACCTATTTTGACTATCGGACAAGCTTTAAGCCTTAAAGATACCACTGAGGATGAGGTAATTAATAATTTTATTTGTGAACCCTCCTCGGTGATTCCGGAAACACATAATCAACTGGCTGCACTCTTGAAATCAGATACCCAGGAAAAGCTTAAACTTGAAGATATTCCTCAAACATCAACCACCATCTCTTCTAAGAGCATAACAATAGAAATTGAACCTAGCAAAACACTGAATATAAACCCCAATTTGACAGTTGCTGAAACACAGCAATTAATGAAGTTACTACTTGAAAATAAAGAAGCATTCGCATGGGACTATACAGATATGATGGGAATCTCTCCTGAATTATGTACTCACCAGATCTATATTAAGGAAGGTTGTCGACCAGTCTGTCAACCCCAAAGACGAATGAACCCTAATTTAAGAGAAATTTTCAAAGAGGAACTTCAAAAATTGCTTAATGCAGGGTTTATATACCCTATATCTGACAGTGAATGGGTTTCCCCATTGGTAATAGTTCCTAAGAAAAACGGGAAATGGAGAGTGTGTGTAGATTATAGAGCCTTAAATAAAGCCACTCAAAAGGATCACTTTCATTTACCGTTCATTGATCAGGTGTTGGATAGTTTGTCAGGGAAGAAATTATTCTCCTTTTTACATGGGTTTAGTGGGTACAACCAAATCAGAATTGCACCCCAAGACCAAGATAAGGCCACTTTTACTAGCCCTTGGGGAACGGTTTCCTATAGAGTTCTTCCATTTGGACTATGTAATGCACCAACAACCTTTCAAAGGGAATTTATAGGAATCTTTTCTGATAAGCTGAATGACTCTATGGAAATATTTATGGATGAATTTACCCCTTATGGTGTGTCTTTCGAAGATGCATTACAAAATATTGAGAAAGTACTTAAACGATGTATACAAGCTCACCTCTCCTTAAGCACCGAAAAATGTCATATCATGATGAGTGAAGGAGTAGTGCTTGGACATTTTATCTCATCTCAGGGAATTCAGGTAGATCCATCCAAAATACAAGTCATTCAGAACCTTCCTATTCCTAAAACACAAACTGATGTGAGAATTTTCCTAGGACATGCTGGATATTACAGGAGATTTATTAAAAAAATTTCCAAAATAGCTTCTCCTTTGTTTGTGTTACTTATGAAAAATGTTGAATTCAAGTGGACTAATCTTTGCCAGGAGGCCTTTTTAGAACTTAAGCATCAGTTATCCACAACTCCTATTTTGAGAGGACCTGATTGGGCACTTCCCTTTCATATATCCTCTGATGCTTCGGATACTGCAATTGGAGCTGTCTTGGGACAAGAGGAAAACCATCTTCTTTATGCTATTTACTTTATCAGTAAGAATATGACTCCTGCTGAGCTCAATTATACAGTTACTGAAAAGGAATTATTAGCAGTAATTTATGCTATTAGTAAATTTCGACATTACATTACTAGTTACTCTACTTTTTTCCATACTGACCACTCGGCTATCAAGTATTTAATGAACAAATCTATCACAAATGATCGAGTCACCAGATGGTTATTGTTATTACAAGAGTTTGATATTACAATTGTAGATTGACCAGGTAAAGAAAATGTTGTTGCTAATTTCCTTTCTCGGTTAAAAGTTGATGATAATACTCCAGTAGATGATTCCTTTCCTGATGAATATTTATTTGCAGTTTCTGCTCACTCACCATGGTATGCAGACATTGCCAATTATCTGGTTGCAAGGAATTTACCATCACACCTATCACATCGAGAAAAAAAGAAAAAGCATTCAACAAAGTGCTCGGTATAGCTGGATAAGTGGGTGTCTTTTTTATACAGGACTTGATCATGAAATCCGGAGATGCATTAGAGAGGATGAGGTGTATGATATACTAAAAGCTTGTCATGATGGCCCTTGTGGAGGGAATTTTGCTGATAAAATAATGGCACATAAAATTATTAGGATGGGTTATTATTGGCCCTCACTCTTTAAGGATGCAAAGAAATATGTTCGGGCTTGTGATAGCTGTCAGAGAATGGGTCAACCTAATCATAGAGATGAAATTCCATTAAACCCCCAGGTAATACTTGAACCATTTGAAAGATGGGCCTTAGATTTTATAGGACCCATTAATCCTCCATCCAACCAAAGAGTTTATATATTAGTCTGCACAGATTATATGACTAAATGGGTGGAGGCCAAAGCACTCCTTAGAGCTAATGAAGAAGCTGTCCTAGCTTTCCTATTTGAAGAAATCTTTGTTAGATTTGGAGTCCCTAGAGAGCTAGTTATAGATGGAGGACCTCCTTTCAATTCTCATGGTTTCAAAGCCACCCTTAAGAAATATCACATTCATCATAGAATGACTACACCATACCACCCCCAAGCCAATGGGCAGGTGGAGAGTACGAACAAAGTAATAGAAGCCATTCTACCCAAAATAGTGAAGGAGAACCAGAAGGATTGGTATCAAGGACTCCCTGAAGCACTATGGGCTTACAGAAATACCTGGAGAAATACTATAGGATTTTCTCCCTATGAATTGGTTTATGGTAAACGTGTTGTTTTTCCTGTGGAATTTGAAATTAAAAACTTAAGGATTGCTTTAGCTGTTAACCTTGATTTGACTGCACAGACATCTAGGTTGCAGCGGCTTCATGAACTGGATGAAAAAATATTAGATTCCATTCATCAGACAACTATGATCCAACAACAAAGAACAAAGTGGCATGATAAAATCATCAAGCATAAGCAGTTCCAAAAAGGTAATTGGGCTTTATTGTATGATTCTCAGTTTGAAAACTTTCAAGGGAAGCTACGTACAAGATGGCTGGGACCCTATGAAATAGATACTGTTTTTCCCAATGGAACAGTAAGGCTCCTAAAAATTGATGACTCCAAAACACCACTATTAGTAAATGGTCATCGGCTTCGTCTGTACCAGCACCCTATTTCCAAAGAAGATTTTAAGGCCACTTGCATGGTAGATGCACATTATATCTTTTTAGGGGAGTCTTCTGCCCCTCATTGCAATTAATTTTTCTGCATTGTATTTTTAGTATTAGATTAGATTCCTTAAACTAATAATCCCTATCAAGGGCTGGCATGTTACAATTGATTATTTTGCAGATTTTTGATTAAGGAAAGGATTACCAAGGAAGGAAAATTTCACCACTAGAAGATCCAAGCTTTATTTTGAGAAGCATTGCTTCCCTCACTTCAACTCATTTCCCCATCTTCCAGTAACATTTCAACATTCATTCCCTTCATTCCTTTTTCCCTTTCCATATCATTTTCCCTATTTTTTCCATTGCTAAAACACCATTCTTCAGCAAATACTTTCCCCATTTTTCATATTCTTTGTTTGGTCAATTTAGTGTGTCCTAAATTGCTGCATTTAATTGTCAATCCGGGAATCGTAAGCTGATGAAGTGCGGCGCACTATATGTGCAAGATAACCTCTTTCTTATCTTTTTGTCGTTTATGGTCTTTCTAAGGTGAAATGAATTCTAAAGTGAGAAACAAGCCTGGTTATAATTGTTCAAGGAAATGATATTCCCCTATAATGATTTTCCAATCTCGAAACTTCAAAAGCAAATTGGAATTACAATGACAAAAGAAAGTAAACTGCTGAAATGGAAAGTGCTGTTAATCTAATGAATCAAAACAAGAAACTAGTGAATATGAAAACTAAACTATTCTTGCTGCCAACTAAACACAAAAGAAACTACGCTTATGGAAATTCAAAGTTGCAATGAAAGAAATCTAAACCAGATTACATCAATTCATTTTCTGACCCTTCATCATTAGACCAGCTATGACTTGTGGAAGTAATCATAAACAACTTGTGTAACCGATATTTAATTTGCAGAAAGTAAACTAATACTAAACCATACACACATGATTCAATCCCTCGCCATCAGTCCAGCTGTGGCTTTCGGAGGCAATTGAAGATGTCATACATGATTCAATATATTTAAGTTTGCCGAAAAGAAACTAATACTAAACTACACACTTCATCATGCAGCCCCTCACCATCAGTCCAGCTGTGGCTTTCGGAGGAAACTGAAGACGCTATGAGCAGCTTAATATATCTAATTTTGCATAAAGGAAACTAATACTAAACTACACATCTCATCATGCAGCCCCTCACCATCAGTCCAGCTGTGGCTTTCGGAGGTAGCTGAAGACACTATGAGTAGCTTAATATGTCTAATTTTAACTATTGAATCAGATAAACAAAACTAAAATGCACAAAACAAAACTGAAGTTAAACAAAGACTGTGAAAGAAAACTAGCAGCAGAATAATATCAGTTTCATATCATTAGCGAAAATACTATGAAAATGCCCTGGGGTGTCTACCTAAAACCTGCACAAGAAAACTGATCAGTATTTTAACAATCATAAAAACATAAAAGACAGGAATGCAATGGAAATTACAGAAATGTATGAACAGAAATAAAACAACTATGAAATATGAACATGTAATGGGTTATGATACAATGATTACTTAAAGAAATGAAATGAAAAATATATACATTAATACACAAAACCTCGGCTGAGCAGGGGCCCTCTACGCAGCTCTGGTATGATCTTCAAACACGAATTAAGTTATGAAACAGAGTTTTTCACATTAAAAAGAAAGTCATTACAGGCTGGTGGTATTACGGCTCAAGGCAGCGTAATCACCACATAACAGAGTACGCACATCAACTTAACAACTAACAATTATCAACTCACATTCACTAACTCTACGTGCGTATGCAAACACTCTTTATAAAGCAATAAAATGTAACTGTTTCCTGAAGTTTATGATAGCAGCCAACACGTAGACCACGAAGGCCACGGATTTAGGAGTATGGCCATGTTTGGGAAACGGATCTATGGAAGGTGGGCGCTTAAATTCAACTCCAGAACTTTGCACAGATGTCAATTAACTTCCACAAGCTTGGGAAACGGCCGTATGGATGTTTCTATGCCACGAAACAGAGTCCAACCGACATAGAACTCCACAGTTGACTTCCACGTGGATGGCTTTGACCGCGGCTTTCCTTGACGAATTTCATTGAACCAATAGGACACGAACCATGTCCTTGTCATTCCTAGCCTGCCCATGTGGCTCGTTTCCTTCGTTGACACCCGTAACATTGATTTCCACAAAATAGCTGCGGAAAGTTGCAGCGGCTGCGGAAAGTGACAAGTTTCCGCAGCTGTATGAACAAAATCTAAATCAAATAGAAAACACACAAACATAATTAAAAACCATGTTAGATACCCTTTTGCACATGATATTGACAAATTTGGAGGTTTAGGTGAGTGAAAGAGATATGGAAAAGTGTATGGAAAAGAGACAAATTCGGGACTCAACATACCCCCACTGTGAAGGTGTTGCATGTCCTCATGCAACCAAAATTTTGACACTTTCTGTTCAATTCATGTGCCTTGATACTTCAGCCAACACATCTAACCCCCTTCTCTTCTTCTTTGGTACTGCCATCATTCTGGGTTTCTTCATGAGGCACTTGAATTTGATATTCACAAGTGCTCTGCTCAATTTTTGGCATTTCCTTTTTAGCTTCTTATTTTTCTTTTGCCAAATACCCAAATGTAACATAGTATTGTCATGGATAATCTTGTCCAGCTTGCCTTGCTCTTTGAGTGTTTCATTTTCATTTTTGATATGTCGATTCAAAAGCTCAAGCTCAAAAATCTCCTGTTTTAATGACTGAACCAAGTCATCCTGCAATGTATGAGGCTGAGTAGAAGAGGTGCTTGGACCTGTGGCTGCTTTCTCCAAGGATTCTATATAATCATAGACCTCCTGCTGTTTGGGGTCTACTTCCGGTGTCTTCTTCATTGGACTGTCCTCAAAATGCTGCAAGGGAGAATTATGTTCAAAATTTGGCTGAGGAGAACTTTCATCAATATTTTGCTGAGAATAAGATGGAGTACACTCATTGTCCGATTGGGAGTGAAAGGAGTCAGGTTCACTAACTGACTGAAATGGACTATGGTCGGTTGGAGACTGTTCAGATGTCTCTTCACCCAAATCAATGAAATGAGGACCTTTAATTTGTGTTTTTCTCAGTTTTCCCTTAAGCCTCCTACTTCTCCTCACATGCTGTGGTACACTACCCTTTTGTTCTTGTTTTCCTGTTTTTGCCTTCTTAGATAGAGATGACTGTTTTTGAAGAAAAATTAATCTCTCAGACAGAATTTGGTGATCTTCTTTTTCAGAAGAAGAGGTTTTATGGACAGCCTCAACAATTTCTTTCCTTTTTGATGTTTTTGGCTTCTTAATTTTGATTTCCTTCTTCTTCCTTTTTATCAATCTCTCTTCCTTATCATTTTTCTTCATAGTAATAGTAGAAGTATCTTGGATTTCATCTATTGTTCTTTTCCTTCTACTTCTTTTTGCTGTGCTAGCTGCGGGAACTTCCTGTGTCGGAGCAACTTGGGTTTCAACATCCATTTTATTTCTTCTACTCCTTCTAATTGATTTACCTTCAGGAATTTCCTGAGGTTCTTCAAAGAAGTTTCTAACTAAGAATTGTTCCCAAGTATCTTCTCTTTCTTTCAGTTCCTTTTCAATCAAAAATTTTATAAGCCCATGATGATATAAATGAGGCTCTACATCTCCTAGGTGTTTTTGCACAGTCACAGCCATTTTCTTCAAGCTATTGAATAGGAAATAAGGAAGATTGAGAGTTTGGTTTTCAAGGAAATTCATCAATATCCTAGTATGATACATGTACATAGAGCCAAAGCGGCCTTCACATGTGATAAATTTCTAAACAATGAGTAATAAAGTGGCCCATTCATCTTTTATTGCATGCACTGGGATTCCTCTTTTGAAAACAGTGATATCCATACCTTGATTTCGGAGGATTGTTCTCCATGCCTCATCACCGATACTTTTGTTTTTGAACCACCGTTCTCCTTCCTGAAGAAGCTCTGTTGCTGCTGCTATTGATGCTTCATTAACCAAAAATTTGAGGTCTCCCACTTCTGCTTCCGAGCCATCAAATGATCTTGCAAACGCTTTGGTAATTTCTCTGTGGTAACCCCGGAATTTCCGAATAAAACGTAGCCATTTAGCTTTTCTCAACATCTCTTTTGCTTGTGGAAATCCCTCTATGAACTTCGGTCCTTCTGGCTCTGCCCTTAATAATTTTCCCATTTTACTTCTCTGTGCTTCACAGCTTGCCTCTGTGAGGGTTTTAAGCGGACGTGGAACGATGGAATACACGGAGTCGAGCACAATGCTGTGGGGATGTTATCACAAAACGGAAATGAGCACCATACACAAAATGGAATAAGACTGTGGGTGAATATACGGGAATGAGAGTGAGTAAAAGGAACGGAATGGAGTGAAATAGGGAATGAGAATGAGTAGAGTGAGGTTTTGTAACACGACAGAGAAACGACAAAGAAGTTAACAAAGTGTAATGCATTCGGCCGCATTTTGAATTTTTGGTGGCTGTGTCATAAATATGAACACGTTTCAATCAATGATTATGGAGTTATGCGGCTTGTAAGAGTCCTTTGTCAACTCAAATACGTATCATTATCTTCAGTGGGCTATTTGAACATGAGTAAGAGTCGGAATTTCAATAATGAAGCCGTTTGTGAATAAATGCAAGAGGATAACATAGAGATCGTGGAGGGTTACGGACTGTCAATATAATCATTGTGCGTTATGGGTAGAGCTCATAGTTTAAAATTACATAAAAAAAATGTGTCTTTTATACTATTTGAAATAAACTTTATTCATACTTTTGGAATCCTTGCTCTTGCCCTTGGTCTTCAACTGATTGATCTTCATTAGTGTCTTGAATGTCCCATTGATCCTCTCCTGCATTTTATTTCATGATTTTATGAAAACAACAACTAACTGTACATTCTTTTTGAAAACCGAGTAGTAGCAGCTGCGGAATCTGCTTCTGGCTGCGGAAACTGGAGTCAGCTGCGGAAACAGCTGTCAGCTGCGGAAACTGACACAGCTATTACTTGGCTGAAATAGAAATGAACAAATGACAAATGACCAGATGGAAATGGTCATAAAAATATTTTTATTGATGGAATGGATGAGATGAAGTGGAATGAAGTGAAATGAAATGAAATGAAATGAAATGAAATGAAGTGAAGTGAAGTGAAGTGAAATGGAGTGGGTGGTGAGATAAAATAAAAGACAGAATTTTTTTTTTTGGAAAATATAGAGTGTCAGGTGTCCCTGATTTTCACCCCATATTTTCTGTATAAGACTGCCAATCAATGATTGGTTTTCAGGCTTATACCATTTTTTTTCTTCTCTTTTTTTATTTTTATTTTTTTTTTCTCTTTTTTTATTTTTTTATTTTTATTTTTAACTTGAAAAACAAAAACTAGCTTGGTAGAGAAGAAGGATTCTTCTGTACCAGCCTGATTGTAGAACTTTCTTGAAACAACTTGACAAAATCCTCTTTAGAGAGTGGCTTATGATAAACTTTCAATCTATGGCCATTCACTAAAAGAGGAGTTTGAAACTCATCAATGGTCTTGATTCTTACAGCTCCATTGTTAAAGACCTTGTCAATCTCATATGGCCCAAGCCAATGAGTCTCAAATTTCCCTTGAAAGTCTTTAAACTTGGAGTCAAACAACAATGCCCAATCTCCTTCTTGAAACTTCTTCTCTTTGATATATTTGTCATGCCACTTAGTTCTTTGATATTGAACTAGATCAGTTTTTAGAATTGCTTCTTGTCTGATCTCATCTAGCTCATTCAATTGCTCCATTCTATGCTTTTGGGCTTCTGATAAGTCCATTCCCAACTGAACTGCTATCTTGAAGGTCTTGACTTGGAACTCAATGGGGAGCAAGACTTCTTTCCCATAAACAAGTTCATAGGGAGAATGTTCTGTTGTATTCCTCCATGTAGTTCTGTAGGCCCACAAGGCTTCTGGAAGCCTTTCTGCCCAATCTCTTCTATGTAGATGAACAGTTTTGGTGATGATACTTTCAAGAACTTTGTTTGGGGACTCCACTTGACCATTTGCTTGTGGATGGTAAGGAGTAGATCTTCTGTGCTTGATTTTGTATTCTTCCATCAACTTCTCCACCAAATTTGATGTGAATTGGCTCCCCTGATCTGTCACAATTTCTCTTGGAACACCAAAGCGAGTAAAAATATCCTTATAAAGAAAATGAACAACTGAATTTTCAGTAGCAGATACTAATGCTTTAGCTTCTACCCATTTAGTAACATAATCAGTGCAAACCAATATATACTTCTTTTGCTTCGATGGTGGATTAATCGGTCCAATGAAATCTAAAGCCCATTTTTCAAAGGGTTCAATGAGTACCTGTGCTTGCAATGGCATTTCATTTGAGAGGGTAGGTTTCCCTACTCTTTGGCAGTTATCACACCTTTTGACATATTGTTTTGCATCTTTGAAGAGAGAAGGCCAATAATATCCCAAGGAAAGGATTTTATAGGCCGTCCTTTTGTCCGCAAAGTGTCCGCCGCATGGTTCATCATGACATGCCTTAAGAATATCAGGCATTTCATCTTCCCCGACACATCTTCTGATCACAAGATCTGGCCCTGTTTTAAACAATTCGTTAGAAATCCATGAATATCTTGAACTCTCCTGAATAATTTTTCGTTTTTCTCTTGGAAATAAATGTGAAGGTAGTTTCCCCGTAACCAAATAGTTAGCAATATCTGCATACCAAGGGGTCTTAATAGTTACTGCAAACAAATATTCATCAGGAAACTTATCTTCTACAGGAGAATCTTCTTTAGTATTCTGAATCCTAGACAAGAAATCAGCTACCGTATTCTGTTTTCCTGGTCTATCCAACACAGTAATATTGAATTCTTGCAAAAGTAAAAGCCATCTTGTCACTCTGCCATTAGTAACAGGTTTGTTCATTAAATATCTAATTGCAGAATGGTCAGTATGAATAAAAGTTTCATAGCCCGTTATGTAATGTCTAAACTTATTAATTGCATGAACAATAGCTAAAAACTCTTTTTCAGTCACAGTATAGTTCAACTCTGTGGGAGTCAAATTTTTACTGGTGTAATAAATGGCATAAGGAATTAAATCTTTTTGACCCAACACAGCTCCAAGAGCTGTATCTGAAGCATCTGTAGAAATATGGAAAGGAAGTTTTCAATTTGGTCCTCTCAAGATAGGTGCTTCAGATATTCTTGTTTTCAAAGTTTCAAAAGCGGATTGACAATCAGGATCCCATTTAAATTCACAGTCTTTTGTAAGCAACTTGAAGAGTGGAGATGCTATTTTAGTGAAGTTCTCTATAAATCTTCTATAGTAACCAGTAAAACCTAAAAAACTTCTAACATCTCTTTGACAATTTGGAATAGGCAACTTGGAGATGACTTCAACTTTTGATCTATCAACTTTAATTCCATCTCCTGAAATATGATGTCCTAAAACAATCCCTTCAGTAAACATCATAAAGCATTTTTCATGGCTTAATGAAAGGTTTGTTTCTTTACATCTTATGAGAACTTTTTCCAAATTTTCTAATGCCTCTTCAAATGTATTACCATAAACTGTGAAATCATCCATATAAACCTCTACACAATCATGGATTAGATCAGAAAAAATTCCTAGTACTGCTCTTTGGAATGTCGCTGGTGCATTACATAACCCAAAAGGAAGCACTCGGTAGGCAAAAGTTCCCCAAGGACAAGTAAATGTGGTCTTATCTTGATCTTCAGGTGCTACCTGAATTTGATTATAGCCACTAAAACCATCCAAGAATGAAAAGTACTTTTTACCCGCTAATGTATCTAATAGATAAAACAGATCTCTAATATGATCTCTCTCATGTTTTAAAAAGCTTCTAAAGTTCTTCCATGACTATTGAGCCATTACAAGGCAAGCACTATATTTTTTGAAGTACAAATCAAAGGTAAACATGAGGTATGTAGTTTTATATGTAAGTACAATTAAACTATGGTTTAAAGAGAAGATTTTGTTTATCATGACCACAATCTCTGCACACTTAAAGACATCATTTCCACCTATACGGGGGGGGGAATATCAAAATTATATGCCATCATTTCACAACATGCCAATTACCGTCATTTTTTCTACCCATTACTTCGCCTTTTCACCATTACTCCATGTTCTCATTCGCAAACTTTACTCTGTTCGAAGTCCGATAACTTCACTCTTTGACTGTGCATCTTACCAAAGCTGGTTAACTATGGGAGGACCTCCTATTCGACATGAGCCCAGCTCGATAGCTCTGCTTGAATTATTCCCAGAGGCGTATCATATTTTTTAGCAGGTAGGCTGGGTAGGATATTTTCAGAGACTTCAGGAATTTGATCCTCAACAGGTCCTTGAATTTGCACAAAATATTCAAGAAGATCATTCTACTATTCAGGGAGTCCGAATTCCAGTATCAGAGGGTGACATAGCACAGGTTTCAGGTCTGCCGGTCACTGGTACTTGATGGTTTACTCTAAAGCATATCATTCTGAATGCACAACAGGATTTTCTTTTGCCACGAGAACATGTCGAGCTTAAAGGTCGGGGTGTCGAACTTCACTCATTGCCACCTCCTTGGCCGAAATTTGTATATTTTTTTAAACATTACCTCACATGTGAAGGTCGCTACTAGGTAGTATATCAACATGATTTTGTCTTATTAAAACATTTACGACATGGTAGACTAGTGAACATTCCTTACTATTTACTTGGATGCATTAGAAATATGTCATATTATTGTTGACGGGTAAAATTCCCACTCCTTTCCCTCACCCATCACTGCCTTGTTCAGCTATTGATTCAGTGGATTTTTACTCAACAAAACCCTCCTCTAAACAACCCACCTCTAGACCCTGAGCAAGCTGCTAAAATTCCTCAAGAAGCTGCTGAAAATCCTCAAGAAATTCTTGAACGTTCCCACGAGCAGCAACCAGATAATATCCCTGATCCTCCACCAATTCCATCAACAGAACAAACTAATCCAATTAAGCTTTCTTCAAGTCCATCTCACCACTTAGCAGAATCATCTAATCCTACTGTCCATATTCCCAGTGATGACTCTCAAGCCGATACACCACCATCTTCCTCTATTCGTAAAAGGAAAAGGCGAATCACAACCGCCTCCCTACCAAAAAGAAAAACAAGAGCCGCAACTAAATCATCTACCTCCTCTGATAGCCCTTCTCCTCTGGAAAAACCCTCTCATAAAATGAAAAAGCAAATTACTACTTTTTCTGCCTTCTTACCTAGGAGATGAATGAGGACGTCTACTGAAGCAGCAACCATTCCTACTACCCCTGATCCTGCAACCATTTTGTTAAAACTCCACACATCACCACCCTTCCAAACCCCAGAATTATTACCTGTCTCACCCTGTGGCACTGAAACACAAGAACTAGATGCCCAGGGTAATGTGACATCATTTTCTACAGAACAAGTAGCTGTCACACAAGAACTAGCTAACCAGTCAGTAGTTGTCCCACAAGAACCAGCTACTCAGTCAGCAGCTGAAACACAAGAACTAGCTGCCAATGTACAAGAAATAGACACCCAATATTCTACTTATTCAGTAGCTGCCACAAAGGAACCAGCTCTAGCGGTCACACAAGAACCAACTACAGCTGAAACATAACAATTAATTCCGGAGAATGCAACCGATACACAAGGCCTAGTCACCATGGCTTCCCTCTTACAAGAAAATGAGTTTTTAAAATCAAAATTAGAAGCTTATAGGCAAGAATTGGTAATGGCAAGGGAAGCCTATGACAAGGAGCTCAATTTTCATACCCTGGCCCATACAGCATCCATGGCAGACAAACATACATAAAATGATCCATATAAAGAATATATGTGCAGCCAATGTGGAAACATCTATCAGCAAGGAGGATATAAGATAGTTCAAGTTCCAATTCCAGGAGCATCTACATCTTCTGCAGTCAAAGAGGAATGCCCTACTGTTACACAAGAACCAGTAGGGCCTTCAAAAATTTCAGAAAAAGAAGTTGATGTACAAGTATCCTGCCCTACTGTTACTGATTCTGCTACTCATAATACTCAGAATATACCTCAGCCTACCACTTGCAATGTTGGAACACAAATTGAACCATGGAATGAGCTGGAAATAATGAACAAGTAGAGGAAAGAGTATGCCATTTTGCAAGATAAAACCCTGCAACAGCAAAAATTAGTTTGGCAGAATCATATATATTCTAACTGGGAGATCTTGGAGCAAATACTCCAGCAATATAGAATTTACAAGAAGGATAATAAAGAGCTAAAGGGAAAACTGCTCCTAATGTTTGAACTGGTACAAAAATTATTGGCTACTAGGAAACCATCTCTAAATTATTCTTTATTTCTCTCAGAATGCCTTGTTTAATTTCAGTTGAAAGCAGTCAAAAATGGAAGACCCCATGAGGTGCTTACATCTGAACAGTTTGTGAAAACATTTGCAGAAGCCTCCACCAGTGATCAACATTTACTATGTGAGTTGTACCTTCACAATGAAGCCATCCCTGAAAATAGAAAGATTAATCTTAACCCTCTTGTTGGCGACATTCAGATCAGGGCATTTTCCTCTTTCCTTGCTAATCAAATTACATGGCAGACTGCTTTTCTTGCAACCAGGCATAATGAAGACAACTGTCTTCTCTGGATAAGGCCAGAACCTCAGAACCCTGCCATCTTTGTGGCAGAATATCATCAATTTTTTAAGAAACCAGGGATGACTGAACATATACAACAATTACAAACTTCAGTACTCTAGGATTGTCACAATTTTATCAGGGCCAAAGAAATTGCTGCTTTAAGAGAAAACAATATGTTTTGGCAACAATCCTCTAAGGAAAAGCAGGAGTATAATCCTTTTAGCCCTACTAATCTCAAAACTGCATTGTCTAGAGTACCCAATTACATCAGATGTGTTCAAAAATGTGTTGAAAAGTGGATAGGGTACAACTTTCATTTTCCTATTTTATGGATGCCAGTAGATGAATATCATTCTCATCATAGGTTGGCTAACAAGGATGAAGAAACAGCTTGGAAAATATTGCAAAATGTGCAAGGATTCAGAGCTTTAACAGACAGCACCTTCCATAGCTACTGCCTAAGTAATTTGCATGCCAAAAGCCAGTATCCGGACTCTGACTCAGACTAAAGTTGCCTGAGGACATGCAACCTTTTCAGTTGGGGGGGGTGTTAGGACCCCATAATGCACCATTTTGACCATACATTTTTCTATCATTCCACTCTTTTCCAGTCCATATTTAAAGCTTATACTATCACTTTCATCCATTCTTCCAAAGGTATATAACATTATTCTCTTTACTATATGTTTAACTTTTTTTATATGTAATTTTACATTACTTCCATATTTAATCATTAATCGAAAATATATAGTTCTGAAACAGTTTGAAGACTGCAGTTAATTTATCATGACTGTTGGAACCGCGTTGTTGAAACCATTTGAAGACTAAATTTAATCCATCATGGCTGTCTGAAGACCGTGTTGCTGAAACAGTCAACATAGTACGCAAATCACGCTGTTGAAATAACCTATGATTTGTGATTTTGAAGTAGTATTTCAGGCACGATAGCAATAGGAAAGATAAGTAAGGAAGATGTTACATCGGCCGTAACAACTGCACCTTGAAGCCAGTACTCTCATAACCATTGTAACAACATTTTTCTATGGATGAACAGAAAGGTCCTATTTCAGTATAGAAGATCAGATTGGATTAAAAATGGGATTTCTATAATGTAATCAATTGCAATATATGTCTCCTCTTTAAAAAGAGGAGACAGTAGCATTAGAGCTTAAGGAGAGAATACGGGAGGTTTATTTCTGAAACAGAGAAGGAACGTGAATCCTTTGTAATATGTACTTTAGACAGATGAATAAAAGTTTGTTCTGAGCATTTCATTTTAATTCCTTCTTCTGGGGAATCTTGTGAGAAGGAAAGGGCCCTACTTTTTCAAAAGATTCACCCATTTATTTCTGTAGCTTGTTTACTATTATTTTTCATTTATGCCTTGTTAAACTCTGTTTGCTGAAATCACTTATGAAGTATTGTAACTCTGTTATTTATTGTTGAAACTCTGTTTCCATTACTTGTTGCATTGTTTTCATACAATTCATTCCTCGGTAATTATGGATTATTGGCAATCTTGTTTACAGAATGAGTTTTTGAAATCTTGGTAATCAGAAACAGGTACTGAAGATTCCTACTTAGGGAATAGGGTCTTGTTCTCTATTATAGCATAATTGGTCTTTCTTTTTGCAGATTGGTTTCCTTTCCTAGATTGTTATCTTTTTAATGTAATCCAAGATTTTTTTGATAATTTCCTACAATAGAATGATTGTCTTTGTTGTAACTCAAGTAGACTTCAGTTTTTTGAAGCAAGGTGTGATTAGTGTAATTTTTACTACAACATTTCATTGCTTTTGAGATTGAGCATATACAGTGTGTGATTGCCTTTGAAATAAACATACTTCCCTGGGTTGACAATTTATGTAGCACTTGGTTGCTTAAATCAATAAGAAATTAAAGTGACCAACAATAAGGTTTGTAGCCTTTAGGAAGCGATTCAGAGCTTTCTTCTAGTAGGATCCATTAAACTTGATTAGGGGGTTGTAGCTAACTTCCAAGTGGTGTTGGAGAATGAGTGGAGGTTGTATCCTTCTATAGGTAGGAGAGTACATGTTGGAATGAGTTTGTGCCAGTACAAGACCATGATGTAATGACGAATTTTTCTTTATAATGAAAGAAGAATAAAAAATGATAGCAACAGTGATTTTCTCCCAGATTGGGTTTCCACCTAAAATCCTGGTGTTCATATGTGCTTAATGTGCTTTGATGTTTACATGATTTTATTCTTAATGCTACTCATGGTTTATTAAATAAGCTCACATATATAACACAACATTATTCTAATGATATAATGAATCAGATGCATTGAAAATAAAAGTATAAGTGGAGTGAAGTTTTAGTTCGGAATGAAATACCGATTCACCCCCCCCCCCCCCCCCCTTTTCATTATTTCTAACAATTGGTATCAGATAAGGTCTCTTTGAAGAAGATTGTTTTATTAAAAGGAGATCTAACAAGAGGACCAATATGGAAGGAGTATTTTCAAGAAAGCCACATTTATTTAATGAAACTAACCTTATGATTTGGAAAATCATAATGAGATTGTACTTGCAATACTAGGAGTTGATTTATGGGGAGTTGTTGAAGGAGGATATCAATCCACCCTCTATTCCCATATTCAAGAAGGAAGTGGTATGAAAAAAATTAAAAGGAAACAAATGCCATCTTGGGAGGATTAACATAATCTAAGTTCGTGAAAGTCATGTAACTGAACATAGTAAAGGAAATATGGGAAAATATTTTCCAAATATATGAATGTGACACTAAGGTAAAAAGTGCTAAACTTCAATCATATAGAATTCAGTATGAATCTCTTAGAATTCATGATGATGAGAGCATTGCAAAAAAAATTCTTAAATTTGACGAGATTGTTAACACAATGAGAGGACTTGGTGATAAGATTGAATATGTTACGGTTGTTGAAAATATATTAAGATCGCTAACCCCAAAGTTTAATGTCATAGTGTCTTCCATTAAAGAATTGCAAGATTTAAAGAGTCTTACTCTAGAACAACTCCATGGGACCTTGACAACTTATGAAATGATAAAAAAAGGGGATACGTCAGATATTAGAGAAGTTTCTTTCAAAGTCACATACAAAGGAAAATAAAAGGAAGAACCTAAATATATAATCTACATTTCAGATGAGGAATAAGTGAATTTTGTGAAGAAGTTGCAAGTGGGAACTAGTAAATTCAAAGGTAAACTTCCCTTTAAATGTTTTCTTGTGGAAGAGTAGGTCACTATGCATCCAAATGTCAATATGAATAAAATCATGATAAGAAATAAAAAGGAAAGGATGTTTACAAGAAAATTTCCAAAAAAAAGTTCTCTTCCAAGAAAATTTTATATTACAATGAACATAGTAAAAGCACATTTGATGATTAGGAATATATAGATTTAGATTCTAATACTACTTACAAAATACTTATGGCCCTTGAAGATCGATCAACTAATGAATCATATAATTATGAAGAATGTGATTTAATGAAAGCATTAATAGAATTGATGGACTCAAGAATGCAAACAAAGAACCAGGAAAAAAAGAAAGAAGTATGGTCAAGTAAATAAATTTGTTAGAGACTCATTTAGAAGAAACTAATAAAAGAGAAGAAGTCTTAGAGAAACAACTTCAAGAAAATGAAAGGCATTGTGAAAACTTAGAAAAAAGAATCCAGAGGAAGATTATGAGAAAACAAATAAACTGGTAAAGGCATTTGAATCACTAAAGAAAATTATTAATGAACAATGATCTCCTCTAATTAAGACAGGCATTGGATATAACCACAACAATCCACAAAAGATTGAATCAAGTGACTGATCATATACGAAACCTTCAAGATCAAATAAAATTTTATGAATTCCATAAAGATCAGTTCCCATGTATAAAGGATGTTTTCATGGATATTGTTTCAATTGTAACTCATTTGGGCATAAGGCCACTAATTGCAGCTCAAGCAGAATGAATCGTAGCACACAAGCTTTTGGATACATGAGATGGTATAAATGTCACAACTTTAGACACATGATTAGGAATTGTAAATAGATTTGGAGGAAGAAGGAGCAACATTCAGTGATGTAGGGAAGATAGTCTGTACTGTATTCCATTGAACTTAATGCATACTTCTAATAGGATTGCAGAAATAAATGTGAGGTACATAGCCTCATATGAAAATCAATTCCACATGATCAATGGTGGATGATATCAGGGGGAGCCTTGCATTGATGATTTCATATGTTATTTTTGGTGATGATTTATGCTTCTAACATTTCTTATGTGATGTACAGGATAAGATATGGCATGTTCAGGGGGAGATTCTCATATATCTCCAACAACTCATTGTTGGGATTATGGTTTTTGAAATTAGTTTATGGAAAAAAAATTGAGTGTGATTAGTATTGGTTGGAATGGGTTTAGGGTGAGCATCCTCTATGTTTCCAATGGTTCATTATTGGTTCAATATGATTAGCATGAGCACATATGATATAGATGTTGGTGTTAATTTTTCATCATTTATTGTTGTTGATCGATATTCTTGCACTTCTTATTGTTGGTTGAGATCTTTCTTGATTACTATGCCATTCTATTAGGGTGTTTGTTGTCTCTATCATTGTTGATTGGTATGATGATATGTGGATATGAATAAACCAGATGATATGTCATTGTTGATGATGGATGGTTACTAATGATTTTCTAAATGGATTAAGATACATATGTTGAACACCTTGCATTATATTTATTGATGAACAAGAATTTTTTATATGCATAACCAGTTGATATAATTATTCACATATATTTTTTATCAAAGTGATATAATATGCTACTATTGATGAATATCATATATTGATTCTACATATGTATCACCATTCAATTTTTTTTATTGCATATCCCTAGAGGATAAAACATATGCTCAGGGGGAGCATGGTCAGTTGGGATTTTTTCTTCACATTAGAAGATTAGAATTATAATTTTTCACATGACAGGGGGGTTTATTCTCTTGGTTCAGTTTATCCCTTTGCACTTGATGTGGAAGGGGGAGAGATATTTGAATTTTTGCAGAAGGTTGTCATCAAGTCCAAAGGGGGAGATTGTTCACATTATGGCTCTGGTGTTGTCCTTGATGGAAACCTACTCTGTTGTCTACCCTATATTGATGATTGATGATTTCATATAATATATGGATTGATTTGCATAATGCAAGATTGATGTGCTTGATCAGAATAGGATTGTATGGTAGAAGTAATATGTCGCTTGTTCATCTCTTTTTTATCAACAGTTGTCTAATGAAATATTGAAGTTCCAGTATGCTTACATGGAGGATAAACCTGGATGTTTTTCTACATGATGGTATTTGATGTTGATGTCACAAAAATGTAGGAATAATGTGATGTGTCACTTTGATGATTGTTGGGTTACATAGGCTAAAATAAGTTGTGTAGGTGTCAAATAACACAAGGAAGAAGTTAGGTAAGCTTTGGCTTGAGCAAAGAAGGTTTCTCCTAGCCTAAGCTCCAGCCGCATGGAGGGAGGCTTAGCAGTGCGGCCAAAAGGTTCCAGTTGCATGAAGGAAGGGCTATGAGGGAATCTAGAACTATTTTAGCCAAAATTCATTCTCCTTGTGCATGCGGCTAGAAGGAACCATCCACACAGAGGAAGGGCTATGAGGGTGGATAAAACTATTTTAGCTAAAATTTCTCCTCCTTGTGAGTGTGTCCAAACCTGTAGGTTTAGAAAAATAAAAACCAGGCATGAATCCACAGTTTCAACCACAATAATTTGTGCACAAGTGGAATTGATTTGGTCAACATTTACTTTGGTTTACTTGCCCTTAGTATCATAAAAAAATTGGTTTTGGCTTGTGGTAATTGAGAGATCGAATTTCTATATAAATGAGGTCAATCAAGAGCAAATGTGTGTGAAATCGATGTGATATTCATGATATGAATTTAATGTAGGAGCGCACTAGTGTGGGGATCTAAGATCCGAAGAAGGATTGATGGAGTATTAATTTTCCTATATGATGTGTGATTTGTAGGGTTATACATAGTATTGCAATGGTGATTATTTTAATTAGATCTGATTTGAGGATATGTTATCACACCTGTTTGTAATTTGATAGTGCAGATACCAATGGAGAGTCATAGAAGAGATGTGTTTTATGATTAATCTATTTTCAAGGGATGCTCAAAGTGTTTTATTGAATCTCTGGCGAAGGCTTTTGTGAGTAAATGTCTCCAATGAACAAATATAGGCTTGTGTTATATATATATATATATATATATATATATATATATATATATATGCATAGATATAAAAATCCTCCTTTATATGTTGAATCTTGATTGCTCCAATTGACATTATGCATGGGTTTTGAAAATACTTTGCAGAGACCTATGTACTTGGTTAGGCCATGATCTGATATAATGTTTACATAAGTCTTAGTGGCATTGTTTTATAATGTCAATATTGATTTAGTGTGATAGTTAGGAATATTTTTTTGAGGTTGTATGTCTTTAATGGTAAATTGAAATTAGAATTCATAGTGATCTCACTACCTTTGTTTACCTTATGTCAAGTATTTGATGTATAGATCAATAAGTAATGTAAGGTCTTGGTTTCATAACTGAATGTGGTAGATATTGATTGTTTTGAATGAATTTCCTGTCTAACATGAAAAAAAAATAATTACTATTTGATCAAAACTTGTAATGGTGTTTTTTTCTCATACAAAGAACTTACTACTTTTGGGTAGATATCTATTGATCCTTAATGTATTATGCTCATGATTTATATACGGCACACTCGTGACTATGACAAATATTGACAAATATATAAGGTGATGTATTCTATTGGTTGTTCTTTAGGACTATGATTATGATGATGACTTATAGTGCTTGGTTGGTGCAAGACAAAGCATAAAATTTTATGAGTCTAATAATGTTGATGTTTTCCTTCCATATCTTTGAGTGTCCTTGAACTTGTGGCTTATGTTATTGGAATGAATTTATTTGTTGCATTGGTTGTGATATTTGTAACTTGTTGCCAATGCCTTCATCTTAGATATGAATTTTTGATGCTTGGGTCTAGATGTTAGTATTTGATGAGACAAAAATATGATGTTTATTTCCCATATTGGTATAATATTTGTGATATATTAAAGGATAATTCCTAATAAGCATGGTGATGGTTCTAGATCTAGTTGGGTCTATGGTAATTAATATATGATAGGATTTTCCTTGGATTTTCTTAACATGTTGATTTGATCTATTTATTGGAATATTGGTTGGTCAGAAATTCAATGATTGGAATAGTGATTCTCAATGATTGATATGCAGTATTTGGTTTGATATTCAGTATTGATTTAGTATTGGAATATTAGCATTCAGTGGTTGAGTGTTCAATTTGTCATCATTAGTATATTGGCTTGACAATTTACTTGATACTAGAGTGTGATTTATATGAACAATATTGGTTTGGTTGATCTAACAAAGATGATGAGACCGTTTTATTTGGCTAGATATTATTGCAGAAATAAATTTGGTGAATGTTTTATTGGTTCTCAATGCTTGTCATTCAGTGCTTTATATTGGCAATGTTCACGTATTTATTTGATGATTTACTTAGTTTTCATTGGGATATTGGTTTGGTCAAAAGTTGGCACATTAATCTTCATGTTGGTATTGGCTTAGTGATTCAACATTTAGTGTTTCAGTATATCAGTTTTGTTCATTGATAAAAAAAAATTATTCATTATTGACTCAGTATTGGTATTCAATGATTAGAATATTGGCATTCAATGGTTGGTTATTCAGTGATTGATTTATTCAGTGATTTAGTATATTGGTTTGATTCAGTGATTTTGTGCTTGGCACATTGTTATTCTATATTGGTGTTGGTTTTCAGTGGTTCCGTTTGGTATCTTGGTTAGTGTGGATGGTGGCCTACATGTATTGATGTTTGTTTGAGGAAAGTGGATCTAGTATGAAGGATTATAAAACATGTTACACAAGGTGTTGAGGGTTGTAGCCTTTCGTAAGGGCGTTGGAGCTTCCTTTCTGTAGGAGTTGGTAAACTCGATTAATGGGTTGTAGCTCCATTCCAGTGGGTGCTAGAGAATGAGTGGAGGTTGTAGCCTCCTATAGGTAGGGTCCTGCATGGTCGAAATATTATGTGCTAGTACAATACCAATATGTAAAGAAGAAGATAGAACAAAAAAAGTAGTGGTTTTCTCCCACATTTGGTTTCTACCTAAATTCCTGGTGTTCATATGTTCTTAATATGTTAATGTGCTTTGATATTTATATGCTTTTATTCTTAATGTTTCTCATGGTTTATTTAATAAGCTCACATTAGGGGAATTTTGAGGTCTAAAGTGGGTATCCTAAGGAAAACGTACAACCAAAATAAACTTTATAAGAACCAATAATATTCAATATGATGATGTCAACCAAGGGGGATGATTCACCATTTTTTAAGTAAAAGGGTAAAAATCTTAAAAAATAATAAAACTACTTTTTCAACTCATATTTTCAACCTATCCCCCAAATTTTTTACTCAAATTTCAAGCGGGAGTACTCGTTGGATGCAAAATTTAATTCCTAATCCAAGGAGTACCCATGTTGCAAACTTTTGATGGACCCTACAGGTTGCACACGAAAAATGATAAATACATGAAAAATGTGATTGCAATCATGTTTTTCATGTATTTCTCATTTTTCGTGGAGTAGGATCCATCGAAAGTATGCAACATGGGTACTCCTTGGATGAAGAATTAAATTTTTCATCCAATTAGTACTCCCACTCGAAATTTTAGTAAAAAATTTTGGAAATAAGTTGAAAATAAGAGTTGAAAAAATATTTTTTTTCATTTTTCCCTCCAAAATTTGATGATGTAATCAAATCTTATTTTATTATTTCCATTATTATTTTATAATTTCCTTAAGAGGCCCATTTTGGACCTCAAAATTCCCCTAATGCATCTATAAAAATATATTCTTCTAATGATATAATGAATCATATGCATTGAAAAGAAAAGTATAAATGTATTAAATTTTTAGTTGGGAATGAAATATTGATTCACCCCCCACCCCCCCCCCCCCCCCTCACCCTCCTATCAGTACTTCTAAAAATTTTCATTGCCAATAATATGGTCACTATAAAAATAGGTGTCCTCAAAGGAATTATGATCGAAAAAGGAAAGGGAACCAGCTTACTTTTGCAGCTGATAGTAATGAACCTTCATACAAGAGGAGGCCTAGGAAAAAAAAAATTAATAATGATGAATATTCCTTTTATTCTTCTTTCACAAGTTCTATTTCAAGTCATGATGAAATTTGGTTGGTGGATAGTGGTTTTAAATTTGAAGACAGACTGCGTAGAATTTCCTTTTTTGATGGTTAAGTTCTAGTATGGAAGAAAGAATCCTCCTTTGAATCTGCCGAAGTCATTGGTGTATTAATAAGAGGTCTATATCATCTCCTTGGTCACCAAATTAAAGCATTGATACACAACACCTCTGATCTTTGTGAACTAGGAATTGAAAGTATGCTCTTGTTCATTACAAATCTTTCACTATAATGAAGGATTTTTTTAAAGAAATTAAGATTGAACATGACGAAGTTTGCAAAGAATATACTCTTGGGAAAATTTTCAAAGGAATATTTACTAGCAGTGATAGTAAGTAAAAAGGAATCTTGGATCTTATAAATTATGATGTTTATGAATACTTGGGTGTTTAAATGACCTATGTCACTTTCATTGATGATTACTCTTGTAAAAAATGGATTTATTTCTTGAAATCCAAGGATTAAGTGTTTGAGAAGTTTCAAGAATTCAAGGCACGGGTTGAAAATACTACAAGAAGAAGGACACAAAATTTAAGATCTGATAATGGATGAGAATATGTATCCAAGGAATTGATTTATTTCTGCAAGGATGTTAGAGTTAAGAGGGAGGTGATAATTCCCTATAATCCTCAACAAAATGATGTTGTTGAAAGGGAAAAAAAAAAAAATTATGGAAGTTTCCAAAGCCATGTTTCATGATCGAGAGTTGCCTATATTTATTTATTAAGAAGCTTCAAATACAATTTTTTATGTCCAAAATAGATGTCCACACCGAATCTTGGAATATAAGACTCCTGAAGAAGTATTCACGGGTGAGAAGCCCAATGTTGAACACTTAAAAAAATTTGGTTGTCCTATTTATATTCATGTTCCTAAGAAGAAAGGGAAAAATTTGGAGCCTTATGGGAAGAAGTTAAACTTTTTTTGGATACAGAAGAAATTTAAAAGCTTCAGAAGTTATATTCTAGGACAACAAATAATTGAAACTAGCTGGGATGTCATTTTTTATGAGGATGTTGATTTATGTGAGTCCAAAGGATTTCAATTTGACTCTAATTATGAGATGCAACTGAATCCTAAGAATGAGGAATCAAAACCTAAAGAGATTGAACCTATGGAACAAGATCCTCCTGAAGAGTTAGATGAACCACGTGAATTTTTTGAATCTCCAAGATTCATTGTACCTGAGACAAGAAAACAGATAGCTTGGATTGAAAGAAGGTCAAAACAAGAAGAAGGACATGCAACACCTCATGGCACCTTTAATTAAATAAAGAGACCAAATAAGTATCCAAGTTATGCAACATTAATGTTCAAGATCATTAAATCTGAGCCATCCACCTATGAAGAAGTAGCTGAACATCAAGTTTGGAGAGATGTTATGATTGAAGAGTACCAGTCCATATTGAAGAATGATGTATGGGAAATCGTGCCAAGACCTGAAGGAAATTTTTTTGTGTCTTCCAAATGGAACTACAAAATCAAGTATGCAACTAATGGAAGCATTGAGAAGTACAAGCAAAGATTTGTGGCTTGTTGATTCTACCAGAAAGAGGATAAGATTTTGAAGACATATTTTCTCTTTTTCCCAAATACTTTTCTATTAGATATATTATTTCTCTTAATTCTATTACAAGTTGGAAATGGTATCAAATGGATGTTAATTTTTATTTTCTTAATGGATTCAATGAAGAGGAGGTATATATTGAACAAAATAAATGCTTTGAGATTAATAATAGAGAGACACATGTTTATAAATTGAAGAAAGCCTTGTATGGGCTTAAGCGGGCTCCTCATGCATGACACTCACATATTGATGGATATTTCTTGAGTCTTGGTTTCGAAAAGAGCGATGTTGATTCAAATATGTACTTCAAAACTTTTGAAGGTGAGCCCTTGATTTTTTTGTTATATGTAGATGATACATTTCTGACAAGGGTTGATAATTTCATTGTCCATTCTAAGAGGGAGTTTATTTATAAATTTGAAATGAAGGATCTTGGTTTTATGCATTACTATTTGGGATTGGAAATATGGAAAAATCCTAGTGATTTTTTTTTTTGGGAAAGGAAAGTACATCATTAATATCCTTCATCAATTTGTCATGATGGAATGTAAGTCCATTGATACTCCCATGGTAACAAATTTGAAGAAGTTGTGAAATTGTGATTTTGATCTGGTTGATCCCTCTATGCATTGTAAATTGATTGGCTCACTGAATTATATGGTTAAAACTGGACCTGATATCTTATGTTGTGAAAATGTTGATTCATTTCTTGGTTGAGCCTTGATATGTGCATTGGGTTGCAGCAAAACATATATTGATATATCTACATGGAACCGTTGACTATGGTTTGAGATATGTTTCTAATGGAGAATGGAATTTGCATGGTTTTATAGATGTTTATTGGGTTGTATGCAATGAAAATAGAAAGAGACCTTATGGTTTTTATTTTACTTGGGCCCTTCTATGATATCATATTCAACTAAGAAGCAGTCTTCTATTGTTCTAAGTTAAAGTTTTGTATATAGCTACATGTTCAACCTATTGTGAAGAAATTTTCCTTTGAAATTTTTTTTCTGCATTAGAGAAATTTTGAGGTCTAAAATGGGCCTCCTAAGGAATATTATAAAATAATAATGGAAATAATAAAATAATATTAGATTGCATCATCAAATTTTAGAGGGAAAAAAGAAGAAACTACTTTCAACATGTATTTTCCAGTTATCTCTGAATGATTTTACTCAAATTATGAGCGGGAGCACTCATTGGATGTAGAATTTAATTTATCATCCAAGGAGTACCTATGTTGCATACTTTCGATGGACCCTGTTACACGAAAAATGAGAAAAAAATGAAAAAAAATTATTGCAATCATGTTTTTCATGTATTTCTCATTTTTCATGTAGCATGGTCCAACAAAAATATGCAACATGGGTAATCCTTGGATAAGTAATTAAATTATGCATCCAACGAGTTCTCCTGCTCTAAATTTGAGTAAAACCATAGGGAGATAAGTTACAAATACGAGTTGAAAAGGTAGTTTTTTATTTTTTAATATTTTTACTTTTTTACTCCAAAAATAGTGAATCATCCCCCGTGGTTGACATCATCATCTTGAATCATATTGTTTCTTATAAAATTGATTTTGGTTGTACATTTTTGTTTTGAGGCCCATTTTAGACCTCAAAATTTCTCTAACAGTTTGTTTGATCAGGTGCTGGAATCAACTATTATATATTGTGACAATCAAAGTTGTGTAAATCTTTTTGAGAATCTATTTTTTCATGATAGGTTGAAGCACATTGAGATCAAGTATCATTATGTCTGGAATATTGTCTAGAGAGGATTTGTGAGGCTTGAATACATCCCTATTGATGAGCAAGTTGTTAATGTTTTTACAAAGCCATTTTCCTAGATGAAGTTTTCTTATTTCAAAGAACATATTGGAGTGGTTTAGAATCCCTCTCCTCAAGAGAGGAAGAATTTATTGTATAGAATCATGAGATTAAAAATCTTCATCAGGCCTAGTTGAGAGACCATCATTTTCGATCAAGAATATTGTCCTAGTCACTCCCTTTGGTCATTAAGATTGACTGAGAAATCGATATTGTTGGGGAGTTTTGTTCTGAGGTTTGGAGTGATCCCTTAAGTCATTGTGTTTGACTAAGAGACCAATGGATTTGGTCAGGGACACATATTTTTAGTTTTCTTCCTTGAGTCATTGTGTTTGATTGAGAGACCAATTGGACTTGGTCGAGAATATTGACTTTGGGTACTCTCTTGGGTCATTATGATTGACTAATAAACCATTTCATATCGTTGGAGAGTTTCGCATCATTGATTGATCCCATGGCCATTTGGGTTTTGGCCTAGATGCCATTGTTTTTTCCTTATGGGATGAGCTTTATGTTATGTATATTTCCTTATGATGAGACTTTGACGTCTGATTATGTGATCTCTCCCTTAGGTCATTACTAAGAGACCAAAGGATTGGTCGGGGATATTTATCTTGAGAGAGAACGAAAAGTAGCTCCCTAGCTAAGAGCGAGTGTTGAAAAACAGTGGATCTGGTTTGCATTTTCATTGGAAAAAATAAAGGAGAAATTTTTTATCTTCCAGTTGTCCAAGTTGGCCCCACCATTTGAAGGTGTTTGACACAAGGTCGAAACTCACCTCTTGAAACTCATATATACTAGAATTTTTCGGACTCCATTTGGGCATCATCATCACTCACTCATTCGACCAATCACAAGGATATTTTATGACGTGTGCGAAGAAGAAGAAGAGAATTGATTTATGTGTTGACCAACTCATTTGACTTATGTTGACCAGCGTTGACTTGATTCGTTTCTCTCTTATTTGACTGACTTATTGACTAAAGTTTGAAGGTTGAATATTTTATGGGTTTCTTTACTATTCTTTGATCAAATTTTCAGTTGCATTGGCTGAGTTTTGACCATAGGCTAAACTCTAAGGTTTGTCCAAACTTATATGGAAATCGTAGGCTAAATTTTATCCCTTTGACTAACAGCCTCAGGTTGAAATTCAACCCTATTTTGTAGACTTTTATTATGAAAAAACATTGACTCTTTTATCTCCCCTTTGATTGGGTTTTGACTTGACAGAGATTGAAATTTTGAATGAAATATTCTTATGTACAATTTGACGAATTGAACTCTCTCTCACAAGGAAAGATTATTAAGTTTTTCCCCTTGTGGGGTTTTTTCCCAAGAAATTGCGGTGTCTCTTGCTTCATTGTTTTTTTTGTGATGTTTTTTTCTCTATTGAAGTTAATGGTTGAAATTTTCAAGTATAACTGCTTAATGATTTGAATGCTCTAAAGAAGTCAAAATTGTATCATTGGAAGTAGTTATCAGTTTGAAAATTGTTCTAGTATTTCATTATACTATAAAATCAGCATGAAAGAATAGAAAACTAATTCCTAAATATTTTAATCGATGTACGCAAATATATATCTTCTATCTCCTTGAAATTTCACAATATAAAACAACGACAAAAAAAGTTATAGTAAAAATTTCAAGATGACTAGTTCATTCCACAAATCAATTTTTCTCTCCACCTTAAAACCCCAAGAGTGTTCCCCAAATTCTCTTGTGCACCTTATATCTCTTCTTTCTTGCATTATATTCAAATTCACTCATATTCCTTTATTTATAGTTCTTTTTAGTTCACTTATGGTGCCCACTTCTAAAACAGTCTAGGTCAAACTGCACATTTTGGTTGGATCGACCTGATAGAGTATTTCATATCTCCTCATTCCTATGGAGTTAGAGGGAGTGCCATATTGTTGATTTTTTTTGACATTATCATCTGATAACTAATTCTAATGACCTCTCAATTAAATCATTCTCATACTCATTTTCATCATTAAGAAATTACATAGAATATCTCAATGACAATAGGGTCATAAAGAGACAACCAAACAGGAGACACAAATATTTATCCTAGGAAAACCCACTTGGGGAGAAAACCTAGAAACATTTTTTGTAGAGAAATAATTTAATTCAATAAGATATACAATCTAATATTTATAAACAAAAAAAAAATCTCAAACTGATAATAACCAAACTCGAGGTTGACCTAGTCAAACAGAGATAAGTGGCCTGAGAAATTTATGTCAATTTTGTCACAAAAACTTCCATCCTTCCTCAAATAGCTTTATTTTCCTCAAGATTACTTATTTTTCCTAAATTATTTGACCTTCTTCCTCAGAGAAAAGTTCTGCCTCAGGGATCTAGCCTTGTATCTTAGAGAATAAGGCATGTCTTAGGGAATCGACCTTTTGCCTCATAGAATAAGCTATGCCTCAAGGATTTAACCTTCTTCCTCATAAAATAAGCATACCCATAAACTCATTCTTCCCAAAAGATGGATCTCGGTATGTTTCTTTAGAAACCTCCCACATGTGTACAAAATATAATAAAATCTCTGAATCAAATGCCTAGATTTTGTCTTACAGTGGATAAATGGAAGAATAAATTATCTGAAATTTTATTTCCAAGTGATGAGGTCGAATGGGTATATATAGTGATTGGATGAACCCAAAGTGCTATGTCTAAAGGGTCATATCAAATTTATCTTTTGGAGGTCCAACTTAATATTTTTTAAGACATAAAAATTAAATTTCAAAATTGAAATTTACATTCTTGTAGTGGACATGGGATCCACATTAGCATTTATCATTTCATGTATATTTGAAGGACTAAATAGAATTATGAAGACTGACCACAACTAAAAAAAATTAACACATATACCATTGGAAAGGTCTCAAAATAATATTTTTAAAAATATATCCTATGCTCCCATTTGAGCTAAGAATTTTGATTAAAAATTCCTTCAGAAATAAGATATCAAAATTGGGAATAAAAAGATGGGTATCCAAACAATATTTCCAACAATATTCATATTGAAATTTGTATCTTGTACATTTGAAGTATCCCACTATATTTGACATCAATGACAATAATAATTCAAACAATATGCCCTTTTTTCATTGATGGAAACCCTTAGTCAATTTTGGAACAACAAAATAGTACTCCCTTTGTATGAAACTCTCATTGTGCTTGTAATTCTTCCTCTCTCTATAACTTCTACCCCTTTGACATCAGTGGAAAAAGGTTTCTTCCCCTAATATTCTTCTTCCCTTTACTAACAATATGAAAGGGATGTCACTCCTGGAATTTTTTCTAAAATATTCAAATGTTTATCTAGGGAAAGGTTTGGTAAAAATATATGCAACCTATTCCTTGGTGGAAATGTATTCTAGCTTGACACTTTGTTTAACTATTTGTTCTCTTAAGAAACAATCATTTATGGGAATATTCTTTGTCTTTGAGTGCATAACATGATTCTTTGGGCTCCACGAGGTCTTGGATAGATGGTGATCGGGTGTGTTGTGAAGAAATTCCTAGATGTTAAGTCATTAGTTCGATTCCCCACCCTAATCAAGTGGTATTCTTGGAAATAACCATGATATAGCCTCACCAATGTTGAAATTACAAAAAAAAAAAAAATTATTATTTGGAATGTTGATTACAATTTTTTTGTTGCACGTGATTGAGATTAGTTCATCATATTCTATCTTGTTATCCTTAAGTGCCTACTTCATGCAAGGAACGCGTGTGCAACATATTGTTGATGTAGTATATTTGGCTTCTTTTGTGGATAGAGAAATTTAAGTTTACTTCTTGGTCAAACATCATACTAGATAGTTTCCTATAAAGAATGCTCCTCCATCTATATTTTTCTTATCATCAATACTTCCTACCCAAGCTACATTTATATATATTGTTAGAGTGAAGTACTTACTTCTTGAATACCACAAGCCAAATTCCAATGTTCCCTTCATATTGTTTAATATTTTTTTTGTTGATTTCTCATGCATCTTCTTCAGTGCATATTGAAATCTTGCAACCAATCATATTACTTGCATTATGTCTAACCTTGATGTTTTCACATATCGTAGGTTGTCAATCATTGACATATACCTTTTTTATTTGCTTCTGGTGATTCATCATATTTTCTCAATTTACATCCTTCGATCATGGGTGTAGTGACAGGTACAAAATGTTCCATTATGAATCTCTTCAACATCTCCTTGAAGTATTTTGTCTAAGAATGAATATGCCTTTGTTGGATTGAGAAATTTGTAAACCTATAAAAAAATGAAAATTCTCCAAGCATGGACATCTTAAATTTGTTTTCATTTCATTTAAATTTGTTTGGCTCATTCAGTCAGCATTACTTACAAAAATGAAATCATCCACATAAGCCACAATGATAAACATATTTTCATTTTTTGTTTGATGTTAATATTGTTTTTTATAGCTCATATTTTGAAACCTTGTTGTTTTATGTATTTTTCTAGTTTGGAGTTATGGGAGCTTGCTTTAGTTCATAATGCTTTATTCAGTATACATAGATAAAATTCAATTTTTGAAAATTGGAATAATGTGAGTTGTTCATTATATACTTATTCTTCTATATTTCCATTTAGAAAAGTTGACTTGAAATCCATTTGATAGAATTTGAAGTTCTTGAAATACATAAATCCGAAAAACATTTTGATTTCTTATAAACTTGCAATTGGAGAAAAGGTTTTTTCATATTCAATACCCTCAACTCAAGCATACCCTTCATAGACCAATATTGCTTTATTTATTACTACCTTTCCATCTTCATTGAACTTGCTTCTAAAGATCCATTTGGTGACAATCACATTCTTGTATTTTGGTCTAGGTATAGTTTTACATGTCACATTCCTCTTAATATAATTCAATTATTCTTCCATAGAACCCAATGCTTATTCTCACTATCTTTTGTAAATTTATTGGGCACTAAACCGGATAGAAAATAAAATTTTGCTTGTTTGTTGTACTTACCAGTCCTCTTCTACTATGAACTCATATATCTATCTCAAAAAAAATCTAAATTTATAAATAATATTTTTGTACAGTTATGGATGGTGTCTTTGGATATTGGTGCTCTATTTTCTCTTGTTATTTCCTTTCTTCTTCCTCTTATTCTTAATTTTCTCGTTCTCTATAGATTTTATTCATTAAATTTTCATTTGTTTGTGAATTTTATTTTTGAGGTATTAATTCATCCACTCTTGCATCAATACTTTATACCACCTTGCACAATATTTTGTTGTAGCATTTGTAGACCTTGCTTCCAAATGCACAACCAATAAATATACCTTCATCTCTTCTAGAGTCATACTTTCCAAAATTATATTCATTTTTCTTTAAAAAACACTTTCTTCCAAATTCTTTGAAGTATTTAACTATAGCTAGTATAAAATTCCATAATTCATAAGGTGTCATGTTTTTGTTCACTCTAAGTTGTGCTTTATTCAAATTGTATACTATTGTGCCAACTATTCTCTCAAAAAGGTGTATGGTGGTTTGAATTTGTTATCACTCGGATTGAACCTCAGGCTGAAGAAGGCAATTTCGAGGTAACCACAAACCACACTTAGCCAAGTAGCTAACCTTACTAGGCAAGGAGAAGGCCCTCTCCGTAAGGATCACAGCCAATATGACTGGATAATGAAAGTATTAGGATAGGTACAGTAGCTCAGGGTTTTGATTGTTTTGATTTGGTTGTGCTAGATCAGAAGGAGAAAAACAGTTTAAGGCAAGGGAAATTAGGTCAAAATTTGCAGGGTGTTCTATGGGGCAAGGTAGGCACAGTGATTTAGCACTTTAGGATTTCAATGGGTGGGATGATCAAGACAGGTGAGGAGTTAGAAAGAGCATGGTGAAATAATGGGTTCTTTCTAAACTGAAGAAATTATAGGCCATGAGAGATGCATTTTCCGTTCAAGATCATCATGACCCACTTATCCCAGAAAAATAAGAGATTTCAAGCCCTAAATATTTTCCTGCTAATCCCATCCACCATAGATCAAAAAATGGATTTGTAGATCAATCCGAGGAGAAAAAATCTGATAATATAATGTGTTATATGATTGGTGACATTACTTATATTGATGATTTTCCAAAGTCTGATCAATATTATGATAATTATGTTCTCCAAACAAAAGCTAATCTTGCAGAGAAATCAACATTTGGTTTGTGGGAGGAAGTTTAGTTTCAGCAGCTTAAAAACAGTGGTCAGCCGATGCATATCAGCTATGACAGTGATGAGGAAATTCTAGAAAATTTGGAAGTAAGTGAAGGATATTTTCCTCTTTGTTTTACTTCATTTTAGTTCATCAGAGATAACTTTCATGTGATCAGAAATCAACACTCATTAAGTTTTGATCTTGACAATCAAGAGGATAATAAAAAAAATTATCAGAGCTCCTTACCCTTGTATTTATCCTCATTTGCAAAAATAAGAGAAAACTATAAGCAAGAAGACAATTGAGTGGTCAACACTATAAATGATGAACATTCTCCTAAATTAGTTGAGAAAATCATTTTCAACATAGAATCCTCCTTAGCTCCATATTTGCAACCACCCAATGCCATTGAATGTCAAGTTGCAGATGAAGGCTTGGAAGTTGAAACACATGATCAAATGATGCAAGATGATTCTGTACCACTATGTTTTGAATCATTTCAATTTTTAAAGTAAAATTTTCATAATATCTCTAAAGAAAAGGATGAGCAGCCTGCAAAGTGTCATGCAGTCTCATTAAAACCAATGGATACGTTTCAGCAGTCTTTTCAAGTTTTTCATGACCCAATAGCTGATGTGTTAGATGATATCTGCAGTAAAAGTTCTTCTCCATTAGCTAACTGTGAGCCTAAAAAGAGTGTTGATATAAACTTGATCCGACAGCCAACTTCATTGTTTTGTTCAACAGGTGTTTCATTACAAAGCTCGTACCAAGATTTGCAGTCATATCAGGAGAGTAATGAAGAATATTTTTGTTTTGTTGATGATCATTAAGAAAAAATAGTCATTCATGAGTTTCAAGATCATTTTTTCAACTTGTCGCAGTCATCAAAGAAAGAATTGAAGAAACATTTACTAGAGAATATTAACTAATTACTGAGAGGAATAATTAAGCATAACCAAAAAAAAATAATAAACAATAAACACATATGTTTAACCGGGAAAAACCCATCCTAATGAAATTTCATTAGCCTTGGCAAAAACCCTGGCCAATCCAGCCAAGTGAGCCTTCACTGCTCACATCTGGGCCTTACATTACAATGAAGCTGATCATAGATTGGATCAATGATGGATTCGCAAATGAGCTAAATAATATGTGGATATATCACATGGAATGGAGGCTGAAACCATACCATGTACTAAAGATATATATGATGCTCTAGTTCCATCATTATATTACTTGTAACAGATTTTCAGAGCATGTGGATGTCATCTTGAAAAGTGTGCTCGAAAACACAGAAAAACAAGCAAAGCCTTGCAATGGCTATTATAAGATTGACATGGATGATCCTGAAGCCGGTATTTCTTTCCATGTTGATGTGAAAGAAGAAAGGCGTGATTAGGATTGATGGATTGAGTAGCAAGAACAAGCCGCAATTCTCAGTTCAATGAATTAAATAACACAACCCAAATAGTGATCGAGAGCATAGATTCAACGGAAGTAATTTATCTGCGTACACAATTCGTCCGAGAGAATTCTACAGATAGCAACGACATTAAAATTTCTTCAGGCTTTAGTTTCTGAAATGAAAGACATCTCATCCTATATAAAATGTGACTGAGTTATTCATATATGCCGACGTTTATATATGCTAGAGAGCACATGGAATCTGTAAGTTGAATTTGATCTACAATGTCCACAATTTATAAAAACAATACTATAAATTAAATGAACGCAGAAATAAAGGCGCAGAGAAATGGAGAATAAGTGGTTTTGGAAACCACCAAAGGGTTATTTCACAGCTTTAAAAAGGTAAGTGGTAATCCTTCAGAGTATGCGATAATAGTTAGAAGGTGACATGTAGCAATGGAAAACTGCCTATTTCGCATATGTTGAAAATTGTTAAACGTCGTGCGTTCTAATTTGCGATTACCATTAGATGACTGACGAAGACAGATAAACGAAAAAAAGGTGTGTGACAAATAGTGTGTACCCAGGTTTAAATAATATGTCGGCAATTGGGTAAGAATTGATTTTAAATAGGGTTTATATATATGTGTGTGTGTTGACATATTTTAAACCATAAGAGAAGCATAGATATATGTTTAAATTAAGCGAATAAGTATATGGTTTATAACCACAGCGGGTATAAAGGAGATTGAGTTTCGCTTAAAGGAATTTTAAGAAAAGTGGGCTATCCTTGGTTTGAAAATTTATAATATGAATTTTATAATTGCTAGTGTGGGTGTTAAGCAGCTTAGGCTGTGTCACTTATTTGGAAACAATTTTGGTCTACAATCAAGAAGTTCCATCTAAGGTGTGAAATCGAAGAAGGAAGACAATAAATACAAGGAGAAGAGAAGTTTAATATAGAAGGAAGGAGAATTGAGTTTCTGGTCAAGGTTTTTCCCTAATTTCTCTCACACATGATAGTATTCTGAGTTTTTTTAAGGGCTGAAGTTGCAGAACTATTGCAGGTATAAAATATTGAATTTGGGGGTCGAAATTATGAGTCTGGTGCAGTTCAGAAGGGTTTGACTCTTGTTGACTTTGTTGGAATTTGACCTAATTGGAAGGAATTCTTGGAGAGATGACTTGGTGCTGGAGGAGGCTTTGGTCTTGAGTTTTGGGTCATTTTTTTCTCATTTGAAAAAGATTTCATAAGAAGAGAAGAGATTTTATAGTTTTTCCCCTTAGAGGGGTTTTCTCCTATCTTGGAGCCTATTTTATGTGTCCATTGTCTTTATTTTTTTTCACTTAATAATTGTTTAATGAATAAGATATAATAAATAAACATACGAAGATAAAAAAATTTCACATGCAATTATTAAGATTAAGGATAAATTGAATTAATATCTTCCCTATTGCAATATGCAACATGGTTTCAGAGCTAAGTTGAACAAGATAAGGAATTTAGAAGGACACAAAGAAGAGTTTTCTTGTTAAGGTGAATCATTTGCAGAGGGATGCAAGGAAAGAAGAAGAACACATACATTTACAAGAATCAATGCTTTGGATGTAATGAGAATGGACTCTTTAAAAGGGATTATATAGATAATAAATTGAACAACAAAAGAAAGGAAAGAAGTGACGCTCACATAATTGAGGAAAGGTGAGAACCTAAGAAGAAGCCGAAAGGATAAGATCCCAAGGATCTCTATTATTGAAGGAATACTCATCTTTGTTAGATTCTTTATAAAATTTCTTTTATTAAGTAGAAAGTAGGGGAGCATGCATTATTACTTTATAAGATTCTTGGTTTTGTAAAAACCATGGCATCATATATAGAAGCACGTGATAGTAGATATTTTATAATCTGCTTGTTTAATTTTCTTTGGGAAAGATTATGTAGTTTAAAGAAAATTATAAGGTTGGAACCATATTGCATATTATAGTTCATCCAAGCATTTTATAACATATTTTTAGAGGTAGTCATTTTTAAAAGAAGGATCCTCAAGATCCTAGAAGAATCATCATTATGGAATATTCTTGGAAGAAGCATTATGACAGGTATATGCTCCATCTCATTTGGAAACAATGTGTCTAAAGGGTGAAGGAATGCTAATGGTCAAGTTACAGTATGAAAGGCATAATGAAAATATTCATCTTCTTGGAAAAGGAAACTTATATTTGAAAGGTATAAGAGGTGTTAGGGTCCTATAATCTATAGGATCTCAAGGTGATTGATTATTTCATCTCAGATATTTCATATTGTAAATAATATTCCATGATTGTAAATTATTTCCAAAAAGGTTAAAACCTTAGGAAAAATATTCTTGCACGTCCAAATGTAGAATTAGAAGATAATTAAGTATGTTTTGATTGAATGAATCACATCAATTAAATGTGATTAAATAATTTGTAATAAGGATGGGTACTACAAGTTTTAATTCTATCAAAAAAGGTCAAAACTAGCAAAGAATGGTTTATCCAAGTTTTTGGAGACCCAATATAAGTTAAAGGTGCTCAAAGGAATTACTTTATAAATCTTTGGAACTCATCCTAAAAACCCCACCGCGTTACCATGTTTCATTGGTGTACCCACCTTGCCTTTTCGCATCGGCCAAATAGAAAAATGTTTTAATTAACGTCTCCTACAAACCTTCTAAAATGCAATATGTGATGAAGTGGGACCCATTCACTCGCCGCGTGAAAATAAAACTCACCATTTTCCTCTTTTATACTTTATCTTTTTTGCTTCGCTATATCATTAATCCACTTACCTCCACCTTCCCGATTCCCTGATTGTGATTAAAGTGGGGCCATTTCTCCCTGCCATGTCAATCTTTCCCCCACCATTCAATGCACATCATAAAATATAAACTTTGCAGATCGGTGATTATAAATTTTTGCACTTCACAGAAAAACCTTAAAACCTGCAATGTGCAATATCCATCGCATCACAAGATCGCACATTTTATAACTTACCTTTTAAAGCACCCGCAATGTATTTTCTTTAAGTTTCAATGTGGTTGGCCCCACCATAGTAGCTCCGCCCCCCACTTTAGGCCGCTTGAAATACATAGATATATCATATATACTATGAAACCTCATAAACATTAAGATTTGCGATTGCGATGTGGTTTGGTCCCACCTTCCCTACCACGTCACCTCTGCATTTTGCATCGCATCGCCGATTCCATTCCTCATATCATAAACTATAAAGCATGCGATTTTCAATATTTCTATGGATGTGATGAAGTTCAAAAATTAAGTCTATATAATTTCAAGTCCGACTATATGGTTTTTATACGAAAAAGGGTTAAACATAGCAGAAAAGACTCGGGTAGCAAAAAGACACCAAGGGTCAAGTCAGGAAAAGGTGTTGCGCAAATATGATCATGTTGTAACTTCAAAGACAGGAAAAGGGCATTCATACAATATTTTTCACCAACACAGCACTCATTTCATCTACCATCACATCAGTAAAGTGTGATCCACGTCCTAACTGTTCCCACTACATCATCACCTGTAGTTGCATAGCGCATTCCATCGAAGCTATAATTTTGTAATAAGTTAAAGTTCTAAGTTCAATTTTAAAGTCTAAAAATACCATGTCTATTAAAGATTGTATTGTACGAATTATTTTTGTAAACTTTTGTATAAATACTTCAGTTTTGGAAGTATCAAATGTCGATTGATTGAGATTAGTAATCATTACTGTCTTTTGGAGTACTGTAAGCTTTTTCAAAGAACTCGAGCATCAATAATAATCAGAACATTCACAGGATCCTTGTGGCTTAAATATTGGTGATGTGTTTCTTCTGTTATTTTGTTTCATTGTTATCTTTCATTGTAATCATCTGAATTCCAATTGTAAAGCAGAAAGTGTAATGAATAGGATTTACTGTTGAGTACGTTATTATGGCTTCATTTACAATCATAATGTTTTCCACTAAAGGTCAAACTAAATAATTCTTAATTTATCTTTAGTTCTGCTGAATATCTTCATATTTTTTTCATAATCCATTTATAAATTCAAAAGATCCAATAAATTTTCCTAGCTTTCCCTGTGTTTACTCTGTGAAAAATTGATGCAACTATCCAATTATATTTTGACTCCATTTCCCAATATACATTAATAAATTGAATACAATCAATTTTCCAAAATCCAAAACAAAACTCAAAACCCAAGTACAATCATAACTAGCCTAAAAACATATCCAAACAAAGTTAAATCTTATAGAGAGAGACCTCTCTGAAACTGCCATGGCTAGATCCCAGTTTCCAAAGTTGGTTTGATGTTTCCTATGTAGTTTTGATTCAACCTTAGAATTACAGAATGCTAACATAGTGGCGACCATACTGGGTACGAATTTCATCTTCCTTAGTAACACTTATCAAGTTCAGTGTTGACTTTCATGGTGAATAGAAGTCAAACACAAAAATGTTGTTCCGTTCACCTGGCGACTCCATTGCCAGCAAAATCCAAAAACAAAGATTCAATGGCGACTCCACAGTTTTCAGTTGACATAAAGGCTCCACTAGTAGAAGAATCCAGATTTTTTGCGGATATGCGGTGACTCCATTCTTTGAGTGATTGACAAGATGAATCCAAGAATATAACACAGGTAGGCTTCGATGAACACAGATCACATTCCTGGATTCCCACACAAAATGCCTCAGGTAAATTGGGAAAGAAATCTTCTTATTTTTCAAGACGAGAACGTTGATGATGCTTTTATGCATCTCATTAAATTTCATATTCATTCATGGAAGTTGAAAGTTGAATGTCATGAGGACTGCCACATGAATATGTTCATGGCAACATTATATGGATAAACAAGGGAATGGTATGAAGGTTTAAACCCTGGTAGCTTTTTTTCTTTAAAGGATTTCCACAAGGTGTTTTATGAGCATTATAAAGGACATTCCCCATATTTATTATTAGTGGAAAACTACTATGATCAGTTTGATGTTTTCATACAATAAATTGAAATTATTTATGAAGACCTAGTATATATGAATGATGAGTAACTCTTAGAAGCACTTTATGGGTTCCATTTTCAAGTTGAATGTCATGATAATCAAGGGAAGATAGCCGAAAATAAAATCAATCAAGAAATGAAAATAGATCCACAGGATCTCTCTGTGGAGACAAATGATTATTCATCTGCTCTTTTGTATAAGGTTAAATAAAATATTCAGCATCCTTGTGAATATTTAGGAGAGAAATAATACAAATATTGTGTTATCAAAAGTAAACAAAAATTATTTTCTCCTCTGTCTGAAGATGAGATAGATCAGCCCCTGAACATTCATATTACAGCCCAAGCTAATGCAGGTTTGCAATGTTCACATATTCAAGAATGTGTTGGTAAAACTTCTTCCATTTTTGAAAATGAAAATCTAAGTTTAAATGAGGACAATCCCGAAACTAGATTTATAGATCATCATGAAGAAAGACAATCTCCTTTTTCAATGTTCATATTTGTTGAAGTTTATCCTGAACCTGTTTTTCCTAAGTACGATAAATTTGAAGATAATTATGATGAGGAGCATGATGAAACTATATAGGATATTGTAGTGAGTAAACCAATTTATGATGATGATTCCCTGCAAGGATATTAGCTATCATATATTGTTTTCTTTCATGAAGATGATAGGGCTGCCATGTTTGATAATCATGAAGAGTGTTTCTTGTTTAAGGATGACTTAGAATATGAATTTGATGACTATGAGCCTGAGAGAGATAGTATGCCAGAGATTGAGTAAAAATTTCTCAATCTTGAGGAAGTTACAGCCAATACTCAAATAGCAGAAGGTTATACTTCTCTGTGCCTTCCTATCAATCAAAAACTAGGTGTTCTTTCAGATCAAAATGAAGGGAGTACTTGTACTTTTTTTGTTGTATCTCAAGACAAGGTAATGATTCAGGATTTTCAAGATCCCTTTAAGTAGTATTTTTTAAACATTGGAAAAGATGAATGTTATTTTTTTTGTCAGCATAAACCTTGGATCCATTTTCTATTGTGATTTTCCTACATGTACATCATTCTACCTACTCGAGGAAAGTGAGAGAAGAATTTCAGTAAGTAGCCATCTCCTGGATTGGTTACACTGGAAGGATCATTTCACATAATCAAAAATTGTACAGTAGATTAGGGTAGGTTGGTATCATTTTAATTTGATTTAATTTTATTTTCAGAAAGTGTTGATAGAATTCATCAAGGTTTGAAGCCCGATGTGAAGGCCCTAAGGCTTTGATGATCTGTTAGTGTGGGTTGAAGTTTTCAATGTGTTTTCAGTCTCAGTTTTAGTTTCAGTTTGCAAATTTTGGATCATCACAATGGATCAGGCTACTAGTCTATGGTGTTCTTGGCACTTCACAGGGAGAGTGCCATCCCCAGATGAAGCCACTGTCAGGGTCCTATAATCTATAGGATCTCAAGGTGATTGATTATTTCATCTCAAATCTTTGATATTGTAAATAATATTCCATGATTGTAAATTATTTCCAAAAAGGTTGACACCTTAGGAAAAATATGCTGGCACGTCCAAATGCAGCATTAGGATATAATTAAGTATGTTTTGATTGAATTAATCACATCATTTAAATGTGATTAAATAATTTGTAATAAGGCTGGGTACTACAAGTTTTAATTCTGTCAAAAAAGGTCAAAACTGGCAAAGAATGGTTTATCCAAGGTTTTGAAGACCCATTATGAGTTAAAGGTGCTCAAAGGAATTACTTTAAAAACCTTTGGAACTCATCCTAAAAACCCCACCACATTACTGTGTTTCATTGGTGGACCCACCTTGCCTTTTTGCATCATCCAAATCACAAAATATTTTAATTACCGTCTCCTACAAACCTTCTGAAATGTGATATGCGATAAAGTGGGACCCATTCACCTGTCACGTGCAAATAAACCTTACCCTTTTCCACTTTTTTTTCTTTATCTTTCTACTTTACCTTTTTTGCTTTGCTATATCATTTTTCCACTAGCCGTCACCTCTCTGATTCCCCGATTGTGATTAAAGTGGGGCTATTTCTGCCCGCTATGTCACCCTTTCCCCCACCATCCATCGCACATTGCAAAACATAAACTTCACTGATCGGCAATTATAAATTTTTGTACTTCGCAGCAAACCTTAAAACCTGCAATGTACAATATCCATCGCATCGCAAGACCGTACATTTTATAGCTTACCTTTTAAAGCACCCACAAGGTATTTTGTTTAAGTTGCGATGCAGTTGGCACCACCATAGAAGCTACGCCCCCCACTTCAAGCTTCTTGAAATACATATACATATCATATATACTATGAAACCTCATAAACCTTAAGATTTGCAATTGCGATGCGGTCTGGTCCCACCTTCCCTGCCACATCACCTCTACACTCCGCATTGCATCGCCGATTCCATTCCTCATATCATAAACTATAAAACATGTGATGTGCGATATTTTATGGATGCGATGAAGTTCAGAACTAAAGTCTACAGAATTTCAAGTATGGGTATATGGGTTTTTTACAAAAAAGGGTTAAACACGGTAGAAAAGACTCGGGTAGCAAAAAGACACCAAGGGTCAAGTCAGGAAAAGTCGTTGCGCAAAGATGATCATGTTGTAACTTCAAAGACAGGAAAAGGGCATTCATATAATATTTTTTTCCAGCACAGGACTCATTTCATCTGCTAGCACATCAATAAAATATGGTCCACGTCCTAATTTTTCCCACTACATCAGCACTTGCAGTTGCACAGCGCATTCCACCGAAGCTATAATTTTGTAATAAGTTAGAGTTTTAAGTTCAATTTTAAATTCTAAAAATACCATGTATGTTAAAGACTCTATTGTAGGAATTATTTTTGTAAAATTTTGTATAAATACTTCATTTTTGGAAGTATCAAATGTCGATTGATTGAGATCAGTAATCATTACCATCTTTTGGAGTATTGTAAGCTTTTTCAAAGCACTGGAGCATCAATAATAATCAGACCATTCACAGGATTCTTGTGGCTTAAATACTGGTGATGTTTTTCTTCTGTTATTTTGTTTCATTTTTATCTTTCATTGTAATCATATAAATTCCAATTGTAAAGCAGAAGGTGTGATGAATAGGATTTACTATTGAGTACCTTATTCTTGCTGCGTTTACAATCCTAATGTTTTCCACTGACGGGCCAAACTAAATAATTTTTAATTTCTCTTTATTTTTGCTAAATATATTCATATTTTTGTCATAATCCATTTATAAATTCGAAATATCCAGTAAATATTCTTAGCTTTCCCTTTGTTTACTTTGTGAAAAGTTGATGCAACTATCCAGTTATATTTTGACTTCGTTGCCCAATAGACATTAATAAATTGAATACAATAAATTTTCCAAAATCCAAAACAAAACTCAAAACCCAAGTACAATCATAACTAGCCTAAAAACTTATCCAAACAAAGTTAAATCTTATAGAGAGAGCCCTCTCTAAAATTGGCATGGCTAGATCCCAGTTTCCAAAGTTGGTTTGATGTTGCCTCCATAGTTTTGATTCGACCTCAGAATTACATAATGCTAACAAGAGTTATGATTGGTCAAAATATTTTTGTTTGAAAAAAGAGCCAAGTTTACTTCTCTATGGGGGGTGCATTCACTTGCATACCTTATTGGTTGTGAATTTATAACAAGGGACAAACATCAATGAGTTCATGTGACTGAGACATCCTATTTCCATTACTGGGAGTTCATGAAAACTTCGAGTAGGAATGGTTGTAGTTTTTTTGAAAAGGGACAACATATACGCCATTAATGTGTGTGTTGGGACACCAACATTTAGTTCTTCGTAAAGGGAATAAGCTGGTGAATTTATAATAGATGTTATTGTAAATGTACTACTAAAAGGGGGACTGATACGTAATTGCAAGTGTGCCAATTTCTTGTGTTGGGAAGACTGATATTTAAGACAAATTATAGAAGAATGCTCTAGGTTATTTATCCTTCTACTCACTATACTATATGTCCATGGACACTTTTATTATCATCTTATTCAAGTTTGATTTTCATTATCATTAACTTTAATATCAGTCTTGAATATGTTGATAAATCTAGGGCAGTGATATTAGGTTATTTATCTTTTATATGATAATTTCTTGTGAATATTTTTTACTTATCTTGATTGGGTTCTTCTTTAGCTTGATCAATATTATGTTTCCTTCATCAAATAGCTACCAAAAACATAAATAAGAATGAGACAAAAGGACACAAGATGTAGGTAATCAGTGCCAAGTCCCTATAATACTAGTGTATCCCCTTACTGTTATTGTTAGTGTAGGCCCCTTATTTTTATTTTGTGCCCATGTAGTCACCGTTTTTTTATTATTGTGCCCCATAGAAGCCCACTATTGTTATTTTTGTTCACTTACATTGTTATTGTTATGTTGGCTAGGATTATATTGTAACCCCTTCAACTCCTATATATCCAAAGGAGGGATCTTCATTTGCATCATACAATAATTATTCATTTATGTTATGTAAAGGAGGTTTCCCCCTCAAAGAGGTTGATTTCTAAGTCGTTGATCCATCTTTTTTTCTATTTTGCGAGTTGATTTCATAACATTTAGTATCAGAGCTTTGGATTCTAGGGTTTCACTGCTGCAAACAGATCAGCATGGAATTTTCTCTATAACGTTTTTTCTACAATGGTTCAAAAGCTAAAACAATAACCCATTTAATCCCAAATCCTGAGGAACATCATGTAAAAATTTCTGATCTTGGTTCGCCATATTTTCGGAGATATGATCTCTGGAATTTAGGGCTTTTGTAGGCTCTAGAATTTCATCTCAAACAGATGACCGAGGGGAAATCATCATAAATTTCATTTTATGCATCATATGGGAATTCTATAAAAACTAACCAAAAGCGCATGGATTGTAGTTTCTTTTATATCAATTTCAGAACCTAAGGTTGAAATATTGAAACGTGGCACACCATACAAGTTGAAGAATTCGAATAAGGTTTGACCCGTGGCATTATAAATAAAAGTGAGAGGGATACTACAAGACCAATTTTCAGATATTGAAGATACAAAATCAGAGAGATAATTTAGGTTCAATATCGACCTCCTAAAAAGAAATAAAAAGGTGTGTATTTGTTTTTTTTAATTGCATAACTTTTGTTTCCAATGTCATATTGAAGCATAGCTATAAGTATTGGATTCTAAAATGTCTCCAAAAAATAATTCCACACACATTAAGTCCTCAAAAAACTCTAGTATGATGCATGAAGAGGAAGAAGTGCAACATGATATATCAAAATTACGAGACCAAGTGCAAAAAATGTCTGCCTCACAAAAAGTAACCAAAAATGAAATGGAGGCTAAAATGGATTGTTTGAAGAAAGGCATGGAAGCTAATATGAAGGGCGTGGAAGCTAAGATTAATTGCGTGAAAGCTAAGATGGATGGCATGGAATCTAAGATCGATGGTATAGAAAAAAAAAACAAAAAGCAGACATGGAAGGTTTGAAGGAAGGTTTGACTAAGTTGCTACAAGAAATTATTCCTAATGGAGAAAAGGTAATAAAGGAAACTCATGATGAGAACAAAATGAACGTTAATCATGATTTCATAAACTCTAACGTTGGAATGAAGACCCACCATATTCTTAAATATCGATATGAGGAAGTTTGATGGCAAGGATCATGTAACATGGATACTACAGATGGAGCAATATTTTGATCTCCATAATGTTCAAAACACACAAAGGTACTTATTGCAACTTTATATTTAGAACAAAATACATTTGTATGGTTTCAATGGCTTTTCTCTCGTAAAAAAATTGTCACATTAGGGGAATTTTGAGGTCTAAAAAGGGCCTCCTAAGGAAAATATACAATCAAAATTCACTTTATGAGAACCAATCACATTTTAGGGGATGACATCATTCCTAATGGTTGAGGTGGCATTGTTTGAGTTAAAGGTACTTACTTGTCACATTCTCAATGGTGGATAAAAAATCATGGTTAACCATGGCAGTGCTCTAAGTACTTTTAAAGTCAAAGTAAATTACTCATAATAAATGTCATTTTACACTTTTTGAATAAAAATATATTATTGTCATTTCATATTTCCTGAAAGAAACAATGCATATCCCTATACATTTATTATATTATATTAACTTTATATGGTATATTAATTACATGTTATTATACAATTTAAATAATATAAATTTTAATTAATAGCGTATAATATAATTAAGAATTTATAAATTTATATTTATATTTGATTTTAAGTTATTTAAGTACAAAGGACAAATGCATTAGTTGTTCAATGATAATGACTTTTTCTTGAAAAACTCATTCTTATTTATAGTCACATCATTACAATTTTTTTATTAATTTTATTTTGGTACAACTTTTGAATTGAATTTAACTATGGTTACATGGATTGTGGTGCTGATGCCTGGGCTCCTCCATGACCCACATTTTCCTCTGTTGGTGTGCACATAAACTGCCTTTCAAGTTTTCTGGTCAAATAGTTTTAAATCTGGTTAACCACAACTTCTAAATTTTCTATCTGGGCAATCTTGGACTACACGAAAGTTATTATTAACAAACAACCCAGCCTAGATTCCAATTCCCCTTATGGAATATTTTTCTTAACAATGGTCAAGTTTATTTACACCCATTTCTAATAGAAAAGGGCGAATGTCAATTACCCTTAGAGCATCCATACTTCCCAATCATTACTTTATAAAAACCCACGTATTATATGCCAAGCCTACCCTGCACACAAATTCCTTCCTACAAGGTCCGACTTCATTGTCAAACTATATATATATATATATATATACCAATGGATATTCCGGCCCAATTCAAATGTTAGGAACCTTAATATCTTATTACCTATCAAGGTTCGACTTGCAAATTAAACTCAACTCTTTATATAGCATATTCGGGTCCCACCACAGGACTCCTTCATTAGCGCATTTCTTATCTTGCACACAACCTCATTTCTACAAGGTTCGACTATATACATATATCAACACTTCTCAATCAATTGTTTTAATACATTAACAAGCCAAACCACAAATCCAATTTTGATTAAATAAATATTAAAGCATTTTCCTTGTTATCAGGACCATATTACTTATGGATCCACGACCAATGCATAACCACCATATTACAATATAAAGCTTGAACGTGATACTTTAATACTATCCAAATAATGTTATATGAGGTCTTCGCACATGGAAATTACCAACGTCAATATAATTTGTCACTCGGTCCACCAATTAGCATACCTATTTAATCGACAGTCCCAAACTTGTCGCGCGGCCAACACTAATTGAATGAACATGACTGAATATCGCGTTTTCAAAATGCTCAGGTCTTATCACACCAAATTCGCGCGATATTAGTGGTTTCTCAAAACCACCCTTGGCTTACGTGTCAAGCATCAGGATAGATCACGCTTTTTTGGAAAATTTTGATTACCACTTTCACTTTACACGAGACCGCTGGTATTTATGTCCTTGGTTTCACTGTTCGTTTCACAATTTCGTTGCTAGCTCACAGTTCCACTTCACTTCCCTAGCGCCCTTAGTCTATTTGAATTCTACCTTTGCTCTCAAGTTAACTCCGCATCAATTCAACAATGCATTCCACCTCCGCTGGTATCAATCCAGAAACATGGTCGACTGATATCGCTCTTCATACAGGTAAAAACTCCAAGTTTGGTTAATAGAATTATCAACGGAACTTCTAAAACAAGATTCTGCCTTTTCTATTAGGCTGATGTGCATAGAGTATGTATATCAGCCAGCAACTTCAAGAGAGTCGAAACTCACCCTCAACATACAGTCCATCCAAAGAGGATTTCAACCGATTATTCCAATCACAGGGTCGACATTTTAACAACCCAATTACCATTAATTCAAACAGAATCATAGCTAAACTCTCTTTCACACAAACGGTTTTCATTTCAGAATGCAATCAAATTATCATAGATATACAACCCAAGGCAAGTAATTAAACATTTTACTGGAATCAATCCTTCAGTGATCAATTCACCCCATTCCCAATCAATTAAAACACACACAGTCTCATACACAAAACAAATCAACTTGAATTCCTCTATATAATTCAAACTCAATCAATTATAAGAACTTACTTCCTCTTAGGCCTGATATTCAACCTAATGGACCTTATACACACTTACTCTACCTCTGAAATTCTATTCCTCAATAGAACTCTCGCCCTCTATACTACAGATGCTTACATTTTATGCTCAAGGATGACCTCATTCAATTCAGGTCGTCAAACAGCTCATAAAACTCTTAACATTCCCAATTCCTAAATTTAGACTCAATAACTGAAACTAATCCTAAATTTTCTCATAACCCCTGGCTGTCTCTTCCTATTCCTAACATAATCAATTCTCTCATGTTCTCAAATGAGTCGAGAACAATTACAATTTCTTACAAATTTTATTCAAAATACTTAATAATTACATGAGGATTTAAAAGTATAAGACCCTCTATGTCTACCTGGATACAAAGTATGGTATTGTGCCTAATGCCCTTGCATCAGGTGCACAAAGTGAATTGCAAATTCATAAATATTATTTTATTGGTTTAGCTATTATTTTATTATTTCCTTAGGAGGCCCATTTCAGACCTAAAAATTCCCCTAATGCTTGGTTAATTTTTATAGAGGAAATGATAACACATTATGAGGATACCAAGAGAAACACCTTCTTTAGCCAATTGATAAATCTCAAACAAAAGGGTTCAATGGTGGAGCACATTGAGGACTTAAAAAAATTCAATATAAGGGTAATTTATATTCCAAAGGAACATAGTATTTATGTCTTCATAGGGAATTTAAAGGATAACATCCAACATGAGGTTCATCTTTGGAAACCTGATTTATTGGAGAAGGCATTCAGGTTGGCAAGAAAAATTGAAAGAAAAATTATGGCGAAAAGAAAGCCTATCACTGACAACTATAAATATGGAAGTGTTACTACTCCTAGACTTCCACAACCTACAATTTTGACACCAAAACAATTGGAAGAAAAAAAAGAGAAATGTATTTGCTACATTTGTGATATCAAATACACTAAAGGTCATAAGTGTGCTGAGAAGAAATTATTTTACATAGATTGTGAAGAGGAGGAAGAAAATGAACAAGAAACTTCAAAAGAAGAGGATATACACCAGGAAACAATAATAGAGAAAGAAGAAATGAATTCTACCATATCTTGTAATGCATTGATAGGAATTACCACTCCTCAAACTCTCAAGATATAAAGACATATCAAGAAGAAAAATGTATTAGTGTTGATTGATTCGGGTAGTACCCATAATTATTTCATTATAAGGTATCCAAGGAATTGAATTTCTTTCTATACCTAGCACCATAGTGTCAAGTGATGGTTGAAAATGGTGGAACTATAAATTGTTGGCAATATGATTCTTATGTCTTAATATGTTGTCCTTGATGGAAACTCTCTGGTAAAAGATGGAGTATATGTCTTCTGGAGAAGCTCAGTAGTCTATCAGAAGAAATGTGCAATTTCCAATAGAAGATTGGTTAATATTCATACTGCAAGTTCTATACGCGAGTTTTTTCAAGCCAAGTCACGTATACACACATATAAGAACGATCCAAGTCATGTATCCCTTTTGCGCTCTAAAACGATGATACCATGAGAATTTAACATGGTATTATCCCACACTATTGAGCATTGTGTCATCTATTTGATTCCATCCTAGAATACCATCGGCAGTTGTGTGGTTTTGACTCATGGTATTAGTAAAGGCTAAATCTATATAAGAAGAAGAAGAACATAGTGCAATGTGTGCATAGGTAAGGGTTGTCACTAAATACTTCTCTTTGAAGTATATCTACATGGGATGAACTCTGTTTTATTGATAAATCCGAATCTATGATGCACCCTTGGATAGATTGATGGATTGAGATCTCTATACCTGAAATGCCTATGTTCTTGTATGATCTATTGAAGAGATGATTAGATCTGTGATTTGGCACATGTTTGATGAAGTGAAGTGGATAATTCTGGGTAATTTCTATAGATTGGATACATTCTGCAAATTTAATATTTACAATTCTATACGCTATTTTGTCTTGGTGAAAGCGAGTATATACGTGGCTTTGTCTCAGAAAAAGTATGCATGGAAGTCAGGGTTTCTGATTTTTTTTTTTTTGGTTCATTGCTATTGTAATTTTGTTGTCTGTCAATGAAGTGTTTATGTATATCTGGGTTTCTTGAATGTTGTATATGCTGCTAAGTTGATTATGTACAAATCTGATCAATGAGTGAGTAAATATGTTCAATAATGTCTAACTGATCAAGGGTTCTGCAATACTGAAAATTTATCTGACTGAAAGCCTCAGATCTAGTTCTGAGACTGACCATATTCTGAAATATCAGTATTCACATATCTATACGCAGGTTGGTGTGAAGGAAATAAAATATACACATGGGTTCAGTGAATCAAAGTAGCGTATGCTTTTTGAGATAATGAATGTTCAGGGTTGAATTTTATTCTTCATACTGATTTTGAAATCTAGTTATTACAATGTTCTGATTACAATGATCTCACTGTTATGATTGATGTATTGGGTGAAGTTTATTGTTGTTGATATTTATGAAGGGTTGTGTTGAAGCTGTGTGATCCAGTGTGAAAATTGATGAAACGTGGTCTGTAGTGATTCTGAGGGTTGAAGCCTTCAGTGTGGAAATAGAAGTTTCCTGCCAATAGAAGCTAGAGTTTTGATTAGGGGGTTGAAGCTCCCTTCTAGTAGTGGCTGGTAAACGAGATCAGGGGGTTGTAGTTCCCTTCCAGTTGCAGCTAGAAAACGAGAGAAGGTTGCAGGTAGATGCCTGCGTACTAATATGAATCTACTTGTAAGCAGTTTTCCATATAATAAATATTGAAGACAAAGACGATAGCAGCAGTGGTTTTATCCCGAATTGGGTTTCCACCTTAAATATTGGTGTTCATGTGTGTTGGTCTTGTGTGATGATTTATTCTACTGGTACTACACATATTTACTTCTTAACTAACATATGCATAACTAATAAGTTGAGTTAAAGATTGTTTCTGAAAGTTTTTCTAACAATAAAATTATATCAGTATACGTAAGTTTCTGTTGGTATATGCACGTGTATACGGGAGTTGGGTTCATTAAATCTGCGTATGGAATTCAGTAAAGAAAAATTTAAAATTATCAGTAAGCTCTAAATACTGATTCACCGCCCCTCTCAGTATTTTTCCCAACAATTGGTATCAGAGCAGGTCCTTCTAAAGAATCTTAATTGCTAGAAGGAATATCAGCTAAGATGAGAAATCAAGATGGGACAGCATCTATCAGGCCTCCCATCTTCAATGGAAACAACTTAATCTTCTGGAAGACAACAACAAGATCCTATCTTCAGTCTCTTGGAGTAGATGTATGGGCTATAGTTGAAGGAGGTTATTAATATCCTACTTCAGTTCCAACAGATGCATCAACAAGAAAGAACTATGAAATCAATGCAAAGGTGGTCAATACATTATTGGGAAGTTTGACTGAATCAGAATTTGTCAAAGTCATGCAGTGTAATGTTCCTAATTAGCCCAAGCTAATTGGAACATTTCATTTTGTCTTAATTTTATGTATTAATGAATAAAATGTAAAGGAGGACATGAAAAAATCCTTATATCAAAGAATAAATACATGCCCAATGTGAAAAGGGATAAATCTGGGCCTTTTGTAACAAATCCACTTGTGTGTGAATAGAAATTGGACCACCTTGGAGAACCAGCGCAGTTTTAGAAGAGGGATCCAATGTGAAAAGGGTTAAGTCCATTGAAGTGGTTTAGGGTTTGTGCACCCCTTCAAGTTATAAAAAGGAGGAGAGGGCTCATGTAAAGGTTGTTGATCATATTTTGAATTTTGAGTTGCTTGAGAAACTCCTTTCTCTGCGCTGTTTAGCAAGAGAAAGAGATGGCTTCCTGTTTAGGAACTCTCCTCCCTTCCTTGAGAAGCTCTTGGAGGGAATTGTACTGCATTTTCCACTATCCAGAATTTTTGGCCCAACTCCACCTCTAGTAGCAGCACTGATCCTGTTGAGGGTTTTGCAGCTGTTGTGAGTTGCAGCAAGTGGTGAACTAGATTTGCAAGATCTAGTTGTTTTGGAGGAGATTTCTCTCATGGAGGGTGTCTTGTGACCACCCGGAAGAGGATCTCACTCTTTTATTTGATTTCATATCTGTACATTTCATCTAGTGTCATATTTGGCTCAAGCTATAGTGCTGCCCCTTTTGGGTACTGCGTTATTTCATGTGTTGCTGCAAGTATTATTTGGTTTTCCCTTTTGTAATAGATCTCAGATGATTGAGGCTTGCCTCTCATCTTGAAGATTCACATTGTAGCTTGCTGATATCTATTTCTAAGATCTTATATGTATTTTAATAAAAATAATCTTCAGCTATTTCTGTAAGTTTCTGCAGTTCCATGTATAAAAAGTCAGATCTACAATTTCTAGTGCATTATTTGGTTAAAACCCCAAAGGGGACTTGTAAAAGAGGTTGAGTAGTTTCTAGATCTGGTATGGATCTGATGTTACAGCCATATATCAGTAATATATCTGATTTCCATTATTCAATTTCTGAAGCATGCTTAGAGGGACGCAGGCCATTCATTTCTGCAATTTTATAAATGCTGGAGATGTCATTTTGATGAATTTCTGCATTGTTATCTCATGTAATTTGCTGTATGTCAATGGGGGAATATTTCATAATGCTGATATGATGTTTTATGGCTGAATTCTGAGCCTTTTGGCTGGTATCCAGTAATTATTGGGCAAAACTGCGCAATTCTGGTTGTTGGGTTTCCTTGTTGCAGCAGCTCTTATCACTAGCTGATTTTTAGCTAGTCAACTTTGTGGGAGAGTTGTTTAAGTGCCTTAAACTCCTTTGTTTGAGCTTAAATTCACCATACAATTCCCACACAACCTAAGATAGGGGAACCAAGCCCTAACCTGTGTTACTCTTGCACCCATTTTCTTATACAGCATTCTCACTAGGCCTCTTGCTGAATTTCCTGAAGTAGAAATCTCCCACTCCTTCCTTGTTTGGTTTTTGCTCCTCTTTTGGATTAATTCTCTAGATCTAAAGATCTAATAATACCAAGGGTTTCAAACTCCATTTTGAGTGTTTTATTTCCATCCTTGTTGTGTTTCACCAATCTTCTATAGACAGAGTCTGGAACGGGCTAGGAAGCCTTTGGTTTTCACCCTCTCTTTAGAGGTGATATAACCAGTAAATTCCCTACCATTCTATCTTTGGTTTAGATCTATTGGTGTGATCACATATTTTTTTGATTCCATAGTGGAATATCTTAAGATATTCCCTACTAAGCCTATTTTTCCCCATTTGGAATATTACATGCAGTTGAATACAACAAAGGATATATGAAACAAAATAATCCTAAGGTATGAAGGTGATGCCAAGGTAAAAAGTGCTAAACTTCAAACTCTCAGAACTCAATATGAAAAACTCAGAATGCATAATGCGGAAAGCATTGCTAGTTTCTTTTTACATCTAGATGAAATTGTAAATCATATGAGAAATCTGGGTGAAACCATATCTAACAGTACTCTGGTGGAAAAGGTTTTAAGATCTCTAACTCCCAAATTTGAGTCAAAAGTGTCTGATATTGAAGAGAAGCAGGATCTACAAACTCTTACTATTGTTCAACTTCATGGGATTCTGACTGCTTGTGAAATGAGAAAAGGAGGTCCATCTAAAGTCAAATAAGTTGTCTTCAGAGTTGCTGGAAAAGGAAAGGAGGTAGAAGAACAAAAAGGATCAAGATATGTTTCAGAAGAAGATGAGATAATTTTTTTAAAGAAGCTACAACTTGGCACAGGAAGATTCAGAGGTAAGCTTCCTTTTAAATGTTTTGCTTGTGGAAGAGTTGGTCATAATGCTGCTAAATGTCCTCATAAAGATAGTCATGAAAAGGGAAAGGAAGTGGCTAAATGAAATAATAAATTCTTTATCAATATAAAAAGATATTATACTCATGAAGATAGTGATGGTCTATCAAATAGTAAAGAAGAAAGAGTGAAGAAGGAGAATCTGATCAAGATATTAGACTACTCATGGCTTTTGAAAATGACTATAGTGATACTTTTATAGATGCATTAGAATAAAATGACTTTCTTGAAGAAATAAATCATCTCAAAATATGTTTGGAAGAAAACAAAATTTCCATAGATACTCTAAAAAAAAAACTTATAAAAAAGGAGAAGCACAATGAGAAATTAGAATGTGAAATAGTAAGTCTAAGAAAGGAAATTGAGAAAGTGAAAACTTTAAATCTTATATTTGCTAAAGGATATGAAACCTTAGATGAAATTATCAAGGTACAACGCTCTCCTTGTATAAAGACAATCTTGGATATATTGGAGAATCATCTCAGTCTTCAACACCAAGCTATCTAAATGCAGCAAAAGCCAGCCTACAACATTCTGTTTCTCAACAAAAGAAAAAAGAAACTACACAGGTAAAGCACGACCACTTTAATACAAGGAAGAACAATAACAGAAATATCAATCAGCAAGTAAACATAATAGAAGGTTTCATGATCGCAGAAATTTATTCTTTAATGGAAAATGTTTCTCATGTCATAATTTTGGTCATAAGGTTGCTCAATATGTTGAATACAAAACCATCATGACCAGAGAAGAAAGAAAGCAAAGAAATGAGACTGACATAAAGAAGAATAATTATAACAACTTTTCTCCTCTTCAAAATGAAATTGAATGTGCTTATTGCAATAACTTTGGTCATGAAGCATCTGAATGCAGGAGCAAACTTCAACCAAAAGAGCATATACCTTCAAATTCCAAGGTTTGGAGAAAGAAGGACTTACAGGTTGAAAGTTGTGGCATAGCTTTATTTGAAGAAGGTGAATAAAATCAATGGTACATTGATAGCGGATGCTCAAAACACATGACAGGTGATAGAAATAAACTACTCTCATACAATTCTCTAGAGAAAGAAAAGAATGTTACTTTTGGAAATGACTCTCATGCTGTCATTAAAGGAAAGGGTTTTGTTTTTCTGAAAGAAAAGGTGAAATATAACAATGTTATGTATGTGGATGGATTAAATCATAACCTATTAAGTGTGATTCAAATGTGTGATCAAGGAAATGAAGTTGTCTTCAGTTCAAAATAATGTGTAGTACGTGAACTTGACACAGGAAAAATTGTAATAAAAGGAACTAGAACACCAAGAAATCTGTATGTATTGAAAGGTGGTAAAGAACAATGCTACTTGGGTAAATATTCAGAAAAATGGTTATGGCACAGAAGGTTGGGAAATTTGAGCTTATCTCAAATAAGAAAATCTAGCAGACTCAAAGTTGTTCGTGATCTTCCCAGCATCACTCTACCTAAAAGTACCATATGCAAATCATGCCAATTTGGTAAGAAAACCAGGGTACAATTCAATGCTAAAGAAGGATCAGCAAGTAAGCCTCTTGAAATTATACATACTGATATATGTGGTCCTGTAACGAAAAATTCACCTCGTGGAGAAAAATACTATATTTTATTTATTGATGACTTCTCTAGAATGTGTTGGATCGGTTTACTGAAACATAAAGATGAAGCATTTGAAAAAATTAAGATCTTCAAAGCTTTGGTTGAAAATTAATTAGATCTAAAAATCAAATGTCTTAGATCTGACCGAGGAGGAGAATATATATCAGATGAATTCTTTGATTTCTGTGAACATGATGGCATAAAAAGACAGTTTTCTGGAGCTGGAACCCCAAACAAAATGGTGTGGCAAAAAGGAATAATAGAACAGTTCAACAAATCGCTCGGGCTATGATTGATGAATATGGAACTCCTGATACCTTTTGGGGAGAAGCAGCACATACTACAATAAATATTCTGAACAAGGCTCATGTTTGAGTGAATAGTGATAAAACTCCTTATGAATATTGGTATGGCAATATTCCCACCATAAATCATTTTAGAGTTTTCAGAAGCAAATGTTTTATCAAAAACAATGATGAAAAACTTGGTAAGTTTGAACCTAGAGCAGATGAAGGAATATTTCTTGGTTACTCTTCTAGAAGTAAAGCATATAAATGTTACAATAAAATACTTCAGAAGATTTTTGAATGTATTGATGTTGTAATTGACGAGTCTCTCTCAGCTCCTAAAAGGGAAATAACAACAAAAAATGAAGATGATGATGATGTATATTTTCCCACATCAAATAGAAACAATATAGAAGGTGAACCTAATGAAACACCATAAGAATATCTATCTGAAAAGGCTCCATCCAGGTATGTTCAAAAAATCATCTAGAATCTCAAATTTTGGGAGAAAAGGGGTCAGGTGTCCAAACAAGAAGAAATCTTGTAGGATCTCCTAGTTATCTAGAATTCCTATCCACTATTGAACCACAGAATGTAAATCAATCTAGTAAAGATGAATGTTGGATTCAAACCATGAATGAAGAAATTGATCAGATTGAAAAGAATCATACTTGGGAATTGGTTCCAAGACCTCATGATAAAAATGTGATTGGAACAAAATGGATATTCAAAAACAAGTTAAATGAAAATGGAGATGTTATTAGAAAAAAAGATATACTTGTTTGTAAAGGGTATGCTAAACAAGAAGGTATAGACTTTGAAGAAACATTTGCTCCTGTAGCTAGACTTGAAGCCATAAGAATGTTTCTTGATCTTTCAAGTTTATAACAATTCAAATTTTATCAAATGGATGTTAAATCTGATTTCCTCAATGGTGATCTAGAAGAAGAATTTTAAATAGAACAACCAAAAGGATTAATTCTGGGAAATAATGAAAAACTTCTTTGCAAACTTAAAAAAGCTTTATATGGTCTCAAACAAGCTCCTCGGGCATGGTACTATCGTCTTGACAAATATCTTCATCAACAAGGCTTTACAAAGGGATCTGCTGATAGTAACTTATACACAAAAATTAAGAATGATAAATTGTTGATTGTAGTTGTATATGTTGATGACATCATTTTTGGAAGTAATAAAGAGTCCATAAGTCAGAAATTTTCTTCTGTTATTTAGAAAGAATTTTAAATGTCGTTACTTGGGGAACTAACATTTTCCTTGGCTTACAAGTGAAACAAGCAACAGATGGCATATTTTTATCACAAGAAAAATATCTTAAGCAAATTCTGAAGAAATATGGGATGGAAGACTACAAACCTGTGAGCACGCCAATGGTAATCGGATGTAGCTTCATTTCTCATGATGATTCTCCCACGGTGAATCAACCAGAATATAGATCCATGATTGGAATTCTACTCTATCTAACCGAGACAAGACCAGACATTATGCTTGCAGTTGGGATTATTGGCTTATTCAAAGCTAATCCAAAAGAGTCTCACCTTCAGGTTGTAAAAATAATATTCAAATATCTACAAGGAACTCAATACTTTGGTTTATGGTATCCAAAGAATGTTGATCTCACTCTTCATGCTTACAAAGATGCGGATTGGGCTGGAAACGTTGACGATCAAAAAATCACTAGTGTTAGTGCATTCTATATGGGGCCCCTATTAGTATCTTAGTTCAGCAAGAAACAAAGTTCTATTTCCTTATCTACAGCAGAATCAGAATATGTGGCTGCCACATCATGTTTCACACAACTCCTTTGGATGGTGCAGACTCTACAAGACATTCAAATCAAATGTTCACCTCCCATCTCCATTTTATGTGATAATACAAGTGCCATTAGTATCTCAAAGAATCATGTTATGCATTCCAAGACCAAGCACATTCCTATCAAGTATCACTTCCTACATGAACAAGTGCTTGAACAAAAGGTTAAATTGGAGTATGTTCCCTCCAAAGGACAAGTTGCTGATATATTTACTAAACATCTTCCCAGGTAAGAATTCAAATATCTCATACAAAATATGGGAGTTTTCTCTGCCACCCTGATCAAATCTACTTAATTTCAGAAGTTTAAATTTGATATGCTGGTTTCATAAAGAAGAATAGCGTATATATGCGAGTTTCTATGCATAAAATTGCATATGGATTTTTGCTGACAGAAATTTCTCTGGGTCAGCGCTCAGAATAGTTGTGGTGTTGTTGGGTAATCTTTGTTGTTGTTCCAGTATTCATATTTCTGTATCAGTCTCTGATGAAGAGGCTATGATGAATTGGTGGTTGAAGGTGTTTAGGATGCATAAGCTTAGGGAGAGCACCTGCCTTGCTGAAAAGGATGCATTTTTGGCATTTTTATTGGTTTTTGATATATGATCTCTCTCTTGAGATCTTTTGGTCCTGTTTATGAAAATTCATTTCTGTAATTTAATGAAAAGGGAATGTTGGCACTCATGATGTAAATTGTTATATTCAGTCATGTAAGGACTTGTTCCGATTTGTAAACCCACTTGGTTGGGTAGTCGAGTCAATTATTTAATTCCACTTGGTTGGATCATTGATGTAAGTATGAATCCTTGGTAATAGGAAAGGTCATACTCGGTTGAGTTATAGAGTTTGAAAAATATGTTTGGAGATTCAACATGACCTTAGGGGGAGCATGGTAAAAAAAGTGCCCTTTTCCCTTGATGTCAAAGGGGGAGAGTATTTTGGGTGTTTGAATAATGGTTTTGCTTAATGTATCTATCTTTTGTGGTGATCAAACACCATCATGGTTGCCATCAAGTCCAAAGAGGGATATTGTTGGCAATATGATTCTTATGTCTTAATATGTTGTCCTTGATGGAAATTCTCTGGTAAAATATGGAGTATATGTCTTCTGGAGAAGCTCAGTAGTCTATTAGAAGAAATGTGCAATGTCTAGCAGAAGATTGGTTAATATTCATATTGCAAGTTCTATACGCGGGTTTGTTCAAGCCAAGTCAAGTATACACGCAGATAAGAATGATCCAAGTCGTGTATGCCTTTTGCACTATAAAAATATGATACCGGGAGGTTTTAACATGGTATTAGCCCACAATATTGAACATTGTGTCGTCTATTTGATTCCTTCCTAGAATACCATCGTCAGTTGTGTGGTTTTCGTTCATGGTATTGGTAAAGGCTAAATCTATATAAGAAGAAGAAGAACATAGTGCAATGTGTGCATAGGTAATGGTTGTCACTAAATACTTCTCTCTGAAGTATATCTACATCAGATGAACTTTGTTTTATTGAAAAATATGAATCTATGATGCACCCTTGGATAGATTGATGGATCAGGATCTATAGACCTGAAATTCCTATGTTCCTGCATGTTCTATTGAAGAGATGATTAGATTTGTGATTTGGCGCATTTTTGTTGAAGTGAAGTGAAGAATTATGGGTAAGTTCTATAGATCTGATACATTCTATAATTTTAATATTTATAGATCTATACGCTAGTTCGTCTTGGTGAAATCGGGTAGATACGCGGCTTTATCTTAGAAAAATCACGTATGGAAGTCAGGATTTCTGAAGTTTATTGCAGAAGTTTTTTTTTTTTTTTTTCTGTTCATTGCTGCTATAATTCTATTGTCTTTCAATGAATTATTCATGTAGATCTGGATTTATTGAATGTTTTATATGCTGCTAAGTTGATTATGTACAAATCTGATCAATGAGTGAGTAAATATGTTCAATAATGTCTGACTGATAAAGGGTTCTGGAATATTGAAAAGTTATCTTACTGAAAGCCTCAGATCTAGTTGTGAGATTGACCATATTCTGAAAGATCAGTATTCATAGATCTATACGTAGGTTGGTATGAAGGAAATCTCGTATACACGCAGGTTCAGTGAAGCAAAGCAGCGTATGCTTTTTGAGATAATGAATATTCAGGGTTGAATTTGATTCTGCATACTGATTCTGAAATCTGGTTATTACAGAGTTCTGATTATAGTGATCTCACTATTATGATTGATGTATTGGGTGAATTTTATTGTTGTTGATCTTTATGAAGGTTTGTGTTGAATCTATGTGATCCAGTGTGAAAATTGATGAAACGTGGTCTACAGTGATTCTGAGGGTTGAAGCCTTTAGTGTGGAAATAGAAGCTTCATGCCAGTAGAAGCTGGAGTTCTGATTAGGGAGTTGAATCTCCCTTCCAGTTGTGGTTGGTAAACGAGACTGGGGGGTTGTAGCTCCCTTCTAGTTGCAGCTGGAAAATGAGATAAGGTTGCAAGTAGATGCCTATGTACTGATATGAGTCTGCATCAGTACAATATTGTAAGTAGTTTTCCATATAATAAATATTGAATATAGAGACGACAGTAGCGGTGGTTTTGTCCTGGGTTTGGTTTCCACCTTAAATCTTGGTGTTTATGTGTTGTGCTCTTGTTTGATGAGTTATTCTGCTGGTACTACACATATTTACTGCTTAACTAACAGATGCATAACTGATAAGTTGAGTTAAAGATTGTTTTTGAAAGTTTTTTCTAACAATAAAATTATATCAGTAAACACAAGTTTCTGTTGGTATATGTGCGTGTATACGCGATTTGGGTTCATTAAAGTCTCATATGGAATTCAGTAAATAAAAAGTTAAAATTATGAGTAAGCTCGAAATACTGATTCACCCCCCCCCCCCCCCTCTCAGTATTTTTCCCAACATAAATTTCTATGAAAAGTGCCATAATATCAAGCTAACCACAGGGGAATATGTTTTGAATAGTTAAATGCTCTCCTTTCCAATGGGTGGTGTTGATGTTGTACTAGGAGTACAATGGTTACAATCTTTGGGGGTGGTAGCTTTTAATTTTCAAGAACTTTTCTTGAAATTGATTTTGAAAGGAAAGGAAGTTGAATTATGGGGTATCGTAGGGAATCCGAGAAATATAATAAGCTCTAATGTCATGACAAATATTTTGAAGAAAGAAAAATGAGGCGTAATTGCACAATTATTCTCACTAGAGGTTCAAACATCAAAATCATCTATTTCTCTAGATCTCCAAAAAGTCTTGGACAATCATTACAAGGTTTTTGAAACTCCCAAAGGACTCCCACCTATTTGTGATCATGATCATGATAATCCAAACATCAGGCCTTATAGATATCCTTATGCCCAAAACAGTGAGATTGAACATATGGTTGCAGAAATGCTAGAGGCTGGTACAACAACCTAGTCAAAGTTAATTTTTTGCTCCAGTAGTATTGGTACACAAGAAGGATGGATCATGGCATATGTGTCCGGATTATAGGGAGCTCAACAAGCTCACTATTAAAGATAAATTTCCCATCCTCGTCATTGATGAATTATTGGATGAATTACATGGAGAAATTTACTTCACCAAGCTGTATCTTTGTTTTGTATATCATTAAATTAGAATAAACATTGAAGACATTCCGAAAACAGCATTCATAACTCATGAGGGTCATTATTAATTTTTGGTCATGCCTTTTGGCCTTACTAATGCACCGTCCACATTTCAAGTTTTGATGAATTCCATTTTCAAACCCTTCCTTAGAAAATTTGTGTTAAAATTTTTTGATGATATACTAATTTACAAAAATTCTTGGAAGGATCGTGTTCAACATGTTTACATGGTGCTCAAACTATTGGAGGAGAAACAATTATATGAAAAAACCTCCAAATGTTTCTTTGGAGTACAAGAGGTAAAATATTTGGTTCATATTGTATCTCATGAGGGTGTTAAGGTAGACACTAACAAAATTGAATCCATTAAGGAATGGAAAATCCCTACAACCATAAATTATCTTCGAGGATTTTTCGGGTTAACTGGGTATTATCACAAGTTTGTTCAGAATTATGGGAGAATATCGATGCCGTTAACATCATTATTGAATAAAGATGAATTTTCTTGGACTCTAGAAGAAACTAAGGCCTTTGAAAATATTAAAGATACAATGTTCCAAGCACCAGTCTTAGCGACGCCAAACTTCACAAAAAAATTTATTGTGGAATGTGATACCTCGGGAAATGGAATTGGTGTGGTTTTAATGCAAGAAGGAAGAACCGTTGCTTTTTAAAGTCATCCAATCAAAGGAAAGTGTTTACTGAAACCTATTTATTAGAAGGAAATATTGGAAATACTACATGCACTAAAGCAATGGAGACATTATGTAATGGGAAGACACTTCAAGGTAAAAAAATATCATGATAGTCTTAAATAATTTTTGGAAAAAATACTATCTTCAGAAGAGTAGCAAAAAAGGGTCACAAAGATGTTGAGTTATGACTTTGATATCATCTACAAAAAAGGGAAGCAAAATTTTGTTGTAGATGCACTCTCAAGAAAGGATGAGGATGTGGAAGCATTGTTTTTTGGCATTTCTATTATCCGACCTGAGTGGATAACCGAAGCAAGGGATGAATGGAAGAATGATGAAAAGGTGTGGACACTCATTCAAAAGTTGCAACAATATCCCAGTACATATGAAACATTTAGCTGCAAAATTTATTATATCTTTGTAATAATTCTCAACTCAAACAAAATATTCCTTTTGAATTGCACACCTCTCCCTTAGGAGGGCACTCGATATTTTTAAAATCTTACCACAGGATCTAGAAGGAATTTTTTTGGGATGACCTTAAATTTTATATTGAAAATTTTGTGACTGAATGTTTGGTTTGCCAAAAAAATAAAGTTGAGACAATTAAGGCCCCAGGTTGGTTACAACCATTATCCATTCCAAGTCAACATTTGGAGGAGGTTTCCATGGATTTTATCACAGGTTTACCCAAGTCTGAAGGAAAAACCGTCATCATGGTGGTTGTTGATAAACTTACCAAGTAAGCATACTTTTGTGCATTATCTCATCCATTTAAATCCATTTTAGTTTCTAATACATTTATGGAAACAATGCAAAAGCTACATGGAAACCCAAAGATTATTGTAAGCGACAAAGATCCCATTTTTACAGGAAATTTTTGGATAGAATTATTTTCTTTTTTGGGTACTCAATTAGCTCATATCTCATCATATCATCCTCAATCTGATAGCAAAAATGATATAGTGAAAATTATTTTGGAAGGATATCTTCATTTCTTTGTATCTGATAAATAGACATAATGGGTAAAGCGGTTACCTCTGGCTGAATGGTGGTATAACACTTCCTTCCATACTGCAGAAAAAATAACCCTATTTATGGCACTTTATGGATATGATCCACCCTCCTTCACATCATCTTTAAAAGAAAATTATAAGGTTCAAGCAGTGGAAGATCACATCGATCATCAACAAAAATTTATCCAACTCTTAAAGGATAACCTCACCTTGGCACGGAATCGAACGAAACAACAGGTAGATCAACATCACAACTAAAGAAGTTTTGATGTAGGCGACTGGGTATTTTTACGACTATTGTTAGATGGATCAAAATACACCATGTAGGACCAATTTTACCATAGTAAAATTTCTTTCACTAAGAAATAATTTAATAAACCATATTTTATTAAGTTATTTCTGGTCCAAATAGAAAACCCCATGATGAATTGTTATCACTCAAAAAATTCAAACATCATTTTGACAAGGTTAAATAGGTTCATGGGTCAAAATAGGGTTGTAGGATTCATTTTTAAGTTTGGTCAAGGGAAATGTTAAATTTTTATGGTTTAAGTTTACCCTAAGGTCTAAACCCATTCATTTTCAAACTCCTTCATGTCACATCATTCATCATTTTCTGATTCAATTCATTTTCCAAATTTTTTGTATCGAAAGTGCTAAATTAGCCAAAAAACCACAGTTGTAATGTTCCAAATCTGGAAATTCCTGCTCCATCGGGAATATCTTAAGATTTTCCAAATTTCCTTCTATAGAAAGACCACAAGTCCATTCCAGAGATTGAATGTTGGGGAATTTACTAGATATGTCACCTTCACAAGGAAGTGTGAGATCTAGAAGCTATCTGGCCCTTCACAGACTTTGTCTATGGCTATGCAATATTTCCACTTCGGGAATTTCTGCTACAGGGTCTTTGAGGACGTTGTATAAGGAATTCACTGCAAAAATAAGGAAAACCACTGCTGGGATGCCCTATAACATACCTAATACAAATCCCTTGCAGAAAATGAGCTCAAAGAAATGATTCTATATGGGTTATATAGACCTCCCCAAACTAGATCTCTAAAACAAGGCTCAATGAGAGAGCTTACAGCAATATATGAACATTGACATTAAATCTGAAACTATGAATACATCATAAGAGGGAAAATGATACAGCCATCATTATATTATTATATCAAAAATAAAATACAAGAAATAGTTGAGGGTCAAGCCACTCAAACCTTTAGAACCAATCTCCCATGCATAATCAATGAAATGCAGGAGTTGCTGCAACTATACAAAATGTCGGAGGACCATGCCTGTGCAGTCTATATGAAGTAGCAGTTGTTGAATATGTATAAAATGTACATGTGGCTGAAGATATACAAAGAAATTCCCAATAACAAGGAAATGGATTGAAATACAGGATTTCTATCCAATCTAGGAGAGATTGCTAGAAATTCCAGAGAATACAAAATGTGACAACTGGGTTGTCACTGCAACTGACAAAAAATGAGAATGAGGCTGTGGAAGATCTAAAATATTATTTCCCTCCTCTGATAATGTCTTCAAGAAAAGGGTTGATCCCTTTATCTTAAAAACACTCCTCCTTATGAGCTCAAGAACCCCTCTCTCACTGCCTCCTATAAAATAACACAGTTTCTGCTATGGACTGCAAAGTGGGAGATGATGGAATGTTGGCCAAGTGCCAAATATGTGTGATGAAGCCTGGGAATCCCCCTTGCAACTTCTCCAATGAGTATATCACTCCTCCACTGAAGAAAACAAGTCAAGAATGACTCCATAAGTTTCTCTCTTGCTGCACCCACAACACAACGTCCTCTCTACTGCAGAGCTAACGCTATAGGTGATGAATGTAGTTGTGGCCAATGCCGGATTGAGGAAAATGTAGCTCAATCATCATCCTTTCTTGAGGAAGAGGTAGGTATTCCCGACTGGGAACACCCTAGTGCTTGATGGCATCACCACCCTGCTAAATAGCCCGGGGATGCAAGCCTTTGCAAACCCAATTTGAAATTCTAAACTCAAACATGATACAAATGGGCTTCCATCTCCTCCTTATAAAGAAATGGAACTCTTCTCCACCATGGTCCCACCAATTAGGGTTTCCACCCTCATGTGAATGTCCTCCCTCTAAAATTGCACAGCTTCTCTAGCAAGCTTCTCCTCTATAGGCAGCGATGTTTACTTTAGTCAAAGAGGACTAAATCAAGTGATCTGGGTTCCATTCACACCCTTAGGTGCTTTAATTCAGCTGCTTATTCATCTCCTCTTCACAGAAGGAGTGTTATTTCTCCATCAAAAAGGGGCTAAGGTGTCTCCTTCCCCATTTTATTTAACAAAATAAAATTATGTAAACTATAATGTTCCATTTAGATTGAAGCTAAAAAATTGGAACATTACAGTCCTCCCCTCCCACATGTTGCTTGTCCTCAAGCAACTACATAGAGAGAACAAAATTTTCTCCCCCTTCTTCTCTTGTGGCCTCTTCATCAATGATCTCCACCACTGCTCAAACATGCTGCAATAAATCTTTCCTCCAATGCCTCCTCCCAACTATACAGACCAGAATGGAAAGATAGAAGGTGTAGGTGGAATCCTTCTTGCTAGAATGTGGCCTCCTCAAGGTAGGAGTAATGATATGCATGGGATAATTTTTTCCCCAATGATGATCCTCTCATCCATGCAATCATCCAAATAAAAATCTCAACCCCTGGTTTCTGCAATGTGTTGGGGCTGAATGGAGAGTTGTGCTTGTGCTTCTCAATATGGTCCTCTCTCCATTTGAAGTGTCCATGGGGCTGCCTCTGTCCTTGGGCTAAAATGGTATGGCCTCCAAGAATGGCCCAATCTACCCCATCAAGAAAATCAGCCACGAAATGCCTCCTCAAATTCTCCAAGTGGTTCCTCCCACAAGAAGAGACAAGAAGCAATGTGGAAATAATGGTTTTCCCATGGTGTCTCCTGTAAGATAAGACATGTATAATGGGGAGAATCATGCTCCCAATGGGATGTACATCCAATACTCTCCAAATAATGCTCCTCATGAGTGTACAAACATCATAAATACAAGGAGTAATACATAATAAAAGCAAGTTGTCAAATGACAACCGGAGAGTGGTTCAAAGTTCTACTCATGGAACTTACACAGTGCCTCTTGGCCTGCCTCAAAATCACAAATAACAAGTGCTTTACTAGCCACTTGTTTGTTGCCACAAACTCCTCAAAAGATGGAATCATAAAAACACAAATTGGTGCCAGTGGTGCACACCAAGAAGCATGTGGCTTCCCCCTCACAAACCATCATAAGAATGGCCACTCCCATTGCTACAATGGGCCAAAAGTACATCACAATAGGGAGCATAAGGAGATGTGATCATCCTTAGCTCATTAATATGCTCATAAGAAGTAAAGAAAGGAAAATCAAAATGAAGATCTATACCTCATTTACCATGGACTCTAGTCCTTGAGCTGAAATGGCTCATTTGAATTCTCTGTTAGGTAAACTTGACTCGGGATAGAGTCAAAGTTGACTAGGGTAAATAGTAGTGGTTTTGGGGCACATGGTTTTGTGCACCCATGGTTTTTTTCCATGGTATTGCATGTAATGGAGCCTATAAAAAGGCTGGGAATACTTCATTGTAATGTAGGCCTGGAGGTGAGCAGTGAAGGCTCACTTGGCTAGATTGGCCAGGGTTTTGGCCAAGGCTAATGAAATTTCATTAGGATGGGTTTTCCCCGGAGTTTGGGGTTTTTCCCTGTTAAACATTTGTGTTTATGTTAATAATTTGTTGCTGAGTTTTTTATGTGTATTTGTTAGGTCCCTATATCACTAGTATAGTCCCTTATTATTGTTAGTGTAAACCCCTTATTGTTATTATTGTACCCTTGTAACCCCCATTTTGTTATTATTGTGCCCTTTAATTATTATTGTTAGGTCGGCTAGGATTACATTGTGGCCCACTAGGATTACATTATGGCCCCATGGACTCCTATATATAGAAAGGAGGTTTTGTAAATTGTATCATCGAAGAATTGTTCATTTATGTAATGTATTGGAGGTTGCCCCCTCGAAGTGGCTCATTTCTAAGGCGTTGATATCTCTTTTCTTCTCTTTTTGGAGCTGGTTTCCCAACATTTGGTATCAGAGCTTTGGATTCTAGGGTTTCGCTGCTCCAAACATGTCATCGTGGAATTTTCGCTATAACTTTTTTTCTACGAAGTTTTAGATGCTGAAATTTTTAGGGTGTGAAGCCGAAATCCTGAGAAATATTTTCTAAAATTTTTAGAGCTTGGTTCGCAATATTTTCTGAGATATGATCTGTGGAATTTAGGTATTTTTTCAGGCTCCTAAACAGGTCATCGTGGCATTTTCGCTATATATTTTTTTCTACTGAGGTTTAGAATCTTAAATTGTTATGGTGCGAAGCTTAAATCCTAAGGAAACTCATCAAAAAAATTTAGAGCTTGGTTCGCAATATTTTTGGAGATATGATCTGTGGAAGGTAGTGATTTTTCAAGCTCTCGAATTTCATCTCAAAAAGGTGATCGTGGGAAAATTTCAATAACTCTCTCTCTGAGTATCGTATTGGAGTGCCGTAAAAATTAGTCACAAGTACACGGACTTTAGTTTCTTAGCTATTAATTTCAGAGGCGAAGGATGAAACAGTGACACGTGGCACGTCGTACAAGTTCGCTATACTGAACAAGTCCATAATTAGGTCATTGTGGGAGATTGGACATAACTTTGTCTTGGAGAATCCAAATCAAGTCAGACCTGTGGAATTCAAAAGAGAATTCAGAGGGCTACTTCAGTGCTAAATTTCATATATTGAAGAGCCACAATCACAGAGATAATACAATTTCAATATCGAGCTCCTCAAAAGTAAGTAAAAGGTGTGTATTTTTTTTCCGAATTGCATAAGTCTTGTTTGAAGAATCAAGTTGAAGTGATTGCAAGGGCATATTGTAGAATAGATATCAGTATTGGATTATAAAATGGCCCCTAAAAATAATTCAACACCCATTAAGCCTTTGGAAAGCTCTACTATGACTCATGAAGACGAAGAATGGAAACGTGACATATCAAAATTACAAGAGCAAGTGCAACAAATTTCGCTCTCGCAAAGAGCAACAAAAAATGACATGGAAGTTTTGAAGAAATGTGTGGAATCTAAGATAGATGGCATGGAATCTAAGATTGATGGCATGGAGGCTGGCATGGAATCTAAGATGGATGACATGGAAGCTATGATCGATAAGAAAATGGAAAACATGAAGAATTTTCTAAAAACAGACATGGAAGGTTTGACAAAGTTGATACAAGAAATGTTTCCTAATGGTGAAAATATAGTAGAATAACCTCATGATGAGAACAAAATAAATGTTAATCGTGATTTCATAAACTCTAATGTTGGTGGGAAGAACCACCATATTCCAAAGATGGATATGAGGAAGTTTGATGGAAAGGATCCTGTAACATGGATACTACAGATGGAGTAATATTTTGATCTCCATAACATGCAAAACACACAAAAGTTACGCATTGCAACTTTACATTTAGAAAAAGATACATTTGTATGGTATCGATGGCTTTGCGTAAAAAAATTGTCACTTGGTCAATTTTTACGGAGGAAATGATAGCACATTATGAGGATGCAAAGAGCAACACCTTCTTTAGCCAATTGATAAATCTCAAACAAAAGGGTTTAGTGGGGCAGCACATTGAGGACTTCCAAAAATTGAGGACTTCCAGAGGAACACAAGATTGATCTCTTCATAGGCACTCTAAAGGATAACATCCAACATGAAGTTCATGTTTTGGAACCTAATTCATTGGATAAGGCATTCAGGTTGGCAAGAAAAGTTGAACGTAAAATTATGGTGACAAGGAAGCTTGCCACTCAATTCTATAAAGAAGGAAGTGTTGCTACGCCTAGATTTCCACAACCTACAAGGTTGACACCACAAAAATTGGAAGAAAAAAGAGAAAAATGGCTTTGCTACAGTTGTGATAGCAAATACACTAAAGGTCATAAGTGTGTTGAAAAGAAATTATTTTACATAGATTGTGAAGAAGAAGAAGAAAATGAACAAGAAGAGGATATACACCAAGAACTGGCCCTAGAAGAGGACGAAATGAATCCAACCATATAATGTAATACACTGGCAGGAATTACCACTCCTCAAACTCTCAAGATAGAAGGACAGATCAAGAAGAAAAAGGTAATAGTGTTGATTGATTCTGGTAGCACCCATAATTTTATTCATTGTAAGGTAGCCAAGGAATTAAATTATTTCCTATACCCAGCACTAGAATGTCAAGTGATGGTTGCAAATGGAGGAACTATAAATTGCTCTAGGAAATGCCATAATATCAAGCTAACCATGGGGGAATATGTATTGACTAGTCCAATGCTTTCCATTCCTATGGGAGGTGCTGATGTTGTACTAGGAGTACAATGGTTACAATCTTTAGGGACGGTAGCTTTTAATTTTCAAGAACTTTTCTTGAAATTTTTTTCAGAAGGAAAGGAAGTCGAATTACGGGGTATTGAAGGGAAGCCAGGAAGGATAATAAGCTCTAATGGCATGACAAAGCTTCTAAAGAAAGAACAACGAGGCGTAATTGCAAAATTATGCTCACTAGAAGTTCCAACATCAAAATCATCTATTTCTGCAGATCTCCAAAAAGTATTGGACAATCATTCCAAGGTGTTTGAAACTCCCAAAGGACTCCCACCTATTCGTGATCATGATCATGCTATTCATTTGATTCCCGGAAGTGTTCCTCCAAACATCAGGCCTTATAGATATCCTTACGTCCAAAAGAGCGAAATTGAACGTATGATTGCAGAAATGTTAGAGGCGGGTATAATTCAACCTAGTCAAAGTTCTTTCTCTGCTTCTGTAGTATTGGTACACAAGAAGGATGGATCATGGAAAATGTGTCCGGATTATAGGGAGCTCAATAAGCTCACCATTAAAGATAAATTTCCCATTCCTGTGATTGATGAATTATTGGATGAATTACATGGAGCAATTTGTTTTACCAAGTTGGATCTTCGTTCAGGATATCATCAAATTAGAATGAAGACTGAAGATATTCCAAAAACAGCATTTCGAACTCATGAGGGTCATTATGAATTTTTGGTCATGCCTTTTGGCCTTACCAATGCACCTTCTACATTTCAAGGGTTGATGAATTCTGTTTTCAAACCCTTCCTTAGAAAATTTGTGCTAGTATTTTTTGATGATATACTAATCTACAGCAGGTCTTGGAAGGATCATGTTGAACATGTTGACAGGGTGCTCAAACTATTGCAGGGGAAACAATTATATGCAAAAAAATCCAAATGTTTCTTTGGAGTACAAGAGGTGGAATATCTGGGTCATATTGTATCTCACGAGGGTGTTAAAGTAGACCCTAACAAAATTAAAGCCAACAAGGAATGGAAATTCCCCACAACCATAAAGAAGTTGCGAGGATTTCTCGGGTTAACGAGGTATTATCGCAAGTTTGTTAATAATTATGGGAGAATAGCAGCACCTCTAACAACATTATTGAAGAAAGATGCATTTTCATGGACTCCTGAAGCAACTAAGGCCTTTGAACATCTTAAAGAGGCAATGTGCCTAGCACCGGTCTTAGCTACGCCAGACTTCACAAAACCTTTATTGTGGAATGTGATGCCTCAGGAAATGGAATTGGTGCAGTTTTAATGCAGGAAGGAAGACCCATTGCTTTTGAAAGTCGTCCAATCAAAGGAAAGTATTTAGAGAAACCTATTTATGAGAAGGAAATGTTAGCAATACTGCATGCACTAAAGAAATGGCGAACTTACCTAATGGGAAGACACTTCAAGGTAAAAATCGATCATGATAGTCTTAAACACTTTTTGAAACAAAGACTATCATCAGAAGAGCAGCAAAAATGGGTCACAAAGATGTTGGGTTATGACTTTGAAATAATCTACAAAAAAGGAAAGCTTAATGTTGTTGCAGATGCACTCTCAAGAAAGAATGAAGAGGTGGAAGCATTGCTTTGTGCCATTCTATTATCCAACCAAATTGGATAACCGAAGCAAGAGATGAATGGAAGAAGGACAAAGATGTATGGACACTCATTCAAAAGTTGCAGCAAGATCCTAGTACATCTGATACATTTAGTTGGAAAAATGATTCCTTATGGTACAAAGATCGCTTATATCTTTGTAAAAATTCCCAACTAAAACAAAAGATTCTTCTGGAATTGCACACTTCTCCTTTAGGAGGACACTCGGGATTTTTAAAAACTTACCACAGGGTGAAGAAAGAAATTTTTTGGGAGCCTTAAATCTGATATTCAAAATTTTGTGGGAGAATGTTTGGTTTGCCAGCAGAATAAAGTGGAAACAATTAATACCTCGGGACTTCTACAACCTTTATCCATTCCAAGTCAACGTTGGGAGGAGATTTCAATGGATTTTATCACGGGTTTACCTAAGTCTGAAGGAAAGAGTGTCATCATGGTGGTAGTTGATAGACTTACCAAGTATGCATACTTTTGTGCATTATCTCATCCATTTAAAGCAGGTAAATTTTCTACTACATTTATGGATAGAATTCAAAAGCTACATGGAAGCCCAAGGGTTATTGTGAGCGATACAGATCCCATTTTTACTGGAAATTTTTGGATGGAGTTATTTTCTTGTTTGGGTACTCAATTAGCTCATAGCTCATCTTATCATCCTCAATCTGATGGTCAAACTGAGATAGTAAATAAATGTTTGGAAGGATATCTTCGTTGTTTTGTATCTGATAAACAAACACAATGGGTCAAGTAGTTACCTCTCGCTGAATGGTGGTATAACACTTCCTTCCATACTGCAGCAAAAATGACCCCATTTATGGCACTTTATGGATATCATCCACCATCCATCACATCATATTTAAGAAAAAATTCGAAGGTTCAAGCAGTGGAAGATCACATCGAGCATCAGCAAGAAGTTCTCCAACTCTTAAAGGATAACCTGAATTTGGCACAAAATCGAATGAAATAACAGGCAGATCAACATCGTAGCGAGAGAAGTTTTGATGTAGGATATTGGGTATTTTTACGGCTACAACCATGCAAACAAATGTCCCTCAAGCAAGCAAAGAAGGATAATAAATTATCACCAAAGTACTATGGTCCTTACAAGGTGTTGCAAAAGATTGGTACTATGGCATACAAATTGGAGCTTCCTGCTTCTTCGTGAGTACATCCAGTTTTCCATGTTTCATGCTTAAAGAAGGTTATAGGTGAAAATCTTCCGGTTCAAACAATATTGCCAGAACTTGATGAGGAAGGAAAAATCATATTGGAACCTGAAGCAGTCATGGAAACAAGAACTCGACAGCTACGGAATCGATCAATTTCAGAGTGTCTCATCAAGTGGAAGAACTTACCCACTGAAGATTCTACATGGGAGGATGAGAATTTTATACAGAAGCACCCGGAGCTACTCAAGCGTTGAGGACAACACTTTTTTTGAAGGAGAGGGGCATGTTAGGTCCCTATATCACTAGTATAGTCCCTTATTATTGTTAGTGTAAACACCTTATTGTTATTATTGTACCCTTGTAACCCCCATTTTGTTATTATTGTTCCCTTAAATTATTATTGTTAGGTCGGCTAGGATTACATTGTGGCCCACTAGGATTACATTATGGCCCCTGGACTCCTATATAAAGAAAGGAGGTTTTGTAAATTTTATCATCCAAGAATTGTTCATTCATGTAATGTATTGGAGGTTGCCCCCTCGAAGTGGCTTATTTATAAGGCGTTGATATCTCTTTTCTTCTCTTTTTGGAGTTGGTTTCCCAACAGTATTCCTCTCGGTAAATTCTTTATTATTTCTCCAGAAAATTATAACAATTGGTATCAAAGCCAAGGGTTTTATTGGCCTGTAAATGGAGAAATTAATGGATTCGTATATGAATAAGATAGATATAGTCAGATCTAGTGTGTAGCCACTGCTGAAAAAGAGTCATGATTGTCTTTGTGACCCACCAGAATAGTCATCTGAATATCGAGGTTATGGTATTCGTGGTGGTGAACGCTTCAGTGAAAATCTATTGCTTTCATGGAGGATCTAGAAATACTGCTAGTGAGGCATGTGTTTTGCAGCCATGGGTAAAATCTACAGTGAAAGAGAATGGAGCAATTGGTGCAACGAGAGCCACAGACTGTTTGCAAGGTTCAACGATGGCATCCTTGGTAGATGCATTATGGGACAAGGAACCTATTATTGGTAGGGAGTGATTACTCTTTGCATTCAGAGTCATGGCACACTACATAATGATTGTATGAAGTTCGTAAGGGTCTTGAAAAGGTGGTATGATGGCCGACAGAATTGGATCCAACAAGTGGAGAAGCTATAAAGGCATTAGGCTCTTCTTTATTCTCAAGGATCAAGGTGAAACGGATAAAAACGTAGTCACCACCATGTTGGTGTCTCTGGTCCAATGCCACAAAGCTCAGATCAGTGGTAGTCCAAGATTTAGATGTGAGAAGACAGGGGGTATAGTTCCTATTCTTTTTCCTACGATCAGAGGCTCACGACTGCGTCAAAATGTCTGGCAAGAAAAAGGTCAGGGAACCTAAGGAGGATAATGTTACACTAGGGCCTTCTGTCAGAGAAGGAGAACAAGTTTTTGGCGTGGCACACATTTTTTCTTCATTTAACGATACATTTTTGCACGTGACTGATTTTTCTGGGAAGGAAACAATGGCCCGTGTTACTGGCGGCATGAAGGAAATTTCCAGATCTGCAGTGGACTCCTCGATGGTGGAGGATTGAAATTGATTGCGTGGGAATGTAGCAACAAGATCGGGATGAAATAGACGCGAAGAAGTTGTGGATGGTACTCCTGTGGTGGATATGCACATGGAGTAGCTCTCAAAGTGACTATGGCAATAGTGCTTGATATTTACGATGGTGCTGATGAGAATATGCGTAGAGTGACAATGTTTTTTTTTTTTTTTTTGGCAATTGGCAGTCACAATCTCTGGAAGAATAAGAATGATTCCCTCATAGTGCGATTTTGAAAAATATATAATTTTTTTTTTTTTTAAAAGCGCATCATGGCCCGTGAGTGTTGAACTCGAGATCTGGGCAAAGGCGAGTGTAGTGTAGCGCGGAGAACATATTGTAATGGTTAAATATTGTTGTGGGTTGGTGCAGTCACAGCAAAGATCTAAGTGTAGAGTAAGAATTGTCACCGATGATGCATTGGATATGAGGAAGGCACTTTTCATCGTGCCAAAGTGGTTGTGCGTTCGAGTTCATCGTGGTGTCAGAAATCGTAGATCATGGCGCTAAAGAGATGCATAACAGAGGCTATGGAAAGGCTCATGAAATATTAATTTCTTTTATTGCAATTGGTGGGCAGATTCATGTACAACTATGATGTCCTCTTTGGAGAGGACATCATGAATGAATGTAGAAAATGAGAGAGGATACGAGCAGGTGGATAAATTAATTGATGAACCACGTATCTGAAGAGAATTCCTAGAGGACTGGTGGTTACAGAGGCTGGTGACCCACGTAATCCGGTAGATGGATTCTTTTTATATGGACATTGATTTCATATGTATAAAGACAGTAACAATGAAAAAAAAAATATTATAATGGAGTTAATGTTTTACATGTAAATGGGCATACTGCTGTAAGACCTGGTATGGCATGCGTACCCCTGGGTAATCACTGGTAAAGTCTGGGTTAGACCTACGTGATAGGGGGGATGTCAAGTTTACAATTACCCTGGGTAAAAATTTGAGGGGGGAAGAGCTAGAGTGAGCGGGGTTGTCTCATTTAGTAGGTTTGGCTGGATTTAGTCAATAATCCCCAAGTCAAGTTTAATGGGGGAATTGTTAGGTAAACTTGACTCAGGATAGAGTCAAAGTTGACTAGGGTAAATAGTAGTGGTTTTGGGGCACATGGTTTTGTGCACCCATGGTTTTGGCCCATGGTATTGCATATAATGGAGCCTATAAAAAGGCTGGGAAAACTTCATTGTAATGCAGGCCTGAAGGTGAGCGGTGAAGGCTCACTTGGCCAGATTGGCCAGGGTTTTGGCCAAGGCTAATGAAATTTCATTAGGATGGGTTTTACTCGGAGTTTGGGGATTTTCCCAGTTAAATTTTTTTTTTATGTTAATGATTTGTTGCTGAGTTTTTTATGTGTATTCCTCTCGGTAAATTCTTTATTATTTCTCCAGAAAATTCTAACATGCTCTCCCTCTCCTCCAATGAGTATGGGAATGGTTGTGCCAACCTCTCCAAAAACCATCTAGGCTATGCACCTGTCCATAAGCTGATGTAGACCATAATGAATGCCCTCCCAAATGAACTCCCCTAGAAAAACAGAGTATGCATCCAAGTGCATAGCTAGGAAGTCCTCATGTGCTACATGCAATAGTTTCTCCTTGAGACTAGAAGCTCTAGCCAAGAATATTCTGCCATAACAATAGATGACCATATCATCCTCCATGTATCTGTCATCTCCCTCCGGGTCATCAAAAATCATGCATGCACCAAGATCCTGGGATTACTCTACCAAGAGTTGTCCTCCAATCTGGATCCATCCTCCTCATAGACATCGTTGGTGTTCTGCAATATGGTGCTCCCCTCACGCTGCTGCTTGCTACTTTGACATCCCCCATGCCAAATTCATCTTCCAAGTTACTGCCATGCCCATCATGCAGCTGCTCATGCTCAAAAGAGATGGTACCCTTCGAAAATGAGCTCCCCCAATGAGAGACTATCACCTCCAAAGAATCTCCTGATCCTGGCCAATGTAAGCATGAGTGGCCTCCATCTACTCAATGTATGAAAGATTTCCCTCCTCAAAGGAAGTATCCTCTCTCTCATCAAATCCATGGAGAATCCATCCTGAATCATGAAAATGATATCCTATACCTCTGCAACAAACTCTATCAGCTTAGTATGACTGATGAGAGTGGGTGATGCTGAAAATGAGAGAGTGTACCCCTCCTCCTTGAGTCCATCCCAAACTCTCTGCGCTGTGATGGATTCCTCTAATGTATCCACCTCTCTGGAATCCAAGAGTGGTGAACCAAGAGACATGATTCCTCTCATCATCTCTAGTTCAGGTGGCCTCCCAAATGGAATTCCTCCATATAGTGAGACATCAAGCTCAGAAGTGGACTGTATGTATGAGTGGATTGATTTTTCCCTCTCTTCACTGCGCAGTATAGTCACTTTCCTTAGTGTAGAAATTTTCTGAAATAGATATGGGTGAATGCCCATCATCCCTTCATGCTGATCCTTCTTCCCTCCATGTAATGGGGTTCTTTCCTCTAGCAAACCACCCTCCTGATTTTCTCCCCCTCTAGAAAGATGGAATGATCTTTGTTTCATGGTTCCCTCCCATGCATGCAAAGTGTTTGAGTTTTTGACATATGAGGGTTTACATTGGTTTTCATCAAACCCCTTTGCCAAACCCTTGGTTACTTCAACATATGATCTCTCATTTGCATTAAAACATGAAATAGAATTCTGAAACCAATCATCATGAATCATACCTTTGAGTTTCAGTGCTGCTCCTCCAAAGGCCTCAAATTTTTCTTCCATCCTTCTTACAGTAGCTATGGGAAATGCACTGCATTGTGGATCTACATGTGTGGTTGAATGCTCACACCCATCATGATAGTAACTAGGATTTGTCCCATCAAAAAACCCTCTCAGAGAATCTTCCCACTTTTCCCTTTCATCAAGATTTTCAATGATTTCTTCAATGGTCTGGGAAAGAAGAAGGGAGACCTCCTCTTCCGTCATTCCTCTTTCCTTATTTCCTCTCTAAATATCCTCTCCTTGGAGAGAATATCCTCTTGATGATGGCATTAAATCTTGTGCACAGGCTGAGCCAAGATTGATGCTCTGATACCATTGTAATGTTCCAAATCTAGAATTTCCTACTCCATCGAGAATACCTTAAGATATTCCAAATTTCCTTCTATAGAAAGACCACAAGTCCATTCTAGAGATTTATTGTTGGGGAATTTACTGGATATGTCACCTTCACAAGGAATTTTGAGATCCAGAAGCTATCTGGCCCTTCACAGACTCTGTCTATGGCTATGCAATATTTCCACTTTGGGAATTTCTGCTACAGGGTCCTTGAGGATGCTATACAAGGAAGTCACTGCATAAATAAGACAAACCATTGCTGGGATGCCCTATAACATACCTAATACAACTCCCTTGCAGAAAATGAGCTCAAAGAAATGATTCTATATGGGCTATACAGACCTCCCCAAACTAGATCTCTAAAACAAGGCTCAATGAGAGAACTTACAACAATATATGAACATTGACATTAACTCTGCAACTTTGAATACATCATAAGATGGAAAATGCTACAGCCATCATTATATTATGATATCAGCAATAAAATAGAAGAAATAATTGAGGGTCAAGCCACTCAAGCTTTTAGAACCAATCTCCCATGGATAATGAATGAAATGAGGAGTTGCTGCAACTATACAAAATGACGGAGGACCATGCCTGTGCAGTCTATATGAAGTAGTAGCTACTGAATATGTGTAAAATGTACATGTGGCTGAAGAGATACAAAAAAACTCCCAATAACAAGGAAATGGGCTGAAATATAGGATTTCTAGCCAATCTAGGAGAGATTGCTAGAAATGCCAGAGAATACAAAATGTGACAATTGGGTTGTCACTGCAATTGAAAAAAAATTAGAATGAGGCTTGGCTGATCTGAAATATGATTTCCCTCCTCTGATAATGTCTTCAAGCAAAGGGATGATCCCTTTATCTCAAAAACACTCCTCCTTATGAGCTCAACAACCCCTCTCTCACTGCCTCCTCTGAAATAACGTAGTTTCTGTTATGGAATGCGTAGTGGGAGATGATGGAATGTTGGCCAAGTGCCAAAGATGTGTGATGAAGCCCGGGAATCCCCCTTGAAGCCTCTCCAATGAATAGATCACTCCTCCACTGAAGAAAAAAAAGTCAAGAATGACTCCATGAGTTCCTCTCTTGCTGCACCCAGCAACACAACGTCCTCTCTACTGCAGAGCTAATGATGTAGGTGATGAATGTAGTTGTGGCCAATGTTGGATTGAGGAAAATGCAGCTCAATCCTCATCCTTCCTTGAGGAAGAGGTAGGTATTCCTAACCGGAAACACCCTAATGCCCAAGGGCACCACCACCCTGCTAAACAGCCCGAGGATGCAAGCCTTTGCAAACCCAATTTGAAATTGTAAACTCAAACATGATACAAACAGGCTGCCATCTCCTCCTTATAAAGAAAGGGAACTCTTCTCCACCATGGTCCCACCAATTAGGGTTTCCACCCTCATGTGAATGTCCTCACTCTAAAACTGTGCAGCTTCTCCTCTATAGGCAACGCTGTTTACTTTAGTCAAAGAGGACTAAATCAAGTGATTCGGGTTCCATTCACACCCTTAGGTGCTTTAATCCAGCTGCTTATTCATCTCATTTTCACATAAGGAGTGTTATTTCTCCATCAAAAAGGGGCTAAGGTGTCTCCTTCCCCATTTTATTTAACAAAATAAAATCATGTAAACTATAATGTTCCATTTAGGTTGAAGCTAAAAATTGGGAACATTACAACAGTTTCCTAGCACAATGCACTGTAAAAAGTCACTTTTTGCTACGAAATTGTTGATGGTTTCATAGTGAAAATAGTCAAATTAACACTAGAGGTGCTACAAAAATGTGGTTTCATGTCTGTCTTGTCAGTCGAGCTGTTAGGTGTCAGAAAACGTTGGGAAAGGGTAAGTTAGATGCTTTTTGAGTCATGGAGTGATGAAATCAAGGTACATGCCCATGTTTGCAGTCATCGTGGTCAGTTTAGGTAATGAATAAGTCATCATTGAGTCATGAGAAAACATTTAAACTTCAAATCCTTTCCTACTTTACTCATTATCATTTCTCATTCCTCCTTGTGTAATATCTAAGCTCTGGAGAGTTATTGTACTAAGCCAAACTTGTGGCTAGTTTCTTCAAAGGTTTACTTTGAAAATTATCAAGCGAGCCTAAAAATTCATCAAGCGAGGTTGAGCAATTCTTTGAGAAACTATGGCAGAGAAAATAAAAATACACAAGGGTGGAAAATGTCTAAGATATGAACCTGAAGACATGAAAGTGATCAATGAAGATCCATCAGTAATGGAAGCCTTCAAAAGAGCGGGTTGCCTATAGTTTTGTGAGAAATTGCAGGGCTGTCATACACAGGTATCCAAGGAGTTTTCTTTGAATTTCAGTGGAACAACCACTAAAGTGGGAATGCTAAATTTTTCCATCACACCAGAGGTTATCGCTGCTGCTACAGAGATTCCAAGGGGTCAAGAAACCTAGTTCAAAGTTTTTAAGTTTAACATGGAGCAGTGCAAAGAGTTCATGAAGCCGTAGCACACTGACATGGATCTCACCAATGTTGTTCCAAGAAGATGCATTAAAGACAACTATTCAAAATTGTTGCTCATCATCCAAAATTACTTTACCTGTGAAGGTAGATATCACAAAGTCTACTCATACCATTTCAAATTACTTCTGCACTTCACTGGTAATATTTCCCTTGACTTACCTCTCTATCTGCATAGAAGTCTATCAAAGATGGCTGATAAGGTCCAAGAAAATTCTGAGGGGAGTGAGACATCATTATTTCATCATGGCTTAATGAAATTATTGGTTTTAGATGAACTTCAAAGGTTAGGTAGAGATTGGTCCTTATTCTTGTTTGTCAGTGGTTTTGATTTGGATGCTCTAACTCCTTCAAAAACTCCTAAAACTAAGAAAATTCCATCACCATTAGAAACAGAACAGATCCAACCATTGGTTACAAAACTAAATGAACCTACAAGAGAAAAAACAAGTATGCAAAATGTTATTGCCTAAATCTAACTCAAGCTGAGAAAGGCAGAGTCTAGGGTAACATCAAACCACGCTTAATCTGGTAGCTAGCCCTACCAGATCGGGAGAGGGCTCTCTCCTTGTCAATCTCAGCAAAAATAATCAGTAAGGCTTGAGATGACTTGAAATAAAGGCTGATTTTAGGCTAGGTATATATTTGAAATAGTTTGATTCGATTTTGGGGTTTTTGTTGGAATCAAAGGGAAAGGCAGATTTTGGGTCCGAGAAATGATCAGTCTTGCAGAGAGCTGAATGGGGCAAGGAAGGCAATTGTTTTGATGCTTCGAATTGAATGAAATGGATAGCTCAGACCGGTGATGAGTTGAAGAGGGCAAGAGGTTTCAAAAATCCTCTTCAGACAGTTGAAAACATGGAAGATTAAACAAAATTTCAAGGCAGAGCATTGCAAATCTAATGAATTCCACCTTTATTACTTGTTTGTTTAATTTAAGAAGAAAGGAGAAGGGAAATGATACACATGAAACTTCAGTAAACTTACAATCACAGAGAGAAACACACCATCAAAACATAGAGCCACATGGATCCCAAAGAGTGCTGCAAACCCTGGTCTATTCCTTTGCCAAAATGCAGAGATGAAATGTACAGTGAAGCTCAAAGCAATCCCAAGTGTCCAACCCTGAAAATGACTGAGAAAATACGAGATATAGACAAGCCTAACTCATTCCCATGCCTCTAGGGATCGAGCTCACTAATTTAGGAGCTTTTTAAACAAGATATAAACTAAGAACTAGAAAATAGGCAGTGGAACAGCTTGCCTCTATAAGATAGGAAACTGATTCATTCAGTTACAATTCACTTTTTGGTGAATGAATCTACTTACATGAGTGAAAATTTGTCAAAATTACATCAAAAACCATGAAATTACATCAAGTTAAATCAAGAGATTTACATTTGGAGATAAAAAAAGTCAAACTGGCCAAAACTAGGCGAAAAACAGAGTTACTGAGTGAAAACCAGGCCAAAATTCCCAATGCGCCGCGCCTGAAATCTCTATGCGTCGCGCCACTTTGGAGCTGATTTTGAGGGCCTTCCCGGAGTCCAAATTGAGTGCAGGATAGCTCGTTGGAAATCTCTACCTGTATATTTTCCAACCCAAGTGGAATTTTGGAAATTTTTTTCCATTTTCCCCTCCAAAAAATACTTTTCCCAACACTGCTTCCTGTGTGTCCAAAAAGAGGCAGAAAGGTCATTTTTAGGGTGTTTTTGACCCTTCAGGCAACCCAAAACTTGTCAAAATATTTAGGTAATGGGTAGGCATGCATAAATTTTGATGAAAAATCTAGAAATACAAAGTTTTATTCAAGAGGAGCTGCCAATTATAAGCGCGCGCCAAGTGGCGCGACGCGTTGGGCTGGAAAATCTGTGTTAAGGCCAAAAAATTCAAAACTGAAAAAATGTTTCCCAAATTTCCTGAAATTTTGGCTGAATGTCCATCATCAAGTGATATGTTGGGCCAAATAAGCTTCGGCCAAAATTTTGAGTCTATCATGCCTTTTGCGACGCTTTAATGCCCTATTTAACTTTGCCTTCAGGATCTTGATTCGCGCCTTGCAAACATGATTCCTCGCCCAATAATGATTCTTCATGTGCCTTAGCATGTTATTTTCCTTTTTGGCCTTCTCCAACAGCTTCTCTAGATGAATATTTACCCTCTCAAGCCAAGTCTCTCTATCAGCCTCAATCTCTCGCTCAATGGATGTCATCTCGGTTTGGCTTCTTTAGGCAGCTTGCCGGTCTTCACGGATGTTCTGCAACTCCATGATTGTTTGTTGATCTTCCAACTATTTTTTCACTGTTCAAGGTAGTTTATAATCCATTGGGATCTTTTCAATTTGACGGTCAAAGTGTCTATCTCCACCTTCTGCTCCTGAATAGTCTCTCTCAACTTTGAGCTTGGAGAGCTCAAATCCTCATCAATGAGTATGAAACATGTATCTTGGACTCCTAAAGGCCCCTCATCCTGCATGGGCCTCTTACCTCTATCCTGTACCTGTACCTGTGCTACTGATGATGGAAGCGAGACCCCTTCCACCCCAGGTGGAGATAATACTCGTCGGGCTGCTGCAAATAATCCTCTAGTGCCTCTCTGATAAGTGACATACGTCGGCACACTAGTAGTCTTTGTCTCCTGACCTCCATGTTGATATGAAGGTTCACCTGCATCATGAACAACCTCTAGAGGAACCTGAGGAGCTGTGAAGAAATCATTAGAAATGAAATCCTCCCATGAAATACCCTGCAGGCCAAGCTGATGCACAACCACAATATTGATGAGTGCATAGTGATAAATACTGTTGTACTGCTGCTCGGGAGTTTTCCTCTGCATGAGAGTGGTCATTCTCTCGACATTACGGCACATGAAATAAGGGAGGTTCACCATCCTCACCCTGGTAAAATGCATCAATAACCTAATATGATAGGCATAGAGACGTGAAAACCGGCCCTCACAACTGAAATATCTGATAATGAGTTTCATCAGAGGAGCATAGGAATCCTTTAGGAACTGGAAAGGAAACACCTTGCTAAGTTGTTTCTCAAAACTAGGCCTGATATATGGTTCATAATGCACTTTGTCCATCTATTGTCTTTTGCTCCATTGTTCTCCAACATTGGGTATTCCGGTTGCTTGAGAGATATTTTCTGGTGTTAAAGTGAAAGTCACACCGGCAAGGGTGACCTGACCATCATTTAATTGCAACACAAACAAACGAGCCAACTCCTAATGATAATGGATCCTAGCAATCATTTCACAAAATTGATAACAAGACTGCTCTCGAAAACATGCCATGGCAAGTGGAAAAGCCTGCAATTCAGCCAATGAGGTGGGCTCCTCTCTCACATGTCTTCCACTCTTATGAGATCTTCTAGGTGCATGTATTTCAGTGGTGGAATCACTGTCTCGGTCATAGGATGCATCAGTATCTATCTCCATGAGAATTTGCAAGGTCTGTGTTGTCTTGTATGGTAATGAGAAATTTGGTGTTTTGATTTGATTGCCAAATATGTGTCAAATGGGAGGGAATATGGAGGAATGGGGTAATGAAAGTGATGGGCTATAATCAAGTGAAATTGTGAGTTTGAAAACTGTGTGTTGGGACAGCCACTTAACCTTTTTTTTTTGGGATAACTTGGGATTTGAGGGAAATTCACAAATGATATGGGGACAATTGGAATAGGATAGGGATAATTGACTTTAGGGATGTAAGGTGAAATAGGAAAAGGGGACTGTGGTGAGAAAATGAACAGTGAGGAGGTGAGAAAAAAACAAGGTGGGGAATGAAAGAGTTTGACACAAAAACCAATTTTAAAACCCTAGGAGCAATCTTAAAACAAGAGAATAGGGTTTTGAGTTTTTGGCATTTAAATTCTCATAATAAATTTCATAATCAACACTAAATACTTGTTATGGCAATTACAAGGTCACATAGACTTACTTGGAGCAAGGGAGACCGAATCGATTTGGAGTTTTTGAGAAATGGCAAAAAAAATTTGTTCCGGCCCAATGCGCCGCGCAACCAACCCAGTGCGTTGTGCCCCTCCAATGTGCCGCGCTGGTTCAAATTCACACACAGGAAAGCTACCCTATGCGCTGTGCACGCCCAATGCGTCGCGCCGGCTGCCCAACGCGTCACGCTCTGCAATTTTCACACAGTCCGCCCTCAAAATTCTTCTTTCACTCTCCACGGATTCTCCTTTGTTCTTCGCTATATCTTGACATGAAAATGGAGTTTTGAACTTGAAAATATCTTATATATACCAAAGACTTTGATTTTTCATTTGAACAAACCCACTTTGTAATGTTTGCAACTTGAAATTTCACTTTAAAACTCTGTTTTGTTTCCTTTGTGCTTTTGACTGAATAATGAGCTTCTCTGTCTGTCTTGAAAGGAATGAATGGCATGGAACTTTGGCAAAGGCGACTAGGGTTACGAATGGAGCATTATTACAACTGAAGAACTTGAAAATTACATTGTAAAATAGACTATTTTTCTTCAAAACAATGTTTTGAAGAAAAATCATTATCAAGCATTATGATGATGAAATTTTTTGCACTGAAACCTTATTTGAAGCTTCCTCATGTGCCTGCTGACCATTATTAGGCATTTTGAGACCTGATTAATAAAACCCTAGACCTAATGAGACTAAAAACCCGAAAATGACTCCTTGCCAACATTGACACCAAACATGACTGTACATGATTTTAATGAACAGAAATAGGCCATTAGGTACAAGACATGAGGGATATGAGTGACAAGACCCTACCTTCAGATGATCCATGCTCCTAACGGAATGCAGCTGACTGAACTGAGTGAGACACCTAAAATGAAATGCAACAAGAGAGATTTGATCTCTAACGGAGGGATGAAGATACCGACTCTAACACAAACTATGAAGGAGCCAGAGTAAATGAAAATTATTGACACACCAAATGTCCCACCTGCAAAACAGAAATCGAAGGTGATCAAACCTACAAAATAGAAGCAAACTATTAGCAAACAAGGGATCAAAAGAATGAATAGAAGCCAAACAGTGGTTTTGGAAGATAAGACAGTGGTTGTAGAAGACAGACAGAAGCTAAGGGGAATCTAGAGGATATTTTACATGCCATTGACATAGATGAAACACCTATTGTCCAAGTTTAATTCATATAGAAGGTGGGAGAAGTTAAAGAAGGCCAAATTTGCAAAGAAATTAGATTTTGAGGGAGAATATGCAGGTTTCATGTTCCAAGCAAGAAAGCCTATGACAAGGCATGTTAGAAAATTAATAGAAAGCAGAAAAGAAGTTCAAACACCTACTGAGACATCTCAACTACCTCAAGAGATTATTAACCTCTCATCACCCACAGTAAAGGATACAGTCAGAAAATCAAAAAAGGGAAAAGAGAAGGTGATAGAAAAAACAGAGTTGCAGCTCCATGAAGAGAAATTGAAATTGGCCAATCGGGAAATTGTTGTCATGAAAAAAGAAGCTAGGAAACACGGTGTTGAGAAAATTCAATTTGAAAATATGAAGGAATTTTGGGAAGAACAGGTTGGCATTGTTTCTAAAACTTTAGATAATACATAGCACCTTATCAAGTGGAAAATTCTAGCAATGATAGAAGCCAAGCATGTCAGAAAGGTGAACACTCATCTAAAAGCCACCAAAAGAAGACTTAAAGACCAGTTCAAGGACCTTCAAGAACAACTTGAACTAATACATGAATAATTAGAGAAGAAAGGGCTTAAAATGACAGTGATTGAAGAACCAATATCCCAACCAATTGTAAATGAGGAAGAAATGCCTCAAGGAGAATAAGGTGAGTTGGTTTAGGGTTAATGGAGGCTGAGGACATGTTAGATACAAGTTTTTTTCACTTACAGGTTTCATTTTTCAAAATTATACAAAAATTTGCATTTTCAGCACTTTTCAACAGTTTCGTAGCGCCTCTGGTCTTGAAGGGCAGCAAAGCGCTATGAAACTACTGTAGCAGCTCTTTTGATTTTTTGACCAGTTTTGGAGGTTATTAAGAGATGAAATTGGTATGATGGATGTGTTTGATGATGATGTGTTAGAGTCCCGTGATTTGGCAGATTGGTAGACCAAATGACAGGGTAACATGGAACTAGTCTTTGGAGTCCTAGGACCTAGCCTTCCTGAACTCAGAGAGGGATCTCTCTATTGGGTGCAAAGGATGTGTTTTTTTGGCTCTAAGGTTTTGATTTTAGGCTAGTTATTAAGTGTAGGGTTTGTTGATTGTTTTGGTTGGGTAAGATGGTCAAGTGTAATAGGTGGAGTGAGATTCTATCAAAGCCATTGGGCTATGGAGTCATGAAAGTCATGAATGTCTAAATGATGAATCAGAGTGTGTTTCAGGGCCAATCTAGCAAGGTTTATGGATTCTTAAGGTAATGTGTGAGGTGTAGTGAACATCAAGTTTGGGAAAAACTAGGAGGTCTTAAATACATATATTTAAAATCTACAACTCATGAGGTAGGGAAAACCATTAAGCTCAATGAACAATACTTAAACTAATAAATATCCAAGATAAACATTCCAATGAAACATAGAGAGCATAAGAGCTTCTAACTTTAGTAAATTCACCTTCAAAATTTGGGAAAACATATAATATAACACAAATAACTCAATGTATGGAGATGGAACTCCTAAACATCATATATCAGGCTATAAATAACTCTGAAACAAGTTAATAAGCATGGGCAAAGGGCAAGATCGAACGAGACCTCCTTGACTTAACCTAGCAAACAATATTCTAGAGAGAGGTTTCAAGACAAAGTTTGGACAGCTTCAAGTAAGCAGGGCATATCGTGAATCATACTTGTAAACTAGCATACTAATCCATATATGAAACAAAACAAGTTTAGGTGGACCTAAGGAGAAATCAAGAATTCCTTAAGATGACCAAACGGAGGAAAACATCAAAGCTATAACAAACAGGAGGACTGAGGTGCCTCAAAGAGCATGTCTCAACCTATACTTTTCTGATTTATAGCAATCAAGAAAGATGAAACATAATTATAACAAGGAAAAATGAACAAATTAAGAATACATCACCATTCACAAAGCTAAGGAATCCTGCAAACAAGCTTTTCCATCATCAATCCAAGCAAGCCATTCATCAACTTCACAAAACCAACTTCTTCTCCAAGCTCATAGAAACCATATATTTCTCTCCAAGTTCATCAAAAGACAAAAAAATACATAGGGGCCTCATGCTCTATTTATGTAGCAAAGGACTAAAACCCTAAATATGGTAGGAAAATGTCAAATTTAACCATAAATGTCATTTATGGGCAAGAGACCATGCAAGGCCCAAGGCACATAATATCCTAAGAAATAAATGCCAAAATAACTATTTGCAACTAATTATAGAGTGTTTTTCCTCAAAAAACTCAAAAATATCTATTTGCAATAAATGAGTGTGTTTTGTTGACTTTTGGTCCAAAACACACTAGACAGTCTCTGTGCGCAGCGCCACTTCGGCAGAAAATAGGGTCTTTTGTGGCTGCGTTTTGGACCCCTTCTCAATGTCGGATTTGGCTCTGTGATGGCTCCTTGGAAAGCCTAATGAGTCTAATTTCAATAAATTCTTGAGTGTTCCTGAATGAGTTCCTTTTTCCTTCCTAAAAACCACTTCTCCCAACACTGCTCTGTGCGCAGCACCTTGCCTGAAAATGAGGCAGAAAAGGTCAAAATTTGATTTTTTTGACCTTTTGGGGGGTCAAAACTGCTACAAATTATCTAAAATTTTGTGAGAAGACTATTGGTGATGAGAGGAATCCAAAAATATAAATTTTGAAAGCTGAGTATGCACCAAATTTGTGCATAGCACCTAGGGTGTTGCGCACGGAGGCCTCAAAATTTCAAAAACACAAAATTTTTCTCAGTTTGACCCAAAATTTGTGGAGAGGTCCCTCAAGAGGTCTTGGACACCTTTTGAGAAGCCTCAGCCAAAAATCCAAGGCTATCATTCTCTTTTTCCCTTTTTAGGTTTTCTAGCTCCATGAGAGCCTCCTTCAATTTGGCACAAGCAAGCATGTTTTTCTTTGCATAGTGCTTGGTCATTTTCTTCTGGAGAGAAAGGCCCCTTTTCACCTTCTTGAAGTGCTTGTTCTCATCTTTGTAATATTGGATGACACGTTGAGCCATCTCAAAATCTTTTTCCCACTCCCTAAGTTGTGCATCTTTGGTTAAGAGTAGCAATCTGGTGACCATCTCTTTGTCATCATTGTCACTATCTAGATCAATGAATTGAGGTTCTTGAGAATTTTTCTTGATTCTCTTACTTCTCCTCACCTTTACCTACTACTCACTCCTTTCCATGTTTTCCTTGTCCTTTTCCAATGGATTTCTAGCTTGAGAAGAGATGGCTCTTTGCCTTTTTGAGGCAGCAAACACATCTCTCTTCCCTCAGTGATATGTGCATGTGAGAGGAGTGAAAATGGTAGCTTTGAATGTGTTTTCATCATTTCTTTGACCCTTGTTATTGTCACCATCTTTTTCATTTTTTCCATGGCTTCCATGAGTCACCTCAAGCCTCAATGGGTCACTACTTTTTTTATATTTAGCATCATCATCATCATTATCCTCCTCACTGCCTTCTATATTGTCACTTTGGTTTTCAAAATTATCATCAGCCTCTGTACTTGCCTCACTTTGACCGTGTTCCTCATAAAGGTCTTTTTCTTCATGATCCTCTGGGCTATCTTCATTTTTATCATCATTAGGAGGTTGATTTGTGTCATGATTGTCATGACTATGCCTTTTTTTGTTTGTTTCATAACTAAATATCTTATCGGTGTCATTGCCTTGGTCACTACCTGGCTCTTGAAACTTTGTTTCAGCCTCACTATTTTCCTCTTCTTGATCTTCTATTTCCTTATCATCTTATCTGTTTCCTCATTTTCATTATCTTTATCCATTTTGTCACTGTTTTCACTATGATTGTGCTCACTGTCATTCTCATGCACATTTTTCTCTTGGTTGCCATGTTCACTTTATTGATGATTGTCATCCTCATTATTTTCTTTATTATCCTCTGTGTCTTTATCATGTTCATCATCAACACCTTTTTCTGTACTTGGGATTGATTCATTTGTATCATCCCCATCACTGTTTTCCTCCAATTTATCACTATCTTTATTTTCATGACTTCCATGTTCATCTTCCTCTTCCTTTTCATGATCATCTTCCTGCTCTTATTCATTAAACTCTGTGTACACCTCGCTGTCTTCATCATTTACATCATCATCTTTATGTTCTTAATTGCTACTGCCACCTCCTTGTTCCTCATCAGACTCTGTATTTGCCTTATTGTTTTCATCATTCCCACTGTCATCTGCTTGTTCCTCATTATCACTGTCATCATCTTCATTAGATGCATCAAGGGAAGAAGAAAGAGGTAATTTTCTTTGTGGAGAAGGCATAGGTGGAGGTGATGGAGTGGAGGTAAGTGGATGTGAAGTGGAAGGCAAATTTTGCTGAATGAAGGCTTGGGGATTTGTAAATACATCATGTGAGATAAAAACTTCCCAAGGAATTCCCTGCTGCTCTAGCTGGTGAAAAACAATCATCTTAATCAAGGAGTGGTGAAAAAGGCTTTGCTTTTGGTGCGAATTACTCCTTTTCTTGACCACTGAAGCCATCTTTTCAATGCTCTGGTAGAGATAGTATGGTAGGTTTACCAATTTAACCCTGGTGAAAGTGCATTAGCAGCCTTATGTGATATGAATAAATCCTGGAGTACCTCCCCTCACAAGTGAAGTACTTGATAATCTGCCTCATCAATAGGGCATATCTCTCTAGCAGGTCGGAGAAGGGGAAAATAGCCTTGCAACCCTGTGGATAACTAGGTTTGAGGAAGGGCTCATAGTAGCTTAAGGCCAAATTTTTCTGCTTGAACCATCTCTCACCAATATCTGGTATTCCTATGGCTTTAGAAATGTATTCATATGAGAGTTCAAAATTTACTCCTGCTAGGTTGATTTGGTGGTTTTGTAGGCTGAGAATGAACAACCTAGTCAAAACTGAGTGGTTTTGGACTTGTTTAACCTTCTCACAGAACTGATGGCATCCAACATCTTGAAAACATGCAAGGATCATGGGAGAAGATGTGATTTGAACTGTATCCAAGGGCTCAAACCTATTAGTTCCTCCTCCCTTGTGTTTTGGCTTGATAGGCCTTTGGCCTTCATCACTACTGGTACTCATCTCTTCTCTAGACATGGTGGTTGATTATATCCTCGAACAAAGTGATTTTTTGCTTGAAGAGAGCTTTAGGCCTAGGGAGGAAAAAGAGTGATGGTGAGGGCAGATTTTAGAAAAATGAGCGAAAAATGAAGTAAGCCTAAGAATTCTTTCAAATTTTAGGAGGAGTCTTAGCTGGTATTGAGTGTATTTATGTTAATAACCACTCTTCAATTGGTAATCCTTGCCCTAGAGGGTCAAATGATGGTTGGCATGAAGATTAGGTTTTAGCCAATTTAGGTTTTTAACGCTCTCTTTGATTATGAAAAGGATCACTTGGAGGGAAAAGTAGAGGGACCACCAACCTTTTCAAACTTTCTGCAGAGCCCTGGAGGCAAAAAAATTGGATTTTGGCCACTTTTGGGAAAATCTTGCAAAAAACCCCTATGTGTGTAGCGCCACCTGACATACCGTTCTTGTCGGGTATTCCCTGTGCTTAGCGTCGAGTCAGGTCGAGCATTTGGCAGACCTGTGTGCAGCGCTAGGTCAGGTGTGGGCGAGTCAGGCGGGTTAACGGGCCTATCGGGCCTTCTCGGTGCACAGCGACGTTGAAAGGTGGGAAATTTGGGCCCGAATCTGGGTGTGTGCATGGCTCCTTTGCTGGTGCGTAGCGCCTCCTCCTCTGTGTGTAGCGCATTTTGTTTTAAATCTGTCTCTGCCTCCCCATGTGCACAATGCCAACGGCTCTGTGTGTAGTGCCTCCATCAGTGCGTAGCACCTGAAAACTTCCACAATTTTTCGCAGAAAACCCCAAAAATCGCTTCAACAGCTCTCCTCCTCTTCTGCAAAGACACAAATGAGTTGGGGGTGAAGTAAATAAGGCCTTTATACTCCCTTTTTGAAAGATATTTCATGATCAAAACCGACTTTCTAATGTTCGTTTCTCTTCCCATTTTTTCACTGTCTTTTTGGTCTTTTTGTCCTGTAGGTGGTAGAGTGCTAAAAAATGGTTTTTTGTCTTGTTAGAGCATCTTGATGCTCCCTTTAAATTGACAAGCTTTTCAAACAAGCTAAAACTGTGCCCTTGACCCATATTTGTAAAATGAACCCTTTCTTGAAAGAAAAAAGGTTATTTTGACAAATTTTTTGATGAAAATGGGCAGAAAGTGACATCAGTGCCCTTTTTTGAAGGTTTTCTTCACTTTATCCTTTTCATGAACTTCAACACTTGTAAACAGTAAGCCTGTGATCATTTTTGGCACTTTTTCCTTGGATTTTTAAGCCCTGCATCTTTTATGCCTTTAATTGCTTGGTGAATAAACTGAAAAGAAGAAATTAGACCTTCTTTCAACTGATATTCTGTCATGTTTTCCCTTTGAAACAATAAAACACCTTTTGGTGTGAAAACCCTAGCAGCAAGAATCAACAACTCCTTTAGTCTTTATATGTTCCATCATGGTGAGAAACATGTTAGGTTTGTTTGACCTTAAAAATTTTCATGTAGGTAACCATATTGACAATCCTGCAAAAGTATCATTCATGGTTAACTATCTCTTGCATAATATACTTTTTATAGGGGAACCATTTTTTGGAGGCTTCTCTTCTTTTAGACCAATTACATGTTTGTTTCTTTGACCATGTTGACAGTGATATATCTCTGGTTAAAAATGTTAGCAGTTTTTAAACCATTTTGTGTCTCCCCCTAGCCACTTCTGTTTTTGCAGGTGCCTACACAACCTTTGCCTTTGATCACTATCCTTTTTGGAGTTTGACACCTCTTTTCTTCAACACTGAACCTATGCTTATCATAATTACCTTCTAGGGCAATTTTACCTCATGCTTGCTTTCCTTTTGATCCTTTTTTAGAGGCCTTTGTACTAATACCCTTTGAATGCCATCTGTTGTTATGAAGGAGGCTTTATCATCATCATTTGACCTGTTTGGCATTCTTCCCAAACTCCTAGGTTTTAGGGCTGTTAGAAAAAAGTAAATAGTGTTGTCTTCTAAGTTCTCTAAAACCTTTCAAAACTCATTTATCATTTCTAAAGAATCTTCAATGTGCACTTGATGGTGTGGAGGTGACCTTCTGTCCTTGTAGACCTAGTACTAATTCCTTGTTTGGCCAAAGCAGTCACAAACCCTGATTTTCTTCAAACATGGGCCTTGCCTCCTTCTTTTTTTGTGGATGGTCTTCTTGTGATTATTTCACCCTATTACCTTACCTCTTTCTAAGTTGATGGCCATCTTGATCCTTTTGCAGTAATGTGAGCAAGGGCATATGTCCCTTGCAGAATTGTGCACTAGGCCAAGGAGGCCTTTCTTGAATGACCGTTTGATCAGTTTTGGACAAATTCACTTGTCCCTTTTCTTCTTTGAATGCACTCTCTTTTCATAGGAAAAACAGAGATGTTAGGATGCCAAATCCACCCTATGACTTGTGAAACCCTAGGTGACCTAGTGGAAGGTTCCTTGGACTTTGTTTTGGACTAAAAACTTAGATTTTAGGGTCATCAAGTGTAAAATAGAGTTTTATGATAAACTGATGTATTGAAGATCCAAAATCCAATGTACTTTATTTATCTAAAGAGCCTACAGAGACAATTTTGAGACTATCAATGCTTGGGGTATTTTTGGGAGATAGAAAAGAGTTGTTTGATTGGTGGCCTTAGGTAGCAGTGGGGGGCTTAAGCAAAACAAAACAAAGGATTTGGGCCAAAGGTGAAAAAATATGGATAAAGGAGTGACATGAGCCCCTAATGGGTTTTCTGGGACTGGTAAGCAGAGCTTGACCTGATGAAATGATGAGATAGTGAAAAATTATCTTAAGGATGATGAAGGCAGTGAGATTTCTAGAACTCACAATGTTCATGAACTTTGTTTCTAGAAATCTAGGGAAATCATTTAGTCATCTATGAAGGAAAAAATTACTAATGACTAACATGATGAACCTTATGCAAAAGGAAAGAGTAAAAAATTTTGAAGTTAAAGGTATTTTTTGCAGCTCTACGAAACTGCCTTACTTTCATAGCGCACTGTATTTCAGCCATTTTAGCAAGTTTTGGAGCAGTTTTTGGACATCTGGAGGTTATGAAAGAGTTAAAGACCATGTAAAGCAATTATTCAACACTTAAGGACCACGAATTGAATATTAAATGACATCCAAAATATTCAAAGAAGAAGAAGACCATTTGCCTAAAAAATAGGGTTTTGTTTCCTAGTTTTGAGGAGGTCAGTTAAGTGGTCATAAAGTGATGAATCCCATCATCTAAATTCGACCATGTGATAGCATACTTGTCAAAGATGTAATTTCTTTTAGTAGATAAGGTTTTTAAAGATAATAATGATTAGTTTGAGTCCTAGTTGAAATAGGACTGTCAAGTAGGATAGGTGTCTGTTTATCATAAAGTTGATTTTTTATGGTTATGCAAGGTTTTAGCAGGCAAAAATTCAATGTATCTAGCTTGGAGGTAGATCATCTCAGCATGTAACAACTCTATTAAAGGCCATTGAGTCGAATTTTTCAAGGGTTGGATATTTTCGACAAAATTGCAGCTTATTGTAAATTGATTGTTTCAGCAATACAGAGATTTGTTACTTGACCAATTTGAGATTCTGAAGGATTTTTTAGTGTTTACCTATTCTATCTGTACCTTTTATGTATCTCACTTATAGTGGTTTTCATTTATATTACTCAGAATTCATCCATGTGATGCTCTGAATTCCTTTATAAGTGAATTGACTGTGTATTTCCATGTTTCATGTGTGTGTGTCCTATTACTAAAAACACGGACCTGCCTCAACTTCCATGTCAAGTAAACACACTGAATCACTTAAATTTTTGACTCCATAAGCCCAATGTCTACATGTTGATGTTATTTTCAACCTACATTCATCATAACTAGTTTATTTCCTAAATAGAGTTAGACATCTATATCTTTATTCCATATCATTAACCTTTGAGAGAGCCCTCTCATATTGAGGAGGCTAAGCCTCAATCAAAAGATTGGTTTGAAACAGTTGCATGAGATTGCCTAGTTAGCATCCTATCAGAAGCAATTTTGTGATAACATGAATAATTAAATAAATCCTTATTTATGTGATTTTCCTCTAGGAATAATTAATTAAACCTATTTTTAATAATATTTTTGGTCATATTTAACCCAATTAATGAAAAATATTTAGATGAATCATTATTTATCTTATTATTCTCTAGGAATAATTAATTAAATCATTATTTAATTAATAATCCTTGTTAAATTTGGCTAAATCATTTAGGAATGATAAAACAAATCATTATTTATCTAATTATTCCTTGATCCCATCCTTGAAATAATAAATAAATATTTTATTTGTTTATTGTTTCTAAATAAAGTGATTTAACCAATTTAAATTCCTTTTCCCTCCAACAAAATATAATAAAATATTCCAAGTAATTAGATCTAGATCTTGGTTAATAATATTTTATTATGCACCATTATCAAGGATAACTCAATATTTTGTTATAAATAGGAGGGTTTTCGATTCATTCCCTACCTTTGATCCTTTTATCTTGGTCAGACTTTGATCCTCTTATCATTGTCTCACTTTTATTTTCTTGTGCTTATTGATCTCCCTTTGAGTTCTATACGTCTTGGGTATTCTACAACCATTGAGAGAGAAAATTTTAAGTTGACACGTTTGAAGATAGCCAAGAACCCATCCCATTAAGGGGGGCTCTCTATGTTCCCTTCCCAAGTGTTACATGATACAAAAAATTATTTATAATTCTTTTCTTGTCCATTGGATATTTTGGAGAAACTCTTATTTCATTTTGTTGTTTAGCTACTTTATTGGCATAGATATGGGTTTATTTTTCATTTATTTCGACCATCTATTGCAAATCTAACAAGCTGAATAGCCACATTTGTTGTTAGGGTTTTTTGTTATGTGCAGCTAAAGTGATCACTTTTCGTACACTTGCGTTAAGATTTCATACTAAAAATTGGTGACTCCACAGGGTTTTATTCATATTTTGCTACTTGGCCAACTGCTTCAGTACCTAGGGTTTTTTATTCAGCTTTAATTTTTAGCTTCTTAATGTTTTTTTTTACCTTTTATGCTCTAAAACAGTAAAAAATCTAACTTCTGCATGTTTCTAGGTACTTTCCATAGGTAACAGGTATTAGCTGCAACAAAGATGCCAACATTTTTCCGGAACATTCTGCCGAGACTATCGAAAGTTCATCTCACACTTTTCAGCCCTAAACCTGCGAGTTCAAGGCTCAGATAGCAACTTTCAAGAAAAAAACTGCCGAGTTCACCAGTCAACAGGTCAATACCTGTGAGCTGCAGTTTTTTGCGGGGTTTTTTCTGTAATTTTAAGGGTTTTCCACAAGTATTGGTCAGGGTTGATTAACCTCTATATCCACCCGTCTTAGGCCTATATATGCTCATTTTTTCTTTTTGAAGTGGAAACAAGCCTCTTAAGGCTTTAGTATACTTCCACCTTTTTAGGAAGGGTTTAGCTGAGTAGGTAGTCTGAGATTTTACAGCACTTTCAGCCATTTTTTAGGGTTCGATCCCTCTTTCTTTCAGATCTGTTCAGATCGGTTATTATATCATCCAAAACTCTCTCTTGAGTCTTCTTTTACCTCTCCCTTAGGGCCTCTCTTGTTCCCCTTATGATTTTAACATGTCGCCTCCCTTTTTGCAGCAGTTTTCCCTCTGGTTTTTTGTTTTTTTCTGCACCTCTTTTCATCATATCTGAGTCATTAGATCTTTGTCCCTTAGAACTTAGATCTTTTGGCCTTTTTGTGTGTTTTGAGTCGATTTCTCCCACCTTCAGAACAATTTATTGGGAGCCCTTATTTTTGGGTTATAATTTATGCATCTTTAACTTTTTATTTCACTGTCGCTTTCAGTTATATTTACAACTATCAACATTTTTTCTTTTTCTTTATACACAATCATCTGGGCTTAATTAAAATTAACACACCGATCACACACACACACACACCTAAAGCAAAGAGAACTTGGTTTACACCGCCAAGCCAAGACATAAACATCGTAATTAATTTACCTTCCCCTCTACGCCTTTGTTTATTTCTCTTCCATCTTATTTGGGTATCTATGTCTAGCGATCATTGTGCCCCCAAGGCATTTATCCCAGAGACTCTTAGGCCTTCATCCTCAGTTTCCGTTAGGAATACTTACTCCACCTCTTTGCGCCGAGTCCCTATACCGACTCTAACTGTGGTCCATCGGGCCCTCATTCTGATTCCGAACCCGGTTCCCCTCTACCTCATTCTCCCACTATGTCAAGTGCCAATGCAGGTAGTGGTCCTAATGCTAGTGGTAGCCCTGGACCTATATTTGGAGCTACTATTAGTGGAACAAATACCAGAACAATCCCGGCTACTCCCTTGCTACCTTTTATGGCAGGTTTGAGCCTCCTCAATTTTAGCCAGTTAATCAATGACCCTATACACCATAATTTAGGTTGGCATGTTATTCCAACTAAGCTTCCTTCTGAAATCCATAAGTTTGAAGGAACCACAAGAGAGGACCCTACTAATCACGTCTGCTCCTTCCACATGTGGTATTCATCTAGCTCCATTAATGATGACTCTATCCATCTTTAGTTATTCCAGCGTATGCTCATGGGCGACGTTGCTAAGTGGTATGTTGACCAGGCCTTTGCCTCTCATTCCACTTTTGCGACTCTTGCGAAATCATTCCTATCCTACTTCCAGTTACCTCTCTGATATGATATTAGTACCGAGTTGTTGACTACATTTCATCAAACTTTTTCCACCTGCCTTTCTGACCATGTCCAAGAATGGCATAGAAGGAGGATCTTATGTCGAGCTCATACATTCGACGATCGTGTCTATATGGATTGGTTTCTCGGGATTCTTTTAGCCTCTATCAATAAATATGTCGCATCTCACTTTCCTCAGAAATAGAAAGAAGCTCTTCAAATTGCCTTTAAATATGACCTCATATATGCTCATTCTGGTTATGTTTACACTGTCTTATCGGATTTTCCTAGACCCGGTGGTGCCAACGCACTGGGGGCATCTAATGTTGCCGACAATATCGTTGGATCTCTTTCACATCCATATACTCGTCCTCCCATGGGTTATGGTTTCCCTCAAGGAGGGGCCAACTCCTATAGCACTTATCCCCCTCCCAGAAACATGTATCCAAGACAAAGCACATTTTCCCCATTGCATCATCTGATTTTAGGGCCTGTGGTTTCTCAACCTATTTACCCCAATGTTTCTCAACCTTCTTACTATTTGTATCAACAGCCTGGTTCTCCCGCCCCTCCAGCATTAGCACCCCTACCTCCTATGCCTTCTCAACCTTAGCCGCAACAGACACCTCCCCCTCTGAGTCAGGTGTACGCGTAGCATAGTGTGACAGATCCTCCAATCTCTAATAAAAATAGGAAAGGAAACTAAAATCAACCAGCGCAAGGTAATCAAGGGCATCAACCTAATCCACCAAACACTAACAACTAGCAACATGGAAATCAACCCAAGCAGGACAAGCCTCTTCATATGAATAAGCCTTGTTCTTATTGTGGTGTGCATGGCCATTATACTCATGATTGTCCCATTTTACCCCAAATGTGTCAGTTGTGGGAAGCACAAGCAGGATCTAGAGGATAGCAAGCCTTGGTTTCGGCTCCTCCAAATATTGTGCCTGTTCAACCAATTGTTTTTACTGATCCCTTCCCTTGGCAAGGGTATGTGGCTACCCAACACCCTCAACGTTAGGCTGCCCCTGAAACCTCTCAGTTTATTACCTATGATTATTATATTCTAATGATGAATTTTGATGTGGTTAATACCACGGACGTCAACCTTTAAACTCAGTCACGCCAATATGGCAAGCCACCTGCTTCCTCTACAACCGAGCCTCAAACCATTGTTTCCATAGAATCTAGATCGACACTGAATGTCCCTTTATAGATCCCTCAACCATGGGCAGAGGTCCTTCCCAAGATCCCCAAAGGGCCATTACGCCGAAGAGTTGCTTCCTCCAAAGCCACTCATAATTACAACATAATAGATGACTTAGAAAAATCTCCTGCTGATATGTCGATGCTGGAAGTCCTACATTTGTGCCCTTCACAACATAACGCTCTATTATCTTATTTGGGTGATGTGGATCCTTCAGATTATTTTTTTATCATCTTTGATGTTGACAAGTCAGAACATCCCCCCTTACCTTCATCCGTCACCTTCCAAATACCAATCAAGATTCGGAATGCCCATGTTTCGCATTATATCATTGATGAGGGTGCATCCACATACATGATGCTGGCCTTTGTTTTGAATCAACTTGGATCATCTGAGTTAGTCCCATCCACTATCATTTTTCATGCTTGGGACAGTCACTCTTCTCAGCCCCTTGGCATGTTTCATAATTGTCCTGTTATTCTTGCAGGAAAGACTGTCTGCACTGAAATTTAATTCATTGATGCCCCCTTGGATTACAACATCCTTTTGGGTCATAGCTACACCTATGCGATGTATGTTGTTGCATCTGCGGTTCACCGTAAGATTTGATTTCCTCAAAATGGAAATATCAACACCATAAATCAGTTGACATATTACGAACTGAAGTCTCAAATCTCTCCCGAGTCTATCATCTCTTCGGTGGTCAATAAATAAAAAGTCACACCTCTTACCAATGTTTCACCTAGAGTCTATAAATATTCCACCTTACTTGATGTATTCCCTAGTCCACCCCCTCTTGTAATATATCCCAGTTCGTCGAATGTTTGCATGATGCAATCATCTCGGACTAACCATAAGCGGTTTGGTTCAACCACCCAGCAACCTAAACCTCTGCAACCTGCTAGTGGTAAATAGATGGAGCCCGCAGGGCCTTCCTGTCAAGGACCCTTCTCTACTGCTGGTATCTCTTCCACTCCTTTTCAACAAGGAACGGTTCCCCCTAGCCTTAACTAGTTGGGAGCCATTAAGTTAGGCCATTACCCCTCCAGTCATATACCATTTCTTGCTCCCCTCTTTGGAGTCTTTTCGGTACCCCTTCCCAATTTGAACCTGGGGATCCTAGTCTAGTACATTGATCCCCCAGCCCAAAATCCACCTGGTCAACTCAAACCTTATACCACTTTGAACCCGGTCCAACCATTCACCACGACTCCTACCTTTGCTTTAGTGCCTCAACCACCTTAACAGGAATCTACTCTTGTTATGAAATCATCTGGTTAGGAGGGAAAGTCCAAAAAGAAGGAACCTAAGTATAAGGTTTCCTAAACAACTCATGTTCCTCCTAAACCTCCAAAGAAGTCACCTATGTGTGCTTTGTGTGATGTTTCCGGGCATGCCACCCATAATTGTCCTGAACTTTCTCATCTCAAACCTGTGGTCAATGAGTCGTTTCCTGAATCTGATCTCTCGGAGGTCCATGTTACCTTACCAGATTTGGATAAGAAACTCAAATCATTGAACCACCCTTGTGCTTTGTGTGATCTTTATGGTCACTATTCTCACCTTTGTCCCCATCTCGAAAACTTTCGCGACACCCTTGAATATGTTCATGAAATAGAGGTTGCTCGTACTGGATCATGTACCCCTCTAATTGTGTGTTCTACTTCGATAGAACTGAAAGACATTTTCATACCTCCCCTCGATGTTGAGATGATTGAATCTATGGCCACCATCCACTATCTGTCATCATCCATGAGATCCTTGGTGGAACACCCCTCCGGGTAGCTCCCTTTTGCTTCGACTAAACCTCCTTTAGTGATCACCTTGGGCTCAACATCAGTGGATTTTTCATCTACTATCTATTTTTCTACCCTCTGTAGCGATGCATATGTGAACCATATTTGTCATGATGATGCACCAAGTAGCTCTGTTGCATCATGTGGTCTCCCTTCCTCCAGTCCCCCCGTCATTCATTCTGATGAATACATTATGGAAGTGAGGACCACTCCTAATTTTCCATGGGATGATATGCACCATCGTGTGTACTTACTTCCACAGCAGTCCCATGACCAACATGTTGTGGCGTCCAAAGACTTCATCCCTAGTGAGGTCGATTATTTATATAACCCCTTACTTTGAGCCTATGCATTCGAACCACATACACCTTGTGGCCATTACATTGACAACCAATGTTTGGGTAAGGGGGCACCCTGTAATATTCCCAATTAGCCCAAGCTAATTGGAATATTAATTTTTTCTCTACTTTTATATTCATGAATAAATGTATAAAGGAGGAACATAAAAACTCCTAAAAATAGTGAATAAATCAATGCCCCTTGTGAACAACGCTAAATATGGGCTATCTTAATAAAACACCCTTATGTGTGAAAGGGATTGAGCTATTTTACTGGGTCAACCATGACCAAATCAACAGCATTGTCTAGATACAGTGAACCTCCTTAATGCACAACGTGATTTTAGTTGGAGGCTACACATGTGAATGGAGCTAAATCATTGAGATGGTTTAGGGTTTGGCAAGATTTCTATCTTATAAAAGGAAGAGGAGGAAAACATGAGAAGTTCGTTGAATATAGAATTTGTCTGTTTAGAAATTTCTCATTCTCTCGGTTGTTTAGCAGAGAATATTGATGTTTAGCACAAGGATCTCTTGTTTAGGATTCCTTCTCTTTCGTTGAGGAGATCTTGGAAGAGTCTTGTATTCCTTGTCCACTATCAGGCTTAAGGCCAAGCTTCTTCTTCCAACTACAACACATATCCTGTTGAGGGTTTGGTTTTCTTTGTAAGCTACAGCAAGTTGAGACTAAATCTACTCAGATCTAGGTCATTTTGGTGCCTCTTTTCAGTGGAAAAGTCTTCTATTCCCTTAGCAAGAGTGTATTGGATGATTGGGGCACATTTTTCAAATATTAGCTTGATGCCACCTATTTTCTAAAGCCTACAACACATTTTATCTTCCAATACTGCGTTATTTTCAAGTGAGAAGTTGCAGGGTGTTTTGGCAGAATTTTGGAGGAGAGATCTCTAGTGTTGGGAACCTGCCCTTCACTGTGGTGATCCATGGATTTCAGATCTAACCCATGTCATATTCAGATATGATCTAAATACTATTGTATTTACTTCATAATTTTTGAATCATTCTGCAGATCTGCTGCATTAGATCTCAAATCTACTCCATGCACTTCACTTTTTGCTGAAACCCCAAGGGGGACTTGTAAAGGAGCATTTCTAGTGTACATATCTGATATAGATCTAAATTTTTGTACACAGATCTGCTCTATATTTGAAGTGTAATCTACAACTACTTTCAGCCAATAAAATAACGTTTTCAAGCTTGTTCAGTCTTAATCTATGGTTGCAGCACCTCATTTTGAGGATTTTCTTCATGTAAAGTCTTCTATTTTCTGTTATATAACTCATGGGATTCCATATAACTCTGATTTGCTGATGTAAATGTCATTATTGAGCCTCCATATTTGCCTCCTACTGTTGTTTAGCTAAAGTGTGTTATTTTGCTACAGTATTGTCTACATATTGCTGCAACCCCATTCTTGGGTATTTTTCAGCTATACTAAGTGTGCGAGACTTGTTTACCTCACCTAGAATGATTTTTTTCTGATATCCTCTTGGGTTTAGATGTCATATTTTCATATCTAAGGGATCCAAGGTGTTAGTATTAATCTTTCGTCGTAAAAGATCACTTTAGCTACGCATAACAAATAGCCCTAACATCAATTATGGCTGCCAGATATCTTTAAATCTGCAATTAGGTGATCCAAATAATGTTGTACAAATCCAGATCTAAGCATAAAAGACATTAAGTAGATAAAGTAAAATGTGGCTCCATGCATCCAATAGACAAGACAAGAACAATGTATTTGAAAGAATTTTTATATTGTATTAAAAAGGGGGCACCTGAGAGGAAAACAAGAAAGGTGTTTTCCGGTTCTCCTCAATGGGATGGGTTCTTGAAAGTCCTCAGCATTTCAGATCTAAAATTCCTCTCTCTTGTTGTTGTAGAAAACCCAAACACACATAGAACTCAATGGGAGCTCACAAGGCAAAAGTGGAAAATGTGACCTAGAATAGATCCAGAGTGATCTAATGCAATGGAGGTGACTAATGAATGGGGAAAAATCTTCTATTTATAACAAAATATTAGGGCGATCTAGAAACTTGGTGCATGAATAAATATTATTAATCAAATTCTAGAACCACCCTTTAGGAATATTTTATTATATTTGTTGGAGGGAAAAGGATTTTTGACTTGGGTCAATTCCTTTATTTATAAATAATAAATAAATAAATGATTTATTTACTATTTTAAGGAAATGGTGGGAATATAATTAAATAAATAATGATTTATTTAATTATTTATAAATGATTTAGTCAAATTTAACTGGGAATATTATTTAAATAGGATTTAAATAACTTATTCCTAGGAAATAATCAAATAAATAAGGATTTATTTAATTGATTTCCTTGTTTTGGGTTAAATATGACCAGGAAATATAAACAAATGTTATTTCACATGGTGAAAGAAATTTTACTTAGGGTAAAATTGGTCTTACATGGTGTACTTGGGTTCATCTAATGATAATAGGTTAGATGACCAAAAAAATGGTGTAACATATTGCCCCCCAACATACGAGTGTTAGGAGAAAATCATATGATCGAAGTACATTGTAAGAACTCAATCACTAGACATCAAGAGGGAAGTGAGAGAGAGGAATGTAAGGTAGTCTAATGTGCTAAAGGACTACAGCCTGAGGAGATGAGACTTACAGGTGCAACAAGTCTCTAGTTTATGAAGTGGTACATGTGCTAAAGGTGGCAGGGGAGGCATACCTATGCCCGCCGAGACAAAGTACAAAGAATAGGAAGTCCAATAAACAAGGGACAGAACCATGAAGAGTATTCTGGAATAAATAAGAGCCAGAAATATAGAATGATGGATCCCACATACATGCTATGCTTGGAATAATCGTCAGGACTTATACAAAAAGATTTTTGGTACATGAGATACAAATACGCCCAAATTCCCCCTACACACAGGGAAGGGCTCGCAAAATCTGACTGATACATGCAAATCGAAGAGGCACTACAAGCAGCTGAGGCCAATATCATCAAATGGGAGGAGCTACATCAAGGGCTGAAATGAAGAATTCATTCGGGCATGTGGGTGGCTACCTGCAGGGCCACCCCCTCATGAGGGTTGAGACATCTCACACACGCCCGAGAATCACCAATAGTTGCTACTGCATCACTGGAATATCAAGTGTATAGATCATGATCATGTTGAAAAGAGCTCGAACCAAGGTACACTACCCCCTAGACCTGGCTTCTGGAGGAAATGAGTTGATGTCGACAGAAGTAGGTCCGCCATAGGTGAGGGAAGAAATGAATCTCAACTAAGGCACGGGAGAAAATAGTAGAGCGACTAAGAGATGGACACTGATGATGATAATGAACTGGGAGATGATCCAAAGGAGACCATAAAAAACATGAGTACAAAATGGTATCTCATGATGGAAATTGACACAAACAGGAATGAGTATAGAGGCAAGGTGGTGCCCCCAATGAAATGTGTTGTAAGTGAGAAAATCTGATTGTGAGGAGAGGTGAAGTAAGGCTTCGTGGACAATAGGTGTCCTAGTGAAGTAGCTAAATGCAAAACAAGAAAATGTTGGCTATCTAAAAGAAAATAAAACATGCATTTCGAATGGGAAATGCTAAGGGTAATATTTATTAAGATAGAGTGCATTGCGAGGATTACGAAGGATGTGGCCTTCAAAGTCCTCTAAAAGATATGCCCCCTTACCAAGGTCTTTATTGATGATGTAAGGACCTAGCCATAAGGAGTCAAACTTCCCATGATTGAGGGAATCGTGGGCCTGGTCATATACTAGAACAAGGTCACCTTTATGAAAGGTAAGAGGGTGGACTTTTCAGTCATACTGAGCTTTGGTGCATTTTTTTGTCGCTTCAATGGTTTGCAATGCAACATGAAGGTCTTCAGAGGCGCGCTCGAGCATGATAAGTCATTTCTCTAGAGGTTGGGTATCAGGGAGAAGTTCGACGGCTAACTGAAGGGAAGGGATTTCACACTCGATTGGTAAGACTGCCTCCTCGCCAAAGACAAGGTGGAAAGGAGTGAAACCGGTGGTGGTTTTAACAAAAGTACGATAATCCCACAAAGAAAGGAAGAGCATGAGATGCCAATTGGTTTTGTGCTTATTCACCGTTCTTTGAAGCATGGTCTTAAGAATTTTATTGACCGCTTCAACTTGGCCATTACCTTGGGGGTAATAGGAAGATGAATATTGGTGCTCAAAACCCAATAGGGAGGATAGCTCATGCCAAATATAATCTTAAAAATTTCGGCCATGGTCAGAGACTAACTGTTTTGGGACTCCGAATCGAGCAATGACGTGGTTAAAGAAAAAGAGGGCTGCAGTGGCTGCTGTATTGTTGAATGTTGGCATAGCTTCGGCCCATTTTGTGAAATAGTCAACTGCTACGATGATATATTTGTGGTTACCAGCAAATGGAGGTCAACATTCCATAAAGTCAATGGCCCATTTACAAAAAAAACCAGCTATGACGACAGGATGGAGAGGAGCGGGAGGAGTTCGCGCCTTGGGGACGAAATGTTGGCAATTGGAACAGTGTTTGACTGCTTCAATGCAATCGCTGAAGAGAGAAGGCCAAAAATACTCAGCGCGCATGATTTTTTGGGTGATGGCGAGGCCGGAGAGGTGGCCACCGCAAGCGCCACTATGACAAGCATTGAGGACTTGTCCGACTTCAGCGTGTGTGAGGCAATGAAGAAGGACAATATCTACTCCGCGAAGATAAAGGTCATTGCCGATTAGAAGGTAGCAAGAGGCTTGGTGTCGGATACGTCGGCGAGCATCACGATCAAGATGAAGGGTGAACTTTTGGGTTCGCAAGTAATTAAGGATGTCACCGTACCAAGGATCGTCGGTGGTGATGGAAAATAAATGTTCATCGGGAAGAGCATCATTAATTGGAGTATCTTGCGTCCGGGTAGGCAAATCAGAAATGAGTTCAGTGAGGACTAAACATTTCTTACTTTTTGGGGTGACAAATTCAAGGTCGAATTCTTGGAGGATAATGACCCAACGAGCGTACTTACCATTGAGGATGCGTTGACTCAATAGGAAAGCCATGGGGTTGGAATTAGTCACAACCTTGGTGGAACGCATGAGGATATAATGACGCAGTTTTTGGACCGAGAACACGACAGCTAATGCTAATTTTTCTTCATGCGAGTAGGACACAGGTGGACCGGCAAGGGTCTTACTGACATAATAGATCACATGTTCGATACTGTTATCATCCTCCTGGATAAGGACACCAGCAACCGAATGGGTGGAAGCGGAGATGTATAGGATGAAATCTCGGTCAAAGTCAAGAGGACGGATCAAGGGAGCGGATGTGAGAGCATGCTTGAGAGCATCAAAAGACTCTTGAGCATAGGAATCCCATAAAAATGGGGTGTGAGATCAAAGAAGTCTAAGGAAGCCATGTGCGGTAGTGGCGTATTCAGGAACGAATCGGCAAAGGAAATTAGCTTTACCTTGGAGACGAGGCATAGGAAGTTCAATAATGGCTTGAACCTTCAAAGGGTCGAGAGTTATCCCATCTTGAGACACTATGAAGCTGAGGAGACGACCAACAGGAACACAAAAGACACATTTCAATGGGTTAAGGTGAATGTTATACTTGCGACATCGGAGAAAAATGGTAAGCAGATCATGAAGGTGTTGCGCCCGATGTTTAGAACGCGTAGTAAGGTCGTCTAAATAGGCAAGGATAATATGGGCTAAGTCATGGAAACAATAAGACATGGCTTGTTGAAAAGCGGCGCCGACATTTTTAAGGCCAAACGGCATGACTCGGTACGCAAAAGTGCCCCACGGACTGATGAACACGGTTTTAAGTTGATCAGCACGACGGATAACGATTTGGTTGTATCCGGAGAAGCCATCTATAAAGTATAGAATCTCGTGCCCCACACACTCATCAATGATTTGGTCAATAAATGGTGTGGGGAAGTTGTCTTTGGGGCAAGCTTTGTTCAGGTCTCGAAATTCGGTGCAAACACGAATGGTGCCTTGTTTTTTGAGGACGGGAACTGGGTTGGACACCCAAGTGGTGTATTCGATGGGGTAAATGAAACCAACCTGCCAAAGCTTATCAATTTCAGCTTTGATGGCTTCACGTCTAGAGGGATGGATGGGTCTCAACTTTTGACGGACCGAAATGGCATCAGGCCATGTGTCAATGTGGTGTTCGACAATGGCAGGATCAAGTCTGGGCATTTCTAAGTAGGACCAGGCGAAAATATCATGGAATTCTTTGAAGAGTGTGGTGTAGGCTTCAATTTCTTCCGGAGTGCATTGGGCACCCATAGTGATATGTTCTTTGATACCTGGTTTGACAGAAATGTCTATTTTGATGGTAGGAGAGATATTAGCCATATTGCCTTCTTCGAAAGCGCCAGGTGCAGGGATGGGTTTTTTGAACCAATCGACTTTATCAGGAATGAAGTCTTTAGATTCGAGAGCATATTGGTCATGGGATTGGTGGGGGAGGAAGTATGCACGATGGTGTATATTTTCCCATGGAAAATCAGGCTCGGTCATGGCTTCCATGATGTCCTCATCAGACTAAAAGATGGGAAGAGTGGGTGGAAGAGGAGGATCTGAGGAGGTAGAAATATGAGACACCTAATTCTGAGGGGAAAGGCTCACATGCATGTCGGCAGGAGGGGTGACTGCGGAGCAAGCGAATGAGTGGGTAGGTGAAACATCAAGGGAAGGCACTATGGGGTCGGTTTCCAAGAAACACGATGATGAGGAAAGGTAGGAAATAGTGGCTGAAGGTTCGGTCATTTCAGTATTAGGATGAGAAATGGTAATTGGGGTAGACGGGTGGTCTGGTGTTAGGGAAGAAGGATTACGGGAAAGAGCGGCTTCAAATTGGTGGTATGTGGCTAAAGAAGCACGATACTCGTCGAGGTGAGGGAAAAGATGTGTATAATGTCCATGGAAATCGCACAGAGAATAAGGGTGATTGGTGCGCAAGTGTTTAAGTTTCGGAAGGGAATCGGGTATGGTGACATAGACCTTAGGAATGTCAGATTCTGAAAACGTTTCATTGACCATGGTTTTGAGATGTGGTAATTCAGGATAGGTATGGGTAGCGTGGCCGAAAACATCGCACAAGGCACACTGGATGGGGTGCTTTGGAGGTCGAGGAGGGGCAGAGGTTGTCGAGGCAACCTTGTCCTTTGATTCCCCCCTGCGAGCTTTGCTATTGTCGCCTGAAATGGTCACAACATGAGGTGGTTCTTGATGAGGGGACTGAGGTACAGGTGCAGCAGGAGAGGTCATGGGTATCGATTGAATTGGGGTCAAAGTAAGATAAGGTTTGGGTTGGCCAGGCAGGGTGGTGGCTGGGGGTTCTAAGTACCAGACGGGTATACCCAAGGTCAAGTTGGGGAGGGAGAGGGTGGCCAAGATAGGGACGGAATGAGCGCCAGGAGGGGGAGCAAGGAAAGGAATCTGACCAACAAGGAAATGGCCAAGAGGAATGGGGCCAAGGGGGTTGTGCTCGGGTGGGACCGACCCAGGAGTGTAGAAAGGCACGTGAGGAATATTCAGGGAAGGATATTTCGAAGGAAGAAGGCTATCTAGCGGGGGCGAAGGGCTAGGAGCTGGTGGGGTTGGGTGAAGTTGCGGTTGCTTACGAGCCAAAGAGGACTATGCAAGGTTAGCCCAAGAAGATTGCATCATGCAAACATTCACCATGCTAGGATCAGGTACAGAAGGAGGGTCTAAAAAGGTTCCAAGCAAGGGGGAGTCTTTATAGACGCCTGGGGAAACACTGGTCAAAGAATCAACAGTTTGCTTATTGGTGACAGTGGAAATGGTGGACTCAGGGGAGGTCTGAGATTTTGGTTCATGGTAATTCAACTGGTCAATAGTGACAATCTTGCCATTATGAGGGAAAAGCATCTTGAGGTGGACTGCGGATGGGACGACAGACATGGCATGGGTGTAACTACGCACCAAAAGAATGTTGTAGTCAAGAGGGGCATCGATAACTTCAACGTCGACACAAACAGTCTTACCCGCAAGGGTGATAGGACAGTTACAGAAAAGGCCGTTGGGGTGGGAGGCATGGTCATCCCACGCACGAAGGGTGATTGTGGAAGGGGCCAGCTCAGGAGATCCGAGTTGTTTCCAAAACAAAGCAGACATCACACAGGTAGATGCCCCCTCATCAATAATACACCGAGCGATAACGACATTTCAGATTTTGACTGGGATTTGGAAAGAAATAGAAGCAGGAAGAGGGGGATGGTTTGACTGACGGGCGTCAAAAATAATCAATTGGTCATCAGCAGGATCTACAGTGCCCACGGCAGATAGTAGAGCCTTCTTTTGGGAAGGACACGACTGGAGGAGTTCCAGTGTTGAAATGGCGGCAGGAGATTGCGCCAGATAATCTACTATGCTATATGAATGGGCAGCCCGACTAGAAGCGGCATTTCGGCGTAATGGGCCCTGAGGAATCTTGGTATGAACCTCAGCTTTGGGCGGAGGGATTTTCAAGGGACCATTGGGTGTTGACAGAGGCTCTGTAGGACCTGAGGATGGGGGCTCGGAGACAAACAGGACAAGAGGCATAGAGTACTGACGAGACCGAGTTTGAAGGTTAACGTCGACAGTGAGAGGTTGGTCAGCAACCATCATGAGAATCTGGTAATCAGAGGAACCAGAAGGGGAAGGTTGAGTGGTTATCGGGGCATGAGGTGGTTGAGTGGCCACGAATCCTTGTTGAGGGAAAGCATCGGTAAACACAGCGGGTTGAGAAGTAGCCATATTGGGAGGGACAGTAGGGGAGGAGTGTTGTCCCCGCACAGTGGCCTGAGACTCCCACATTTGCCACATTTGTGGTAATAAGGGACAATTGTGAGTGTAATGACCAAAAACACTGCAACACGAATAGGGCTTATTGGTGCGAAGCGGCCTATCTGGCTTGGGCTGAGAGCCCTGTGGCTGGTTGGCAGTGGTAGAGTCAAGACTTGAAGGATTGGATCTGCGATTACAAGAAGCGGGTTAATTGCCTCTCCGCTTTCTTTGAGAAGGAAGGAGATTAGTTGCCCCCTACTGCGCAAATAGTTGCCCAGGAGGGGGTAGTAAGTGCGGTTGCAAGGGTGGAGAAGGCAAGGGAGTAGGAGGTCCAAATGTTGGAGGAGCTGGGACACCAGGCTAGGGGTACGGATAAGGGGTAGAATGGGCAACATTGAGGTAAGCAGGAGTGTGGACAAAAGGAGGAGGCATGCCGTATCCTAGATACATGCTACCTGGAGGGGGAAAAGTGCCGAAGGGGCTGGCCCCTCCTAGAGGGAAACTATAGTCCTGAAGAGGTTGGGCAGAGGTATGTGACAGAGCTCCAACGATACCGTCGGCAAAGTGAGATGCCCCCGAGTCATTAGGGCCGTCGGGCTTGGGGAGGTCAGGAAGGACGGTATAAACATAACTAGATTGAGTGTAAATAAGGTCATACTTCAAGGCTATTTGGAGGGCAGATTCTTTGGTTTGAGGGAAATGGGAGGCGACATCTTTGCCAATGGGAGGTAAGAGAAAACGAAGAAACCAGTCCATATAAACCCGATATTCAAAGGGAGGAGCGCGAAATAAGCTTCTTCTTCGCCACCATTCCTGGACATGAGCGGAAAGGCGAGTCGAAGAGGATTGACGAAAAGAAGTTAAAAGTTCGGTACCAGTGTCGTATCGGAGAGGGAGCTAGAAATAAGATAAAAATGCTTGGGCAATGGTCGCAAAAGTGGTATGGGAGGAGGTGGCCTATTCAACATACCATTTAGAAGCTTCGCTGGTAAGCGTGTGTTGGAACAATCTAAGACGAATGGAATCTTCAGTAATGGAATTGGATGAACACCACATATGGAAAGATCGGATATGGTTGGAGGGATCTTCACTAGCAAGGTCTTCGAACTTGGGGATGTCGGAGGGGAGCTTGGTTGGCATAGCAGGCCAACTAACATCGTGGCGGATAGGATCATTGATCAGCTGATTGAAGTCGGCGAGACTAAGGTTGGCCATATAAGGGAGCAATGGGGCAGTCGAGGTAGGTCTCGTAGTGGTTCCGCTGGAAATGGACCCAGCAGTAGAACTGGGGTTGCCGCTGGCGCTAGGCCCTGAACTAGACATGGTGAAGGTAACAGGGGGAGAACCAGGAGTAGGGGGAGAACCCGAACAATCAGAAGGAGAGTCAGAGTGTGGACTTGGGGGAGGACTTACTCGATGACGACGGGAAAGAGGAAGTCGACCAATCAGAAACTGAGGGTGAAGGCTAAGAAGTCTCCGGGAGAAGCGCCTTGGGGGCGCAATGATGACGGGAAGAAGAAAAACCAACAAGGGCAGGGAGGGACAAAATCAAGTGAGGTCAAGGGCAGAGAGGTGCAGTGACAATTGATTTTAAAGTCTTTGTCAGGAGGTGATAACCAGGATCTTCTTTGCTTAGGGTTAGTGTGTGGCGTGCGTTAATTTTAATTTGTTTAAACCCATACGTTTTGAGAGTAAAATAAAAAGTGTGTTGCGTAACTGAAAATAAATCTGCAGTAAATAAGACTAAAAGAACAGATAATTAACAGCTAACAATGCATCAATCTAACCCAAGAAGACGGGTCTCTCAAAACTAGTCTATAAGAGGGAAAAAACTAAGCAAAGCACGCGAAAAAGAGGCCAATAGATCTAAGGTCGGGAGGGACGGGGATCTAAAGGAGAAATCTGTTGAAAAGAGGTGCAGAGAATAGCAAAGAGGCAGAGGCAAGGTTGCTGCTAAAAAGGAGGGGATCAGCTAAAAATAGAAGGGAAAAGGAGGCGGCCCTAAAAATGAACCCAAACAAAACTATATGAGGTGATTTGAAAGGGGGAAGAGCTGATCTAAAGGGATCTGAAAATGAGGTATCAGATCTGAAAGAAATAAGGTTGAAACTCTATAAATTCAGACTTTTGAAGCAGCAAAAACTCTCCCACAAAAAGTGGAGGGTACTAGAGCCCTAAGGGGAAATATTCCCACTTAGGTGAGTGAAATAGATCAGAAACAGGTCTAAATGGGCAGAGACAGAGGCTGGAAAACCCTAACAGAAGCTTCAGACAAACCCAGAAAAAGTGCTGGAAAATTGCAGAAAAAAGTGCAGGTCGCAGGTTCTGACCTGTTTGCAGTCCAAGTCACAGATTTTGGGCAGAAAAGTGTGACCTCAAGGCTATGTCGCAGTTTTTGGGCCGATAAGTGTGACCTGCAGATCTGGGTCTCTCGACGGCAGATTTCAGAAAAATTTGTCGTCTCAGCTGCGACTGATGTCTGTCACCTGCGCAAGAGGGCCAGAAACACACGAAAGTTAAAAATTTGGATGTTTGAGGGTTTTAGAGGTGAAAAGCACCATAAAAATAGGAAAAAACATTAAAATGAAGAGAAACCCTAGGGTCTGAAACAGCTGGATATGCAAGAATATATAAAACGACAGCGGTCGCAAAATAAAACCCGTGTGGAGTCGCCAATTGTTAGTATGAATCTTTCGTCGTAAAAGATCACTTTAGCTACGCATAACAAATAGCCCTAACATCGATTATGGCTGCCAAATATCTTTAAATCTGCAATTAGGTGATCCAAATAATGTTGCACAAATCCAGATCTAAGCATAAAAGACATTAAGCAGATAAAGTAAAATGTGGCTCCATGCATCCAATAGACAAGACAAGAACAATGTATTTGAAATAATTTTTATATTATATTAAAAAGGGGGCACCTGAGAGGAAAAAAAGAAAGGTGTTTTCCGGTTCTCCTCAATGGGATGGGTTCTTGAAAGTCCTCAACGTTTCAGATCTAAAATTCCTCTATCTTGTTGTTGTAGAAAACCCAAACACACATAGAACTCAATGGGAGCTCACAAGGAAAAAGTGGAAAATGTGACCTAGAATAGATCCAGAGTGATCTAATGCAATGGAGGTGACTAATGAATGGGGAAAACCCTTCTATTTATAACAAAATATTAGGGTTATCTAGAACTTGGCGCATGAATAAAATATTATTAATCAAATTCTAGAACCACCCTTTAGAAATATTTTATTATATTTGTTGGAGGGAAAAGGTCTTTTGACTTGGGTCAATTCCTTTATTTATAAACAATAAATAAATAAATGATTTATTTATTATTTTAGGGATATGGTGGGAATATAATTAAATAAATAATGATTTATTTAATTATTTAAAAATGATTTAGTCAAATTTAACTAGGAATATTTTTTAAATAATGATTTAAATAACTTATTCCTGGGAAATAATCAAATAAATAATGATTTATTTAAATAATTTCCTTGTTTTGGGTTAAATATGACCAAGAAATATAAACAAATGTTATTTCACATGGTGAAAGAAATTTTACTTAGGGCAAAATTGGTCTTACATGGTGTACTTGGGTTCATCTAATGATAATAGGTTAGATGACCAAAAAAATGGTGTAACACAAGTGTTGATTTTGATTTATGTAGCATGCATTTCTGAAAATGCGCTTTTCATGCATGTATTGTTGAGCAGTCCCAATTTGGAATATTATAGTGGTATCATAGCATCATCTTGGCACAGCCTGTGCTTTGCTTTCTAAGAAGCCAATATGTCTTTTCGTGAAAAGAAAATAATAAAGAATAATATTGATTATACTAAGGTCAAAGAAGACAAGGGTCAAACCCCTTTATCTAGAAGAATGAAAGGGAAATAGTTCTCAAAAACTCTGTGGAAGGTTGTCATGGAGTTGTGCCATAGAGTTCAGTGCCATGTAGAGGAGTGTAGGGGTACATATTTATGTGCATTAGAGCATGATGATGCACAACAGGTTGTTGGAGTGTTTCCACTAGAAAGATCTCCTTATAGGGGAATAAAGAACATCATTGGGTTTGGCACACCCATACTTGGAGAGAAATTTCATCATAAGGCCGACCATGAGCTTCCATCTATCACTCTCCATAATTTCATACTGACATATGGGAACTTGGATATTGTCTCTTGATGCTCTCATCACGAGAAACAAGACCAAGGAGGTTCATCTAAGACAGTTGTATGAGACATGGTGCGTCAGGAGAGAGTATTTATAGTTGTGGAATATGATCAAAGTGGAAGTTGGCAGATGCAGACTTTGGGGTAGTCTGATCTTCTACAGAGGTAGCACTTGCACCACCCTTGAGCCCACACTCAGGGAGATGCATGACCCCCTTCTAGAAATACTTCTGACATGTCTCAGGATCATCTATAGTGGTTGGTGTACCTTACCTGTAGAAAAATATTTATACCCCAAGAAATATTAGGAAGTGCTTTCAGAAGGAAAGACGACATATCCCACTGTGTGGTATGGTCAACGCAGGGTAGTTTTCCATGCACCAGATTGGTTCGTGATTTATGGAGTCCATATATTGATCGAACGTAGGGACCTGAGACATGGTATGGGTTGGTTCCAGCATATGTCAGGAGTATGTCGTGTTGGGTGTGGAGCATGATTTTCTTCCTGAATCGGAGGTTTTTGGATCTGATTTCCTGAAGGGGTGGCAACGTCACCCGTATTGTTGAAATATCACCCCAAGGGAGCTTCTGATTTAATTTTCCCTTAATTAAATTGGAAAAAAAATTGTAATTTTATCTCATAATAGCTTGTAAGTGTTAACTGAGTCAGTAAGACTTAGTTATCTCGGATAATTCGAGTTGGAGTTCAAACTGGAGGCATATAGATTTCTTCATAGATTTTAGGGGGTCTAGTTAGAGTTATTTGTGAGTTGTAATTAGTTAACTCAAAATTGAGTTAAAATTAGTTTAACTAGTTCTAACTTAGAGATGAGCTAGTGATAGTTCCATTGAATTAAATCTAATTTAATTCAAAAGTACTGGTCAATCAATTAACTGATAATTTTCTATAAATAGTTGTTGCATGTCAGTTCTAAGGAAGTCCCAGATGAGATTTAGGTTAAAGGGAATATAACTATCACTTCTATAATTAGAAAATTGTATAGGTCATGCATGAGGTCATTAGGATGCCTTGAATAAATTTTGCAATCAATTCTTGGGAATTTCCTTATTAATAGGGACACAATTCCTCCAGGAATTCGTAAGAAAGGTTTCTCAAACAAAGGATGAGAATTGGTTAAGTATTGGACCGATTTTTCCTAGATTAGAGTGAGATAGTCAGCAGAGTCCAGAGGTTTCTCAATGAGGTAAATAGCATTGTATTGTTTCATGATGTTGATTTTATGCAATATATAGATAATGTGGTTTTGATCAGTTCCTTTCCCTAGATACATCTTTTGTTGTGCAATTGGTAATTTCTCTCCCTTACTTTTTATGTGATTATGCAATCGAATTTGGTTTCCGTAATTTGTAGAAGGATTCAGTATTTTTTTTTAGAACATTACAATATTAGTTCAATCCCTTTGGATACTTTCTACATGGTATCAGAGCAAGAATCATAATAGAAGAGAAGAGCCATGGTTTTTTGTTGAATAGGTACATCAAATTTGCAGATTTATTCTTCAGGATTAGCAGCAGATCAAGATGTCTTTTAATGGCTTGAGACTCGAATATGCCCTTGAGGGAAATTAGAATTACATAGCATGGAAGGACAGGATGGAGGCAGTTCTAGAGGACAACAGACTGAAGGCATTAATAAATAGTGATATTCCCCAGCCCAGAGCAGCAGATGTTCAACTTCTTGATGCATGGACTAAGAACGTAGCAAAGGAAAGAAGAATCTTGTTAGAAGGAGTTCGAGATCATATTGTCTCAAACCTCCATGGAAAGGGGAATCCATATGCTATGTGGAACACCTTGACATATATGTTTCAAAATAGCAACGACCACATGAATTTGGCACTGAAATACAAGCTCAAAAATATCAAAATGGAGAAGTGAGACATGATCCAAAAATATTTGATGAAGTTCACTCAATGTCAAGATGAGATTGGAAGTGTTAGGGTAACAGTTTCCCAATATGATTTGGTGAGCCTAGCACTTCTATGCCTTCCCAAGAGCTGGCATAGCTACCAGGACTCTGTGAATTAGAGGGAGAAGCTACCAAACTGGGAGTGATTGTGGTCTGACTTGGTATAAGAAGAGATTCAGCGGAGCACCAGAGATGCATCCTCATCAAATACTAATGATGAGGAGAATTTTTCCTTGGCTGGGAAGGTGAATAAAGGGAAAGGGAAGGCGTCCCATTCCAAATCAGAGTCCACCAAGCAAGAAATAAGCGAGACTTTTCAAAGGTAAAAAAAATTCACTGTCATGATCTTGGACACTATGCTACAAATTATTCATACAAGAAGACCAAAAAGAAGGCATCAGGAGGAGCAGCAGGTGAAGCACTTTCTTCCCAATTTGAGTTGGATTTCACTCTCATCGCATGCATGGTGTCATTGGTTAGGGGTTATGTGTGGTACTTAGATAGTCGAGCTTCGTTCCAAATTGACTGGAAACAAATCATTCTTCAATAGCTTGGAGGAGAAGGATCTCCATATGCACATGGAGATGGGAGATAATGGGAGGTATAGTGCTACCAGTGTAGGAACAATTACCTTTTAGAGGAAGTCAAGTAATCCACTCACACTAAAATTTGTCATTTATGTTCCTATTTTAAACAATAATTTGGTTTATGTTGCTATGTTGGAAGACCGTGGATATGATGTGATATTTAGTGAAGGAAAGGTGTTCCTTCGTCACAAATACACAGGACAGGTGAAAAAAATTGGGGTTCGAGTAAATAACCTCTACAAATTGGATGTAGAATATTATGCTACCTTGATAATGAAAGCATATAAGGTGGAGAGTCAAGACATCAATGAGTTATGGCACAAGATATTGGGCCATCTACACCATGGCACTTTGAATATCATGTAGTAGATTTCTATAGGACTTCCAAATGGTGCACTTACGCAGAGAGATACATGCAAAGGGTGTACTTTGGGGAAGTATACCAAAGCCACCTTTCACGATAAGTGTTAATTTTTCATATTTTTTTATGTTGTATCAATTACTTTAGCCCAAATTACTTCTTCATTAACAATGCATCCAATTATTAGCAGTGTAAATAATCATAAACTATAACTAAAGATAGAACAATGCATGCAGTGAAAAAGAAGACAATATTACAACCATAAGAGACAGCAGATTGGTCCAAGACTAGGGGAAAACCCCAATGTGGGGGAAACCCTTTCAAATCTTCTCCTTCAATAGATTGTCATAAAAAAAATTTAGCAAAGAGTACAATGAGCCCAATACATATATGCAGCGGAAAAAAAATAGATCATCTACAGATTTTCAGATCTACAACATCAAGAGCATGGATCTGATAGATCACCAAAACCAAGTGGTCTTAACTACCAAGTCCTAGATCTAAATCCATGATGTCGTTAAAGACTAATATGAAGTGATTATGACTGAGTGACAGATGTAAAAAGGCACTACACAAGCAACTGAATGTGACCCAAATGAGATCAGCCCTGAAAATCCCTTAGTCGTGACCTCAACATGCTCAGCCTATGGTTGAAGCTTCCCTAGCAACGACCTATATGTTATGTGCTCGTAGATGTATTTTTTATCAGCCTGATCTAGCCTAGAAACCCTAGCCGCGACCTGAAAAGTCTCTGCCCATAGTTGTTTCATCTTAGCTGCTACCTTAACACAGTCTGCCTGTGGACCTGGCCCGAAAATTGCAGTATTGTGCTTGCAACCCTAGCTCAGAAGACCTAGATCAAAGCAAGCCTCTCGTCTGTGATCAAAAACCCTTGCACAAGCTTCTTCTGACAAACTTGTGCAAGACAAAATAGAAAATATGATCCAAAGAAAAAATTACAAGGATAAAATCTCATGAGCAAATGTGTGAGAATGATCTTGAGGTCGCTTCTATTTATAACTTTTTTGAGGGACTGCTAGGGATTTGACCAAATCCAAATGTGTTGAGGTTGACCCATAAATAAATAAAATAATTCATAACTTAACTTCTCCTTAACTAATTGGGGTGATCTATAGGTCGATTTTGGTCCTCTCAAAAAGAGGATCTAATGAGGTTTTAATCTTAACCATCTGATTTTTCCAAAGTGGGATTTGACTCTAGTTGCAAAAATTAACACTCCCTCTCAACTAGGAATAATGCCATTTGGTAATATCTACTTGTATATCTTTACATCATGATGTCTTCATGGCTTAAATCCATCTGTTGAAAATTTCTCGAATCAAGAAGAATAAGAATCAGGGAGCAATAGCTTCCACCCATAATAAGAAACATGATGATTCATCATATAGGGGATCACATCTTTTACCCTGGAATCTCATCAGGGAGCCCATTCTCAACCTAGAATCACAAAATGGGAGAAAATATCAACCCAATCTTGTTGCCTTTCAATATTCCCATCAATGACTCTCATCATTCATGTGGTAGAACACCTACATCATAATTTAATTGGGTTGTACACCCCAAGTACACTCTCAAATCTTTGCAAAACGAGGAGTGGTATTCCCATCAAGCCTTGCTTGAGGGTATGATGCCAACTGGGATATACTCTACATAGAACAGATAGGGGAGCAGCATCTCTGACCCTATGAAGATATGGGATCAGCATCTCAACCCTGGGTAACGGATAGGAAATTTCCCTATTTTCTAAAGATCCCTCAACCCTAGGATCCCTTTATCTCAATTCCTCAAAGGCCTGAGAGCTCAAGCAGGGTAGGAAGAGATTGCTCAGTGTCCTCGATTAGTGTTTCCCTTTATCCAGAGGGGATACAACCATCAATCCAATTTTTTCTCTGAAGACCAAGAACATTCCTTTCAGTAGTGCCTTAGTGAGAATATATATTATCTTCTCATTAGTCGATATGTGGTGGAGACTAAAAACTCATTTCTACATCATGTCACGAATAAAGTGATATCGAATATCGATATGATTGGACTTATCATGAAATATAGGATTCACTTCCAAAAATATCTCGCTCTTTTTATCACAGTATATCATTGTGGTATCTAAGACTTGACCAAAGAGCTCACCAAAGATCTTCCTTAACCACACAGCTTCAAAACTATTCATGCTAGCAGCAATGTATTGTGCTTCTGCGGTGCTCAATGCTACCAACTTTTTCTTCCTGCTCATCCAAGATATCATGATGGAACCAAGACTGAAATAGCATCCAAATGTACTCTTCATTTCAGTAACATTACCTTCCCATTCAACATCAGTGTACCCATGAAATTGGATATCTCCAGCAAAATATCTCAAACCAAGTGTGATCGATTCATGTAAGTATCTCAATACATGTTTGGTCACAATACAACGCGCATGAAGGGGCTCCGTCATGAATTGAATCAATGTGTTAATTGCATAACATATATTTGGATGAGTGTTCACAAGGAACATCAGCACCCCAATTAGTTTTCTGTACTCATATGGATTTTCCATATCAGGTCCAGTTGCTTTTCCACACAGCTTCTTGAAATTCATCTCCATCGGAGTCACTCGTGGATTTTCACTCGGACTTACGAAAACTTTCCAACAACTTTACTGCATACTTTCCATGTGACAAAAATATATCGGTAGGCATTTACCACACCTCAAGGCCCAAATAGTATTCCATGAGACCAAGGTCTTTCATCTTGAATTCAGAGGCTAACTTCCTATTACCTTCAATCATCAGCAATTCACTTCCTGTTAAGAATAGATCATCAAGATATAGAACCAGAATCAGTGGCATACCTTGGAAAACCTTAAAATGGAGGTTGGGATCAGTACCTCTTCTTTTGAAACCCATTTTATTAGATAGTTTTCAAAGCATGCATACCAAGCTCAGGAAGCTTGCTTCAAACCATACAATTCTTTCCTCAACCTACAAGCACAGGTTTTGTGATCTTCCACTTCAAATCTGTGTGGTTGTTCAATGTACACTTCCTCTTGTAATATACCATGAAGGAAAGTGGTCTTTACATCCATCTGATGAAGGGTCCAACCTTAACTAGCAGCAAGGGAAACTATCAAACAGATAGTTGTGTATCGAGCCACAGGAGAAAATACCTCATCGTAATCTTCTCCCTCTTTCTGAGAGAAACCTCAATATACAAACCTCTCTTTGTATTTCTCAATGTTGCCATCAATTCCATGTTTGATATTAAATAACCACTTCGAAGTCACAACAGACTTCCCATGCGGACTTGGCACAACATCCCTTACATCATTTTTTGCAATAGATTCGTATTCCTCGGCCATAGAATCCTTCCAAACTTGTTCTTTGACTGCTTCTTCAAATGAGGATGGTTTACCTTGAATCATAGTGCTCATAGCAGCAACATATACCTAATACCTTCAAGGTTCCTTCCTTTCTCTAAAGGATCGATGAATGGGAATACTTCTTTCATTATCCTGTACAGTGTCGTGAAGCCAAAGTGGTATTTTATTTGGAGGATCATTGGGAGGTGGATCTAAAGGATCCATAAGCTCCATAGGAATATCAATATCATCTGACTCAGGCATAGAAGGAACATCTAGAATATCTTTGTCATCGTCATCTTCCTTGGGAGGCAGAGGAAGATCTCCTGCCTTACAAAGTGTTTCATTTTCATCGAAAGATACGTCCCTACTAATTTCAGCCTTCCTTTGACCAAGAATATAGATTTTTTATGCCTTAGAGTTTTCATAGTAACCCATAAACATATCTTTTATACTTGTATCTTTCAGCTTGTTTCTTTTGTCTTTCGGAACATGAAAGAATACGGGACATCCAAATATATGAAGATGATTGATGTCGGGTTTGTTACCTGAAAATATTTCTTTGGGGGTATTTTTTTCAATGCTTGATGAGGTACTCAATTTTTAACATATACGACAGCATGTGTGGCTTCATTCAACAGAAACTTTGGTACCTTCTGATCATGAAGCATGGCACGAACAGCTTCCAATATCGACCGATTTTTCCTTTCATCTAAGCCATATTTGTGTTCAGGTGTGTAAGGCACAATAGTTTCTTTCTTGATTCCTTATTTCTTGTTGAATGCTATGAATTCTTTTGACATGTATTCTCCTCCATCATCAGACCTGAAAACTTTTATTCTTGTCCCTGATTGATTTTTGACCAAAGCTTTGAATTCTTGGAATTTTTCAAAGGCTTTATCCTTGTGCTTGATGCAGTACAACCATGTATTTCTTAAGAAATCATCAATGAAGGTGATGTAGTATAATGACCACCAATAGAATTCACATGCATTGGACCACATATATCTCAATGAATGAGATGGATGGTGTCATTTTTTTTGTTCTTACTGGAGGGTAATGTTCCACTTGTTTTCTTTCCAATCACGCAACCAGGACAAACTCCATCATGACGAGCTTGAACATCAGGAATACCTGAGACCAGTCTCTTCAATTTAGGAATAGCATCATAGTGTATATGAGTCAGCCTATGGTGCCACAATTCCCTTAGATGTTTGGTGTTATGAAACAATGCTATAAGTGGCCTTCATGTGACTTTGTAGAGTCCCTCAGATCTCATACCTAATGTAAATTCATATTTCATATGTGAATCGATGGGACAAGTTAAGAAATTTCCATTGATGAAGGAAATCCTCATCCATATATCTTCCAATATGGATATAGAAATCAAATTATTCATTAAGCCTGGCACATACATAACATCATGCAGTAATATTGATTCCCTTGAGTTCAACTGAAACTTAACAGATCCAAATCATTTTACAGGATGAGTGGAATTATCTCCAAGAATTATTTTCATCTTAGTATTCCTCTCTACCATATTAGAGAGGACTTCTTTGTATCCATAGAAGTGGATAGTGGCCCCACTGTCAACCAACAAACTATCCCACGAATCCGATAGAGAATAAATAGTAAGTGAAAAAATGAGAATATATTCATGTTTATTCATAGAATTAGTTTCATACCTTGGAGCCCTTGACTTATTTTGAGGAGGATGTTCTTCTTCACAGTCACTTGAAGTATCTCTTATCCTTTCATATCTTCTTTCGTAGTTATTCCTTTGATTTTCTCTTCTTGTTTTACCATTGTAGTTTTTTTTGTTGTATCGTGGTCTCTATCTCTTCTCAAGACAATCACGAGCATAGTGACCTTTCTTGTGGTTGTTATAGAATTAAATATGGGATAGTGATATGTCATTCCTTCCTTTTGAGCTTTGAAGATGAGGTCTTCTTGAAGGGCCTCCTTTTGACTTCATCCTTTTGTTATGGGATATATACGTAGCAGGATACACCTCTTCATGCTTGTGAATTCTTCGTCTTGCTATCATTCTTGATTCTTCTTGAGTAAGCTTTCCAACGATTTCATCAAATGACAGGGGAACATTATTGTTGTTGATTGTAGTAATGAATGCTTCCAAAATAGAAGGGATACCTCTAAGATTCATGACAACCATCTCTATGTCAGGAAATTATCTCCAACCCTCTACAGTTGATCTCTAAGATGAGAGATCCTCATAATGTATGACTGAATAGTTTCACCTTTGTTCATGTTCATTTCCTTGAGTTTATATTTCAAGTTGATAATCTCATTCAGATTTCTAACTTCATACATGTCGGCTATCTTGTCATACATATCTTTAGACTTCCTTAAATTCCTAACATATGCAAGTAAATGATCTTGTAAACCATCAGCTATGATTTGCTTTGCTTTGGACTCACCTTTCTTGTAACTGTTTTTGATATAAGCAGAGGCATATTATGGAGGCTCAGGCATCCTTCCTTTTATGTATTCCAGCACATCGTTGTTGTTAGTTATGATCTCCAATCTGACTTTCCATGTAGAAAAGTTTTATGCATCACCCAATTTCTCATGCTCCTTGAAGGTAGAGGAAGACATCTGGAATTTGGCTTCTAGATATGCTTTCTGATAATGAGGGCTTCACTGCTTGTCTTTTCTTGGGATTTTCCTTAACCTGGCTATGATACCATGTTAATTTTTCAGATTATTCTATGTTGTATAAATTACTTTAGCCCAAATTACTTCTTCATTACCAATGCATCCAATTATTAGTAGTGTAAATAATCATAAAATGTAGTTGAAGATAGAGAAATGCATACAGTAACAAAGAATACAATAGCACAACCATAAGAGATATCAGATTGGTCTAAGGCCAGAGAAAACCCTAATGTGTGGGAAATGCTTTCAAATGTTCTTCTTCAATAGACATCATAAAATGTTTTCAGCAAAGAGTACAATAAGCCCAATACATATATGCAGCGGAAACAAATAGATCAGATCTATAGATCTACAACATCAAGGTCACAGATTCGATAGATCACCAAAACCAAGTGATCTCAGCTATCAAGTCCTGGATCTGAAACCAGGATTTTTTCAAAGACTGATCTGAAGTGATGGTGGTTGAGTGACATATGTACAAAAGCACTGTGCAATAAATTTAATGTGACCCAACTGAGATCGGCCCTTAAAATTCCTTAGTCACAACGTCAACACACTCATCTTGCAGTTGAATCTTCCCTGGTCGTGACCAAGATGCTTTGCACCTGTGGCTCTGTTGTTGATCAGCGCGATCTAGTCCTGAAACCCTAGCCATGACTTGAACATTGTCTGCTCGCGGCTATAGAAACTTAGCCGCTACCTTAACACAGTCTACCTGCAGCCCTAGCTCGAAAATTGCAGTATTGTCCTTGTGGCCCTGGCTCAGAAGACCTAGATCAGAGTGAGCCTCTCGCCTTTGATCCTGAACCCTTGCGCGAGATTCTCCTGATGAACCTGTGCGAGCCAAAAAAAAAAATACAATCCAAATAAAAAAGTACAAGATGAAAATATCTCTAAGTGAATGTGTGAGAATGATCTTGAGGTCACTTCTATATATAAATTTTGCTAGGGACCGCTTGGGGCTTTGACCAAATCCACATGTGTTGAGACCGACCCATAAATAAATAAAATAATTCATAACTTAACTTTTTCTTAACCGATTGGGGCGATCTATAGGTCGATTCTGGTCCTCTAGAAAAGATGAATCTAGTGAAGTTATAATATTAACCATATGAGCTGTCCAAAGTGGAATATGACTCCAGTTGAAAAAATTGACAATAAGGAAAGCCAAGCAAACGCGATCCTTGATAGTGTTCACTCAAACGTGTGTGGACCATTCCCTACAGCTTCCATGGAAAAAAATTGGTATTATGTGATCTTTGTAGATGATTTTTGATGAAAGTGTTGGATTTTCTTCATGCAGACGAAAGATTAGACGTTCTCCAAGTTTTGTGAGTTCAATTCACTTGTCAAGAAAGATACATGGAAGAAGGTGAACTCTCTGAGGAGAAACAATGGTGGATAATATGTATCTAATGAATTCAAGAATTGCTGTGCCTCAGAAGGAATTTGAAGATATTTATAGCACCTCATAACCCACAGCAGAATGGGGTTGCAGAAAATAAGAACAAAACTATTGTGGGAGCAGCACGAGATATGCTGAATGATCAGGGCCTACCATTGCATCTTTGGGTATAAGCATGCAATACAATAGTATTTTTGTAGAACATAAGTCCTCATCGGATACTTGGGATGAGTACACTAGATTTGTCACATTTTAAAATTTTTGTTTCATCATTTTATTTCCATGTGACCAAAGATGCCAGGAAGAATCTACACCCAATAGCTGAGTTGGGTATATTTTTGGGGTACACTAATACACCTCACAACTATCAAGTGTACTTTCAAGCACATAGGATGACAATGGTTAGAAGAGATGTGAAATTCAATGAAGAAAATGCCATGTTAATTTCCCTTGAGATGGAGCTTCAGTTGCATGCAGTTGAGGAGATCTTGGATCCAAAAGAAGAACCTCAGGATGTGGAGCAGTCACAAGAATAGGAACAGAGAGTGAAATCACCCACTCATGCAAGGCTATCAACCATATATGGAAGGAACCACACTAGGGAAGCTGATAGATTTTTTCTAGATGCGAGAGAGAATGTGGGAGAACCCACATCACATTGCAGACAGAGAAGGTCCCTAGAGCGTTACACTGGATACATGGCTCTTATGAGAAAAGGTATAGAGATAGAACCATCCTCTTTTGAGGAAGTAGTGTAGTAGCCAGTTTGGTTTTATGACATGGTTGAGGAGTATGACTCCATTATTTGAAATAGTGCATGCGAATTTTTCCCAAAACCAAAGGGGAAGTCAGTTGTAGGATCCAAGTGGGTCTACAAGGTGAAGTGGGAAGAAAATGGGAGTGTGGAGAAACACAAGGCCAGATTTGTGGCCAGAGGGTTCTCATAGGTGGAGGGGATAGATTATGATGATACTTTTTCCCCAGTGGAAAGGTACTCATCAATAAAATCCATCCTTGCACTCCCAGTGCAGATGGGATTGTAGATACATCAGATGGATGTAAAGACAACCTTCCTCAATTGGTTGATTTAGGAAGAGGTGTACATTGAGCAGCCGGAAGTTTTTGAGACCTTATACAGGGAGTCGCATGTGTGCATACTCAAGAGAGCATTATATGGGTTGAGCACCTCGTGCTTGGTACACCAGGATTGACAGTTATTTCATCGGGTTAGGTTGCACCAAGAGTGAAGCAGATGCAAACCTTTATCATATTATGGTAGATAGAAATTTTTTTATTATTATACTTTATGTCGATGATTTGATACTAACAAGTGATGAGAACCTCATCAAGTCTTGCAAAGAGGATCTTGCAAGAGAATTTGAGATGAAGGACACGTGACTCTTGCAATATTTCCTAGGATTGGAAATATGGAAAAGATATGGGGATCTATTTGTATCTCAAGGAAAGTATGCCAATGAGATCCTAAGTAAGTTCCATATGGAGGGAAGGGAGACTCCTCTAGTAGGAAACTGGAGGAAGGAGGATGCTACTTCAAGCGAAGTAGTGGATGTTAATGTTTACACGCAACTTGTGGGTTCACTCATGTATTTGGTGAACACACGACCATACATATACTACGTAGTTAACCAGCTTAGTCAAGATATGGTTAAGCCTGCCAAGCTCTTTTGGAAGGCAGGAAAGCATGTGTTGGGATACCTCAAAGGCACTATAGAGTATGGGCTATGGCACAAATGGGAAGAGGGAGTGAAGCTTCAAGGCTTCACTGATGTAGATTGGGCAGGGACTCCATCCGACATGAAGAGCACATTATGGGGCATCTTCATCATAGTATCAACAACAGTTTCCTAGTACAATAGGAAATAGAGATCAGTTGCACTCAATTTAGCAGAGGCAGAGTACATAGCGGCGAGTCAGCCAGCATGTGAGGCCATCTAGATGAGGAATATACTTGTTGGTTTTTTTGGTCAACAAATGTATCTAACGATGATTTATTGTGATAACCAAAGTTGCATCAAACTCTCAGTTAATCTAGTTTTTCATTACAGTTCCAAGAATATTGATATCTGGTATCACCATCTCATATATTGTGTGTAGAGGTGAATTATTTCATTATAGTACATTCCCATGGAGGAGAAGAATTCAAACATCTTGAAAAAGGCACTGGAAAGAAGAAAATTTGAGTTCCACAGAGACAGGATCGGGGTAGTAGATAATCCTTTTCTTGTAGAGAGGGAGTGTTGAAATGGCACCAAGATTTAATTTTCCCTTAATTAAATTGGAAGATAGATTGTAATTTTATCTTATAACAACTTCTAAGTTTTAACTGAGTCAGGAAGACTTACTTAGCTCAAATAATTCGAGTTGGAGGTCAAACAAGAGGCACTTAGAGTTATTACTATATTTTAGGGGGTCTAGTTACAATTATTTGTGAGTTGTAATTATTTAACTCAATTAATTGAGTTAAAATCAGTTTAACTAGTTCTAACTGATAGATGAGCTAGTGATAGGTCCAGTGAATTAAATATGATTTAATTCACAAGTAGTGGTTGTGCTTGTGGATTTGGTGCACAAGTGTACCAATCCACACTTGCTTAAGAGGAGTGGTTGTTTCCTCTTAAGTTCTTGGTCACAGGCAGATAATCAAGGGAGTCAACAGGTTAGTGAACGTGCTAAGAAATAAAACGTACTAGATAATGAATAGCATGTATATTTAGAAAGAAAATCAAAACTAAACTAAACAAATAATACAAAAGATCTAAGTAGAGTCAAACAACTTCAATAATGTGAATGGTGGCACTTGTGTCCCCTCTTATTGAGTGTTATTAGGAATAAAGGATGAAACATTTACCCACTTTCCAAGTTCCCCTTAGAATTATGGAGTTCTAAGACCTGATGCAAGGATGTCTTTACCTTCGAGCTACCTTGGCGAAAATTCCCTCTCTCTACTTTGAAGGATTGGAGTTGTTGGATGGCCAACAACTAAATCCCCTCTATCGTTGCTCCAGATCACACACTGTTGGATTTTTTGGGGCAATTTTGGCCAGCATAACAATGTGTTCTCCCTTTTTTCATCTCCTGGTGCCTTTTATAGAAGAATTCAAAATCTCCTTCCCTCTCTTGGTACATTTATGCATAGTGACCCAAGAGAGGAGGATGATTCCATTGTGTGCCACATTATTCCATTGTGTGCTCCTTTGAGGTCCTAAGGAGGCTTGGGCAGTTGTCCTTAGGCAGCCTCGAGTGTGGGATCAATTTCCTGGAGTGTGCCTTGTGGTCCCGGAAAGTGACTACCGCCACTCTCGGGTCCGTGTGGCTTTTTTAGGGAAAGTCGAGCAAAGGTGTTCTTGTCAAAGAAAAATGTGTGCGGAGGTGCATTCTGCTAGTTTATTAAGTGCGCAATTTTATTTTTCTTCTAGACCTTATATATTTTTTAAATTATTCAGATTCTCTAATATGCCTTAGCCCTGTAAATCCTTTTGCCTGAAATTTAATAATGTCATCTTTTCATGTCTGATTTTCCAGTGATAATATTTTCCCCCTAATTTGTGTGGTCTAGGAAGAACTGTATAGCCGAAATACGTTATAGTTTATTTTCTGTGTACTGTGTGGAGAGAGAGAGAGACCTACGTGTAACACAAAGTTGGAAACACCTTACACCGGGTCGAAAAGTGACCATGTCTTGTGGGAACCCTGAAAGAAATGATATGATACAATAAATAGAATTTTTCTATGAGGTGGGCATGTCCCATGCTTGTTATGCTTTGGCTAGCTAAACAAATCTATTTGACAGACACAGATTATGTCTGTGTCACTAGTATGCTAGTGATTTGTTGGTTGATGACGACGATTGTTGATGCCCTCAGGGGAGTTTTTTTCTTTGAAAATAGGTGGAATGTGGTACCCATATGTGTAAACGTGGTATGGCATATAAATGTGCATTATACGCATGGGTGTATGACTGGGACCTTCCTATATAAGAATTGCTGAAAGAGATTCTTATAAAGGCACGGGTCTTCGACAAATTTGATCAAAGTGAAATGTTTGTAAGGTATGATACCATCTTGACATGAAATCTTGTGTTGTAGTCTAATGTCAGGAGGATCGATGACATCTGTGGGCAATGATGTCTCCCACAGTGCCATTCGAGGATGTCCCTTTTGTGGTGAGGGGTGATCTAAGGTACTGCTTCCTTTTTGGAAAATAGGTGTTGATGTCGACAAAAAGGAAGCCTCAACCGAAAAACAGAGTCATCGATCCAAGGGGTCAGGATCCTAGATGTGATAGATTTAACATAGGCATGATGGAGAGAGGTGACTGAAAACTGATGATGGGGATTTAGTGGCCCAAGGTCGGATTATAAAAAGTAGCTTGGAGGCATTCATAACTGTTTCTAATGGGTGAATCCGTGGAGTCGATAGGACATCTAGGGGGGTATGTATTGGTTATGAATGTCATGGTGGCTTATGCGTGAAGGGCGTAATACTCCGACCAAGGGTGACCAGGGACTGTTGCAATGGGAGAGAAAATGGATGGATGAATGGGGGACATAGTGCAGCGTTTGAGGTCTTTGTACACTTACCAAAATAATGAAATGATGGGGTTTGGATTGTACAAAACACAGATATGGGTGCCCCAAAACACAAAAGTGTTCGCTCAATGATGATGTGAGGAAGGTATTTTCCTGAGGGTGGGGGCCCCATTGGTTGGTCTCATGTGTGGGGTTGATGAAGCGGGTGGAAAATGTCGCCGATGGGCTATGCTGATGGAGGTATAGTAGGCCAAATGTGCGGCGTAATGGTGCGCTTTCGATCTGCTTGCAAAACCTGGTAGTCTGGGAAAGGGGTTTTATTTCGATATGGTAAAACTTGACCTGATGCATGGTGGGTGAAATGGGCATGAGGTCCTTCCCGAACTAAAGTAGTTTGGCCATGGCATCATGATTTTTGTGATATATGGTCTACTTTGAGTGACAGGTGCCATGGAGGGGAGGCTCTACCGACCGCGAGTATGTTTATCATGTGCAAGGTGGGTGATGATAAACACGGTGGGGTTCTTGGAACCTTTGGTTAATTTTTTATAGAGAAATAATGTTAGGATATGTAGAGTTTTTTTGGGACTCTATCATGATGATGGTAGAAAGATACCTGATCTGGAACTTTCAGTGGATGGAGTGATGGATGGTTTGCACGATACCTGCAAAAAAAATATCACAAGTGAAAGCATCTTCTTTATTAAAATATTACTGAAAGACATGTCCTAGAAAGAAGATGAGAGAGGGCATACCTGTCGACACTAAAATTTATTTTTTCGGAGGTGCAAATGTGTGGCAACGCCTTTGGGCGTTATGGAGTGTTGATCATAGTGTTTCTTTTGATCCTATAATTGGGCCTTCTGAGCTCTCGTTATGGTCCTCCAAAGTTTCCAAAAATGGCGACATATAGGTGAATATGGCTCAATTCAGTTCATTTGTGTCATTTGAGTGTTTGGGGTTTTTGTAAAGTTGTTCTTGTCGTTTTGATCAGCCTGAGTACCCAGGACTTGCGATTCTTGAGCCAGGTAGGCCCCATAACATCCTGAATTTTAATTTTTTTCAGTGTGATGGGCTTGTACAGATCCCAGATCAACTTTTTCCTTGACCATGCGAGCGATCAAGCCACAAGTGCACAAAACTAAAGGTTTTGTGTGACCTTATCGCTCCTGTACTAGCTTTGGGCGCGCCCTTGTCATGTCTGTGAGAAAAAGAGACGCACTCTCCTCACGTATGTCTGAGGAACAGGCACGCGAAGGGCTGAAGCTAATTTTTTGAAAAAAAATTTGGAAATTTTTTCTGAGGGGTAGACATTGGCCTGATCTCCAGGCTACATTGGTCGTTGATGCTCATGTGTGCCAACAGTTGGTGCACTGATGTATTCTCAAATTTATGGATAATGACCTCTTATGATCAAAGGATCGTCTTCTGTGATACCTGATCTGATGTTGGAACAGGCGACGCAAGGTCATGGTGCTACGGAGGTGCAACCTTACTATCCGTCCTTAAACGGATATCAATTTTGTGATCGGGTTGCTACCTCAAGGAGAGGCGCTTCCTTATTCTCTTCCCCCTGGGAGAGTGGATCTTGAGTGATTTTCAGTGGGCCATTGTGGAGGGGCGCCTCTTATAGAGGGGTGCATATCAATCACTTTTGTGACTGACCTGGACAAGCGGTGTGCTCTGGCTCCTATTGTACAACTTGCGGGGTCATCTGCGCCTCATCGGGTGTCGGGGCCACAAATAGGTATTTTGCGTCGGCTGACGGACAAACACTTTTTTGATTTCACCCATTTTTTCTATGACGGGATGTTTACTCAGCTTTCCAAGGTCTGGGATGGACCGAAGTTGTTCATATTTTCTAGCATTCTATGTAGTATCATGTATGAGCAGGTGGTGTTGCTGAGACCTACGGTGGCTATGTCTGTTGGGGGACCTAAAAAGCCTCTCATGAGGTGGTGGGCTCCTATGATGCCTCGCGGAGGTGGAGGTAGGGTGGTTCATTATTGTAACGCCACCACGGAGGTTTGGTTTGAGGCCAATACTCAGATGTTTCTACCATTCCCTTATGCACGGATGGACTTCCGCGGAGACCCAGACATGGGTCTTCCTGTTGGGTATGCATGGGGGCCAATAGGTATGTTTTTTTGTTTCATTCTACATTTCCTTGAGTATTTATGTTTTCTATGTGTATTATGATGACATTGACATAGTTTTATTACCCTTGCAGATGTTGGCAAGGTCGGATGTCCTATTGCTTAGTTGGTGGGACATCAGCCGATTTAGCAGCCTCGAGGTGTTCCTCGCGTAGCGGGGGACAGGTAGGAGCTCCAGTATAGCCTAAGGGTAGAGCACCTGGTGGGGGGGGCTGGTCCTTTAGGGGAGGGTAGCAGCTCAACTGCTCCCAAGACTTTTGTTGAGCGAACTCGTGCAGAGGTGACAGAGGCTCACGTTTCCAAGTTGATAGTGCAGGTGGCTACTCTGGAGGTCAGAGTTCAGGTGCTAGAGGATGCATGGGGTCGAGTGGAATGCTTGACCCAGGGGATGCCTACCTGAGGCTTCGTGGATGACCTTGACGATGCATGGTTAGAGACATTGATGGCCATGGAGAGGGGCTATCGGCCAACTTTATGTCGAATGGAGATCTCTGTTTTGACGACGGTTCTAGCATTGGTAACAGGAGCGGTTGTGGGTCCAGGTGCCCCACCTGGGGGAGCACCGCCATAGAGTTAATATTTTACACAAGGAAAGCACCCTATTATCACTCAGTTTTTTCTCCAGGTTCAAGAGAAATAGTCCGAAGTAACCGCAAACCTACTTTGGAAATTTAGGATCTAGCCTTCCTAAATTTCAGAGAGGGCTCTCTCTTTACTATTTAACTTTGTTTTTGTTTAATATTTTAGGCTAGTTATGATAGTTCAATTTGGTTTTGGTTTTGAAATGTTTGGTGGAAAATAAGATTACTTGAAGACAAATTAAAGAGAGGTCTACTAGTCCATTGGGCTATGGAGTCAAAGTCTAGCAAGCAGAACTAGAAGGCAAGGCCAAGAGGATGCTAATGTATTCAGGGCAAGGTAGATAACCCTCAGAGATTTGGATAGATTGTTTTGATGAGATGGCTTGTTTCGGGATAAAGGGCAATGAAGAATCCTTTGATCTGGAAAAATAGGAAGGAGGCAGGGGTCAAATGGACCCAGGAGCAATTAAGAATTCCTAAATCCGGAAATCAGACAAAAAAAAAACAAAAAAAACAAAAACATTTAAATGATTAAGTAGTTAAGACAGGGAGTTCTAACACTAGTCCTGAAGTAATACTCCTATTTAATCATTAAGATTGAACAACATATATGAAATGAATGGAACTCAGAAAGTAAACAATGACAAGATATATGCACTTTACTCTTCAAATTATCACATGAGTCCTGAATTATGAAGTCCAATTGGCTATTGTCTAGACTGCTGCTTTGAAATCAACAATTGTGAGCCTCCAACGTACCAGCAAAATGTCTATAATTTTCTTAGAAATTTTAACCCACACTAAACACTTCATAAACTGAAGTATTTATACAAAATGTTTATTACAAAATATCCTAGAGAAATCTAGGAAAAACTCTAGGAAATAAAAATATCTTTACACATTAAGAGGGACAGTTGCTTAACAACTTAGCAAGCTGTCCTCTTATCTAGAAAAAATAGTGATATCTTATCTAAAAAAAAACTGTTTGTTTGAGTAGTTGTCTATGCTTGCTGGCACTTTGCAAATATCTTTTGAAAGATGACTTCATGGATACTCTTTCCACTTTATATCCTTTATCACTACCTTTCTTCTTGATACTCTTTCACACTGTTAATTTATCTCTTCACTGCTGTAAAAATAGAGAAATTACAGTAGTAAAAATTTGTTGGTTGTTTCTTTTCTGAAACTCTTTGACCCTGTTGTTTAGCCTGATACACCTTCAACTGATATATTAACCTTTTGATAGCTGTAAAATGAAATTTTCACTGTGGTAGAAAAATTAATTCACTGTCATACTTGGATTTCATTTTTACCCTTTCACTACTGTAAAAGATACTTATCAGCAGTGAAAAACCAAAATCACATAAACTGTTTTGTTTTTCCTTCTCAGCTTCACTATTTTACATGTGCTTTTCTTCAATGTTCTGCTTCTATGCTGCTATAATAGATCTGTAAACTCTTGCCACTGTTGAGCACTGGGTATCTTCACATTTTTCAACTTTCTGTAGCTTTCATCTCCATCAGTGTACCTTGAAAAATTTGGTTTGACCATAAAAATATGTTTAATCTCATTTTGTAGAAAAAATAGATTTTCAAAGTACTGTAGAATCACTTTACCAGTGGGAGAACCTTGTGGCAAAGGCTTGTTTACTTGCTCTTTGGCATGGGCCCTTATTTTCTTATCATAGTCTGTTAAGACCATCAGTTTCTCATTAAAGCCATGGATGTCTGGGAGGCCAGCTACTCTAAATGTTGTATACTTTGTCAGAAACTTTGTTATTGATAGGTTCATTAGTGGAGTTTTTCTAGGTGACACTGGGAAAACTTCAGTTAGCCATAACTTTGGCTAGGGAAGTCCATTTGGGACGAATTTTTTTTTTATTTCATATTTTCTCAGCATTTTGAACTTAATGGAATAGATTTCAAAGCCATTGGAGCTCATTTTCAGCCTCTTTAGCTTCGAAGAAGCTTTTTGAGCCACTAGGGCCATTTTGGGTTTTGAGTTTGGTTGAGTTGTGGTTAAATTTTTTTGGTGAACCAAAAGTCATTTTCGACTATTTCCTACATTCCAGAGCCATTGGAATAGGTCTTAGCTCTTTTTGAAGAATTTCAGAGGCCGAAAACCTTTAGGAGAGTTTTCAGGGCCACCATGGCCATTTTGGGGTTTGAGTTGTTTTGAGTTGTGGTTATCACTTTGAGGTGAACCAAAGCTCTATTTTAGATAATTTCGACCTTATGAAGCCATTGGAAGTGGTTTCAAAGGAATTTGAGGACTTCTACAGCCCGAAAAGTTGCAAAGAAGTTCAAATCACTAGTAGGACATTGATGAAGAAATCACTGTTTATGGTAATCTTTCACTGTTTGGTGAATTTGAAAAGGCATTATTAGCTTTTTCCTGCCTTCTAAATCAGTTTATATATTCATATTTGTCTATTGAGACACTTATAATCTTGTATTGCATTTGAGAGATTTTAATACAAGAGGACAAGCCCATTTTGGGAGGCTTGATCCAGGAGATGTAGCCCAAGAGTTGGGGTGAACTCCTATATTATATTGCTGTTGTGTTTTGATATTATATTGCTGAATATTGTTGCTGATACCCATGTTAGGTTTCAGAAAAAACAATTACACTTAAGATACATAAACAGTGAAAATACATACACCATTTGCAAGCTAAATTTTCGCATAACGTCAAGTTTAAAGCAAGATCATTTTAATTAAATCTGAGTGTTTACTTCTATTATTTCTTTAGGAAGATTTTGTAAGAGGGCCAGGTAGCCTCTGATTCATCCTTTCTTTGAAAGGTGAAATATCCGGTAAATTCCCCTACAGTCCATCTCTGTATTAGAAATATGAAGTTCTCACATTTTCAGATTTAAACTTAGAGTATTTTTGCACTCATTTACATAATTGAAAATGGATACCTTGCACCCTTTTCAAGTACATTCCATTTTCAGATCAGGCCCTTATTTTCTTATCATAGTCTGTTAAGACCATCAGTTTCTTATTAAAGCCATGGATGTCTGGGAGGCCAGCTACTCTAAATGTTGTATACTTTGTCAGAAACTTTGTTATTGATAGGTTCATAGCCTCACATTTGTCCTCCAAATTATTCATTATGTTTCTTTTTGTGAGGACTTTCTTGATCTGAAGTATTGTCTCAGTCCTATCCTATATTTTCAACTCCTCAAGTTCATCTCTATTTTTTTTGTTCAAGAATGTAATAAGCTTTAAAGCCTGAGATGGTTTATTTGCAAGTTCTTCCTTTTTTTTTGAATATCTACCTAATTTACAAGTGTCTTGATAGTCGAAAAGGGTTTCTGGTGGTATCTTTGGCTTTAAACTGGATTTTTTGACGCAAAGGATGGCTTCAATGGGCTCCAGATATGAAAATAGTGGTTAAATCCAGCTTCGGGGCAAGAAATTCGTTAACCAGGGGCTCAAAATTTTTAAAACAGTTGGAGCGGAATATCTTACCAGTCGGGAATGCAAACAACACCTATAACAATCATATATCAAAGTTTTAATTTTCAATATAAATAGTTATATTTTTGCATTTATTATAGGTCTAATCCAAGGCAGGAGGCGGATTTGTTTTTCGAATACGAAAAACAGCTAGTGGGTTTCGCGTTGGATATACATGGTAAGTGGTTTCAAGACTTTTGAACACGATCGAATGATAATAGGACACGTTTCATCAGGCGGTTTTGAGATACAACTTATTTCGCGTAGTTTTGAACAAACATTGATTGATCAGTTTCAGAGCGCGAAACTGATCGTGCATCGTTAGATCTGTTTTGCCAATGCAAACGGTCAGGATCATTTTAAGAGCTGCGGTGGAAAGTCGGGTGGGACCCGGGCAGTTATTATGATTCGGGAAATGTTATATGAAATCAAACTTGGTATATTTATATTTATATGCATGGGAAGGATATATGGTGTGGGGTTAAGATATTGAGTTTATACATATAAACTGATTTTATATATATATAAGGTAAAGTGCATGATGCAGGCTAATAAGGGTTGACTGGGGTTAAAGATATGAATAGAGGGCGGCCTGTGGAGGGTTTTAAACCTTAGGTTAATTTTTACATAAAACGTGGGGTTTTATATAATGAAAAAAATGGGAAAGGTCACTTTTATCTGGGGTTGAGTTTATGCGGGAAAGGTAAGTAAATTATAAAGGCACGATGAAACGAAACCTTTATAAATACTTAGGGTAAAATGGGGTTTAGCGGGATAATATTTTTGTGCTTAGACATATATAAAATATGTATAAATCGCTTTTTGTATATTTTTATTTATTATATAGTTTTTATACTTTTTGAACGGTCTAAAACTATAGGGGGCGTGAAATTTGAATATTGATAGTTTTATGCCAAAGGGATATCTTTGGGATTTATTTTTCACATGTGGGTAATTACTTTGGAAAAAAAGCTTATATTAATGGTTTTTTTTGGAATATTTAAATACAAGAAGTTATATTAATAGGATAAGGTATTTTATAAGGAATTAATAACTAAGTTAGAAATTAATATGACATAGGACAATGAAAACACCAAAATATATTTATATAACTAAGTAAATTGATGATGTAAAAAGGCAAAGCTTTATCATTTGTAATTTGACCACTTTCACTTAGAATATAATATTTTTGGAGGGCTTTTTATGTTTTTATGAATGAAGGAAATTAATCAAAGGGGATTTTGTTTTTCATTAAGTAAAAAGGTCTTTACTTATGAACTTGCAGTGCAAATGGATGAATGTAGGGTTAAATGATGACAATTAGGGATTAACACAGGAATTCAACACTTTTAACTTAACAATCATTGAGCCTTGGGTCCGGTCCCAACAGAAGTCAGAGAAATGCTCTGAGCCTCTTTGACTAAAAGTATAGAATGTACAATAACTATAAAGAAGGGAAATTAGTGATTTTTGCCTGGTGAAAAGTATTTACATGATTCTCCCACTTCTTTCTACCTACCCAACTTTTAATCTAACATTTTTTTCTTCCATTTTGCAAGTGCATTTGAGCTAGAAACCTCGAACATTTTATTCTTTTGAAAGCAATAAAAACTATCTAAATCTATCTTATATCATCTGAGGGCTCAGATTAAACTGATGAGATCGTCTTTATTCTCTACCTATCTACTAATTAGTCAGGATTAAACTGTCTGACTAATCTTTACTCACTATTCTACAACAATAAAATTGAAACATGACAAGTCAAGATTAAGCAGTTTAACTCGTCATGGATTATGGCATTTATTGACACTCTTCCATAATCATCAGTAACAAAGTAGTGGCATTTGGACTTGCTCACTTTCATGTTTTATTTCTTTTTCTTTGGGGTATATTATTTTTTCTAAGTCCTTTGATATTTCTTTTAGGACTTTTACCCTCTTTTTGATTTTCTATTTTTTTTTTTTTTTTTTTTACAAAATATGGGAAAACAACTTGCAGAAAGCAAGGTATGTACATATTTTACAAGGGTATCAAAATTCAATTCAAAATTATGAATCTTATATTTATAGGACCCTAACAACAGCTTCACATGGGGATGGCATCTCCTTGTGAGATGTCAATAACACCATCGACTAGTAGCCTGATCCTTTGAGCCAATCCCAAACATGCATATGCTTTGTTATAAAATCTCTGTGACTGAAAATATTGAACTGAATTTAGTCATTTTTCTACAAACTGAAATCTGATCTGAAACTAAAAGAACATACTGCAATTCTCAAACCAAACTGATAGATCTTAAATATCTTTAAACCTTCTCCTTGGCTTTAAATCTTAATGAATTACTTCAAAACTAGCTGAAAACTGAATACTGAAAAAAATGCTCATAGATTTGAGCTTATTTGTAGTCATCTACCTACTCTAATCTACTGTTAATTTTTTTTAATCAGATAATACAAAAATGCCAATGAAGCCAGTCAAGTAGTTGTAGCAATGAATGGATAATTTGACTGATTTTCATCAAACTTAAAAGTATAACTTGATCATGTATCTTCATAATCAAAGATATGATGTGAAATGGAAATTCCTGATATATTTGATCCTCATAGATAAAACATGTTTGCAGATTTGAGCTAAAAATATTCTCCATATAATTTGCTACAGGATCATTAAAAGCATAATGTATGATTTGTGCTTCTAGGCCTTCAAAGACTAGTTGTTCAGTTGTATTCTTAATATTAAACCCTAAAAATATTTCTTCAGTCTTGTGTTTGAAAGAATAATCATCCTCAATTTGCAAGTCAAAAGATATTAAAATTTCCTCTTGCTTTGGAGAAGGAAGATTTTCCAAGAATTCTTTAGGATCTCGAAATTTATATGACTGAATTTGAGAATGTAAAAGTTTAATTTCATTTTCATATTTTTCAGAAATTATCTCAAGAACACATTTTTTAAGTTGAGAATATTTTCTTAATTTAAAAATAAGAAAAACAGCTCTTAGAAAATCCTCATCAAGCTGAAATTCTAATATATCATCCCTCAAAATAGCTAGTGATTGTTCTGTGAAATTAGCTTGAATTTGGAGAACATAATTGTCATCATATTGATCATACTTAGGCAAATATTCAGAAGAAGGAATGTCATCAATCATAAACATTAGATCAGCAGATTTCTCTTCCAACAATCCTAATATATCTGGATTAGATTGGTTGCATTCTATTTGAAAGTCATTATTTTGCTCAATAGGAGTGATATCAAGCAATTGGCCTTTTTGGGAAGGTAGAATAACATGAGCATCAACCTGTTCTTTTGTTTCTTCATGGATAAAAACTTTAGTAAATTCATCAACATTACAATAAGTAGAAACAATTTCTTCATTATGTAAATATTTTGATGATGGTTGCATGTTAGAAGCAAATTGATTTCTTCTTCGGTGAGGGAGGGTGGGAATCTTTGACTTATTAGATTTGATCAACAATTTTTTTTTCTCTTATCTAAAAATTTATCATGGCGTTGAATATTTTCTTTAACTTCATTCAAAACATTAAATGAAACATCATTTGTTATCACAAAGGGGCCTTGTGGATCTTGATTCATCTCCTGATCTATTTCATCTTTGTTTAAATCCTCTTGATTATTATGGCATTTAACTTCGAAATGAAATTTATGGACTTCTTCTAATAAATCTTCAGGATGCAAATTTCCAAAATATTCATCAATATCTTTAAGGTAATGTATGATATCTTCAGCTTGATCACAACAATTTTTAGCTAATGATAAATATGGAAAATATTATTTGTAATGCTCATAAAATACCTTATGAAAATCTTTTAGAGAAAATAAACTAGAAGGTTTGAGAGCTTCGTACCATTCCCTTGCTTTTCCTTCTAAGGTTGCCATGAATATCTTCATGAGGCAATCCTCATGCCAATCACACTTCAATCTCGATGAGTGTATATGAAATTTAATGAGATGTAACAAAGGATCATCAATATTCTCATCTTGAAACATGGGCTGATTTTTACCCCAATTTACTTTTGGAAGTTTGTGTGGAAATCCAAGTATGTGATCTCTACTCATGGGAGCATATCTTCGTTTTATTCTTGGATCATCTTGAAAATTATCCATAACGAAAGGCCATTGTATCTGTAAAACCAAGTTATATCCTTATATAAAATACAATATATATTGAAAAACTTTCTTAACAAGAAAGAACATAATGTATTCGATTAAGATCCAAGTTGAAAGCCTGATCTTTCCATATTTTTCTTCCAGGTTCATTCCCCAGTGGAGTTGCCAGTATGTTATCACTCAGTAATTTCTCCAGGTTAAAGAGAAATAATCTGAGGTAACCACAAACCTACTTTAGAAATTTAGGATCTAGCCTTCCTAAATTTCAGAGAGAGCTCTCTCTTTATGATTTAACTTTGTTTTTGTTTAATATTTTAGGCTAGTTATGATAGTTCAATTTGGTTTTGGTTTTGGAATGTTTGGTGGAAAATAATATTACTTGAAGACAAATTAAAGAGGGATCTACTAGTCCATTGGGCTATAGAGTCAAAGTCTAGCAAGCAGAACTAGAAGGCAAGGCCAAGAGGATGCTAATGTATTCAAGGAAAGGTAGATAACCCTCAGAGATTTGGATAGATTGTTTTGATGAGATGGCTTGTTTCGAGATAAAGGGCAATGAATAATAATTTGATCTGGAAAAAGAGGAAGGAGGCAGGGGTCAAACGGGACTAGGAGCAATTAAGAATTCCTAAATCCAGAAATCAGCAGAAAACATTTAAATGATTAAGTAGTTAAGACAAGGAGTTCTAACACTAGTATTGAAGTAACACTCCTACTTAATCATTAAGATTGAACAACATATATGAAATGAATGGAACTCAGAAAGTAAACAATGACAAGATAGATGCACTTTACTCTTCAAACTATCGCATGAATCCTGAATTATGAAGTCCAATTGGCTATTGTCTAGACTGTTGCTTTGAAATCAACACATGTGAGCCTCCAACGTACCAGCAAAATGTATATAATGTTCTCATCAATTTTATTCCACCCTAAACACTTCATAAACTGAAGTATTTATACAAATGTTTATTACAAAATATCCTAGAGAAATCTAGGAATAACTCTAGGAAATAAAAATATCTTTACACATTAAGAGGGATAGTTGCTTAACAACTTAGCAAGGTGTCCTCTTATCTAGAAAAAATAGTGATATCTTATCTAACAAAAAACTGTTTGTTTGAGTAGCTGTCCATGCTTGCTAGCACTTTGAAAATATCTTTTGAAAGATGACTTCATGGATACTCTTTCCACTTTATATCATTTAAGACTGCATTTCTTCCTGATACTCTTTCACGATGTTCATTTATCTCTCACTGCTGTAAAAATAGAGAAATTGTAGTAGTAAAAATTTGATGGCTGTTACTTTTCTGATACTCTTTGACCCTGTTGTTTAGCCTGATATACTTTCAACTAATATATTAACCTTTTGATAGCTGTAAAATGAAATTTTCACTGTGGTAGAAAAACTAATTCACTGTCATATCATTTCACTGTCATACTTGGATTTCCCTTTTACCCTTTCACTTCTGCAAAAGATACTTATCAGTGGTAAAAAACCAAAATCACATAACATGTTTTGTTTTTCCTTCTCAGCTTCACTATTTTACATGTGATTTTCTTCATTGTTCTGCTTCTATGCTGATATAACAGATATGTAAACTCTTTCCACTATTGAGCACTGGGTATCTTCATATTTTTCAACTTTCTGTAGCTTTCATCTCCATCAGCGTACTTTGAAAATTTTGGTTTGACCATGAAAAGATGTTTAATCTCATTTTGTAGAAAAAATAGATTTTCAAAGTACTGTAGAATCACTTTACCAGTGGGAGAACCTTGTGGCAAAGGCTTGTTTACTTGCTCTTTGGCATGGGCCCTTATTTTCTTATCATAGTCTGTTTGGACCATCAGTTTCTCATTAAAGCCATGGATGTCTGGGAGGCCAACTTCTCTAAATGTTGTATACTTTTTCAGAAACTTTGTTATTGATAGGTTCATAGCCTCACATTTTTCCTCCAAATTATTCATTATTTTTCTTTTTGTGAGGACTTTCTTGATTTGAAGTATTGTCTCATTCCTATCTTGTATTTTCAACTCCTCAAGTTCATCTCTGTTTTTGTTGGTCAAGAATGTAATAAGCTTTAAAGCCTGAGAAGGTTTATTTGCAAGTTCTTCCTTTGTTTTTTGAATATCTACTTGATTTACAGGTGTCTTGATAGCCGAAAAGGGTTTCTAGTGGTATCTTCAGCTTTAAACTAGATTTTTTTACACAGAGGATGGCTTCAATGGGCTCCGAATATGAAAACAGTGGTTAAATATAGCTTCGGGGCAAGAAATTGCTCAAACAAGAGCTCAAAATTTTTAAAATAGTTGGAGTAGAATCTCTTACCAGTCGAGAATGCAAACAACACCTATAACAATGATATATCAAAGTTTTACTTTTCAATATAAATCATTATATTTTGGCAGTTATTACAGGTCTAATCCAAGGCGGGAGGCAGATTTGTTTTTCGAATGCGAAAAATAGCTAGTGGGTTTCGCGTTGGATATACATGGTAAGTGGTTTCAATACTTTTGAACGCGATCGAATGATAATAGGACATGTTGCATCGGGCGGTTTTGAGATACAACTTATTTTGCATGATTTTGAACAAACATTGATCGATCAGTTTCGGAGCGCAAAATTGATCGTGCATCATTAGATCTATTTTGCCAATGAGAATGGTCAGGATCATTTTAAGAGCTGCAGCGGAAAGTCATGTGGGACCCGGGCAGTTATTATGAGTCGGGCAATGTTATATGAAATCAAACTTGGTATATGTATATTTATATGCATGGGAAGGATATATGGCACGGGGTTAAGATATTGAGTTTATACATATAAATTGAGTTTATATATATAAGGTAAAGTGCATGATGCGGGCTAATAAGGGTTGACCGGGGTTAAAGATATGAATAGAGCGCGGCATGTGGAGGGTTTTAAACCTTAGGTTAATTTTCACATAAAACGTGGGGTTTTATATAATGAAAAAAATGGGAAGGGTCACTTTTATCTGGGGTTGAGTTTATGCGGGAAAGGTAAGTAAATTATAAAGGCACGATGAAATGAAACCTTTATAAATACTTAGGGTAAAATGGGGTTTAGCGGGATATTATTTTTGTGCTTAGACATATATAAAATATGTATAAAGCGCTTTTTGTATATTTTTATTTATTATATAGTTTTTAGACTTTTTGAATTGTCTAAAACTATAGGGGGGCGGGATATTTGAATATTGATAGTTTTATGCCAAAGGGATATCTTTGGGATTTATTTTTCACATGTGGGTAATTACTTTGGCAAAAAAGCTTATATTAATGGTTTTTTTGGGAATATTTAAATACAAGAAGTTATATTAATAGGATAAGGTATTTTATAAGGAATTAATAATTAAGTTAGAAATTAATATGGCATAGGACAATGAAAACACCAAAATATATTTATATAACTAAGTAAAGTGATGATGTAAAAAGGCAAAGCTTTATCATTTGTAATTTGACTTCTTTCACTTAGAATATAATATTTTTGGAGGGCTTTTTATGTTTTTATGAATGAAGGAAATTAATCAAAGGGGATTTTGTTTTTCATTAAGTAAAAAGGTCTTTACTCATGAACTTGCAGTGCAAATGGATGAATGTAGGGTTAAATGATGACAATTAGGGATTAACATAGGAATTCAACACTTTTAAATTAACAGTCATTGAGCCTTGGGTCCGGTCCCAACAGAAGACAAAGAAATTCTCTGAGCCTCTTTGACTAAAAGTCTAGAATGTAGAATAACTATAAGGAAGGGAAATTAGTGATTTTTTCCTGGTGAAAAGTATTTACATGATTCTCCCACTTCTTTCTACCTACCCAACTTTTAATCTAACATTTTTTTCTTCCATTTTGCAGGTGCATTTGAGCTAGAAACCTTGAACATTTTATTCTTTTGAAAGCAATAAAAACTATCTAAATCTATCTTATATCATCTGAGGGCTCAGATTAAACTGATGAGCTCCTCTTTATTCTCTACCTATCTACTAATTAGTCAGTATTAAACTGTCTGACTAATATTTATTCACTATTCCAAAACAATAAAATTGAAACATGACAAGTCAAGATTAAGCAGTTCAACTCATCATGGATTATGGCATTTATTGACACTCTACCATAATCATCAGTAACAAAGTAGTGGCATTTGGACTTGCTCACTTTCATGTTTTATTTATTTTTCTTTGGGGCATATTATTTTTTATAAGTCCTTTGATCTTTCTTTTAGGAATTTTACCCTCTTTTTTATTTTCTATTTTTTTATTTTTTACAAAATATGGGAAAACAACTTGCAGAAAGAAAGGTATGTACCTATTTTTACAAGGCTATCAAAATTCAATTCAAAATTATGAATCATATATTTATAGGACCCTAACAGCAGCTTCACATGGGGATGGCATCTCCTTGTGAGATGTCAAGAACATCGTCGACTAGTAGCCTGATCCTTTGAGCCAATCCCAAACATACATTTTCTTTGTTATAAAATATTTGTGACTGAAAATCTTGAACTGAATTTAGTCATTTTTTTGCAAACTAAAATCTGATCTGAAACTAAAAGAACATACTACAATTTTCAAACCAAACTGATAGATCTTAAATATCTTTAGGACCTTCTCCTTGGCTTTAAATCTTAATGAATTATTCCAAAACTAGCTGAAAACTGAATACTGAAAAAAAAAATGCTCATAGCTTTGAGCTTATTTGCACTCATCTACCTACTCTAATCTACTGTTAATTTTTTTGAATTGGGTAATACAAAAATTCCAATGAAACTAGTCAAGTAGTTGTGGCAATGAATGGATAATTTGACTGTTTTTCATCAAACTTGGAAGTATAACTTGACCATGTGTCTTCATAATCAAAGATATGATGTGAAATGGAAATTTGATATATTTGATCCTCATAGATAAAACATGTTTGCATATTTGAGCTAAAAATATTCTCCATATAATTTGCTATAGGATAATTAAAAGCATAATGTATGATTTGTGCTTCTAGGCCTTCAATGACTAGTTGTTCAGTTGTATTCTAAATATTAAACCCTGAAAATATTTCTTCAGTCTTGTGTTTGAAAGAATAATCATCCTCAATCTGCAATTTATATGACTGAATTTGAGAATGCAAAAGTTTAATTTCATTTTCGTAATTTTCAGAAATTATCTCAAGAACACATTTTTTAAGTTGAGGAGAATATTTTCTAAATTTCAAAATAAGAAAGACAGCTCTTAGAAAATCCTCATCAAGCTGAAATTCTAATATCTCATCTCTCAAAATAGCTAGTGATTGTTCTGTGAAATTATCTTGAATTTGGAGAACATAATTATAATCATGCTGATCATACTTAGGAAAATCTTCAAAAGAAGGAATGTCATCAATCATAAACATTAGATCAGCAGATTTCTCTTCCAACAATCCTAATATATCTTGATTAGATTGGTTGCATTCTATTTGAAAGTTATTATTTTGCTCAATAGGAGTGCTATCAAGCAATGGGCCTTTTTGGGAAGGTAGAATAACATGAGCATCAACCTGTTCTTTTGTTTCTTCAAGGATAAAAACTTTAGTAAATTCATCAACATTACAATAAGTAGAAACAATTTCTTCATTATGTAAATATTTTGATGATGGTTGCATGTTTAGAAGAAAATTGATTTCTTCTTCGGTGAGGGAGGGTGGGAATCTCTGAATTATTAGATTTGAATAACAATTTTTTTTTCTCTTATCTAAAAATTTATCATGAGGTTGAATATTTTATTTAACTTCATTCAAAACATTAAATGAAACATCATTTGTTATCACAAAGGGGCTTTGTGGATCTTGATTCATCTCTTGATCTATTTCATCTTTGTTTAAATCCTCTTGATTATTATGACATTTAACTTGAGAATGAAATTTATGGACTTCTTCTAATAAATTTTCAAGATGCCAATTTCCAAAATATTCATCAATATATTTAAGGTAATGTATGAGATATTCAACTTGATCACAACAATTTTCAGCTAATGATAAAGATGGAAAATCTTCTTTGTAATGCTCATAAAATACCTTATGAAAATCTTTTAGAGAAAATAAACTAGTAGGTTTGAGAGCTTCGTACCATTCTCTTGCTTTTCCTTCTAAGGTTGCCATGAATATCTTCATTAGGCAATCCTCATGCCAATCACCCTTCAATATCGATGAGTGTATATGAAATTTAATGATGTGTAACAAAGGATCATCAATATTCTCATCTTGAAACATGGGCAGATTTTTACCCCAATTTACCTTTGGTAGTTCGTGTGGAAATCAAGGTATGTGATCTCTACACATGGGAGCATATATTCGTTTTATTCTTGGATCATCTTGAAAATTAGCCATAACGAAAGGCCATTGTATCTGTAAAACCAAGTTAGCTCCTTATATAAAATATAATATATATTAAAAAAATTCCTTAACGAGAAAGAACATAATGTATTAGATTAAGATCCAAGTTGAAAGCCCGATCTTTCCATATTGTTCTTCCAGGTTCATTCCCCAGTGGAGTCGCCTGTATGTTATCACTTAGTAATTTCTTCAAGTTCAAGAGAAATATTCTGAGGTAACCACAAACCTACTTTAGAAATTTAGGATCTAGCCTTCCTAAATTTCAGAGAGAGCTCTCTCTTTATGATTTAACTTTGTTTTTGTTTAATATTTTAGGCTAGTTATGATAGTTCAATTTGGTTTTGGTTTTGAAATGTTTGGTGGAAAATAATATTACTTGAAGACAAATTAAAGAGGGATCTACTAGTCCATTGGGCTATAGAGTCAAAGTATAGCAAGCAGAACTAGAAGGCAAGGCCAAGAGGATGCTAATGTATTCAGGGAAAGGTAGATAACCCTCAAAGAGTTGGATAGATTGTTTTGATGAGATGGCTTGTTTCGAGATAAAGGGCAATGAAGAATCCTTTGATCTGGAAAAAGAGAAAGGAGGCAGGGGTCAAACGGGACTAGGAGCAATTAAGAATTCCTAAATCCGGAAATCTGTAGAAAAAATTTAAATGATTAAGTAGTTAAGACAGGGAGTTCTAACACTAGTCCTGAAGTAATACTCCTACTTAATCATTAAGATTGAACAACATATATGAAATGAATGGAACTTAGAAAGTAAACAATGACAAGATAGATGCACTTTACTCTTCAAATTATCACATGAATCCTGAATTATGAAGTCCAATTGGCTATTGTCTAGATTGTTGCTTTGAAATCAACACATATGAGCCTCCAACGTACCAGTAAAATGTCTATAATGTTCTCAGCAATTTTATTCCACCCTAAACACTTCATAAACTGAAGCATTTATACAAATTTTTATTACAAAATATCCTAGAGAAATATAGGAATAACTCTAGGAAATAAAAATATCTTTACACATTAAGAGGGACAGTTGCTTAACAACGTAGCAAGCTATCCTCTTATCTAGAAAAAATATCGATATCTTACCTAACAAAAAATTATTTGTTTGAGTAGTTTTCCATGTTTGCTGGCACTTTGCAAATATATTTTGAAAGATGACTTCATGGATACTCTTTCCACTTTATATCGTTTAACTCTGCCTTTCTTCCTGATACTCTTTCACGCTATTCATTTATCTCTTCACTATTGTAAAAATAGAGAAATTACAGTAGTAAAAATTTGTTGGTTGTTGCTTTTCTGATGCTCTTTGACCCTGTTGTTTAGCCTGATACAATTTCAATTGATATATTAACCTTTTGACCGTTGTAAAATGAAATTTTCACTGTGGTAGAAAAAATAATTCACTGTCATACTTGGATTTCCCTTTTACCCTTTCACAGTTGTAAAAGATACTTATCAGCAATAAAAAACCAAAATCACATAAAATGTTTTGTTTTTCCTTCTCAGCTTCACTGTTTTACATGTGCTTTTCTCCATTATTCTGCTTCTATGCTGCTATAACAGATTTGTAAACTCTTGCCACTATTGAGCACTTGGTATATTCATATTTTTCAACTTTCTGTAGCTTTCATTTGCATCAGTGTACTTTGCAAAATTTGGTTTGACCATGAAAAGATGTTTAATCTCATTTTGTAGAAAACATAGATTTTCAAAGTACTATAGAATCACTTTACCAATGGGAGAACCTTGTGGCAAAGGCTTGTTTACTTGCTCTTTGGCATGGGCCCTTATTTTCTTATCATAGTCTTTTTGGACCATCAGTTTCTCATTAAAGCCATGGATGTCTAGGAGGCCAGCTTCTCTAAATGTTGTATACTTTGTCAGAAAATTTGTTATTGATAGGTTCATAGCCTCACATTTATCCTCCAAATTATTCATTATGTTTCTTTTTGTGAGGACTTTCTTGATCTGAAGTATTGTCTCAGTCTTATCCTATATTTTCAACTCCTCAAGTTCATCTCTTTTTTTGTTGTTCAAGAATGCAATAAGCTTTAAATCCTGAGATGGTTTATTTGCAAGTTCTTCCTTTGTTTTTTGAATCTCTACCTGATTTACAGGTGTCTTGATAGCTAAAAAGGGTTTATGGTTGTATCTTCGGCTTTAAACTAGATTTTTTGACACAGAGGATGGCTTCAATGGGCTCCAGATATAAAAATAGTAAGTTAAATCCAGCTTCGGGGCAAGAAATTGTTCAAGCAGGGGCTCAAACGTTTTAAAACAGTTGGAGCGGAATCTCTTACCAGTCGGGAATGCAAACAACACTTATAACAATGATATATCAAAGTTTTACTTTTCAATATAAATCGTTGTATTTTGGCATTTATTATAGGTCTAATCCAAGGTGGGAGGCGGATTTGTTTTACGAATGCGAAAAACAGTTAGTGGGTTTCGTGTTGGATATACATGGTAAGTGGTTTCAAGACTTTTGAACGCGTCGAATGATAATAGGACATGTTGCATCGGGCGGTTTTGAGAGACAACTTATTTTGCGTGATTTTGAACAAGCATTGATCGATCATTTTTGGAGCATGAAACTGATTGTGCATCATTAGATCTTTTTTGCCAATGCGAATGGTCAGGATCATTTTAAGAGTTGCGGAAAAAATTTGGGTGGGACCAGGGAAGTTATTATGAATCGGGCAATGTTATATGAAATAAAACTTTGGTATATTTATATTTATATGCATGGGAAGGATATATGGCACGAGGTTAAGATATTGAGTTTATATATATAAGGTAAAGTGCACGATGCAGGCTAATAAGGGTTGACTGGGGTTAAAGATATGAATAGAGGGCGGCCTGTGGAGGGTTTTAAACCTTAGGTTAATTTTTACATAAAACGTGGGGTTTTATATAATGAAAAAAATGGGAAAGGTCACTTTTATCTGGGGTTGATTTTATGCGACAAAGGTAAGTAAATTATAAAGGCACGATGAAATGAAACCTTTATAAATACTTAGGGTCAAATGGGGTTTAGCGGGATAATATTTTTGTGCTTAGACATATATAAAATATGTATAAAGCACTTTTTGTATATTTTTATTTATTGTATAGTTTTTATAATTTTGAATGGTCTAAAACTATAGGGGGCGAGATATTTGAATATTTATAGTTTTATGCCAAAGGGATATCTTTGGGATTTATTTTTCACATGTGGGTAATTAATTTGGCAAAAAAGCTTATATTAATGGTTTTTTTGGGAATATTTAAATACAAGAAGTTATATTAATAGGATAAGGTATTTTATAAGAAATTAATAACTAAGTTAGAAATTAATATGACATAGGACAATGAGAACACCAAAATATATTTATATAACTAAGTAAAGTGATGATGTAAAAAGGCAAAGCTTTATCATTTGTAATTTGACCACTTTCACTTAGAATATAATATTTTTGGAGGGATTTTTATGTTTTTATGAATGAAGGAAATTAATCAAAGGGGATTTTGTTTTTCATTAAGTAAAAAGGTCTTTACTTATGAACTTGCAGTGCAAATGGATGAATGTAGGTTTAAATGATTACAATTAGGGATTAACATAGGAATTCAACACTTTTAACTTAACAGTCATTGAGCCTTGGGTCCGGTCCCAACAAAAGTCAGAGAAATGCTCTAAGCCTCTTTGACTGAAAGTATAGAATGTAGAATAACTATAAGGAAGGGAAATTAATGATTTTTTCCTGGTGAAAAGTATTTACATGATTCTCCCACTTCTTTCTACCTACCCAGCTTTTAATCTAACATTTTTTTCTTCCATTTTACAGGTGCATTTGAGCTAGCAACCTTGAACATTTTATTCTTTTGAAAGCAATAAAAACTATCTAAATCTATCTTATATCATCTAAGGGCTCAGATTAAACTGATGATCTCCTCTTTATTCTCTACCTATCTACTAATTAGTCAGGATTAAACTGTCTGACTAATCCTTATTCACTATTCTACAACAATAAAATTGAAACTGTATAAGTCAAGATTAAGCAGTTCAACTCATCATGGACTATGGCATTTATTGACACTCTGCCATAATCATCAGTAACAAAGTAGTGGCATTTGGAATTGCTCACTTTCATGTTTTATTTCTTTTTCTTTGGGGTATAATTTTTTTTCTAAGTCCTTTGATCTTTCTTTTAGGACTTTTACCCTTTTTTTATTTTCTATTTTTTTTTTTAACAAAATATGGGAAAACAACTTGCAGAAAGCAAGGTATGTACATATTTTTACAAGGCTATCAAAATTCAATTCAAAATTATGAATCCTATATTTATAGGACCCTAACACACCCATTATGAGGATGTTTCCCTTTTTTTTTCAACTTTTATATTTGTATCTTTTGGGCTAACTTACGGGTCAGAGACACTATTTTTTGTACTCAGACACATATATTTTTTGGTATATATGAGAGAGATATTTTTTGCAGCTCTACATGGTGTCCCCCTTGTTTTTTTTTATGGATTATTCTATGCTGATGGACATCTATGTTTTCTATGTTTTTTGTTTTTTATGTATGATGGTTTATCCGAGATGCATTCCAGTTTATAATATTGTTAACTATGTGATCAACTGTTTTGTTTTTATTTCTTGGTACATGTGTGAATGTAATATGATCAAATTGTCAGCTTAATCTTTTTGCACTCAAGTATTTTCTAAACAGATGTGAATACCGTACCTCAAATGCTTGGTTTAACTATGACACCACTAACTGGGAATCAAGGTAGATGTTCATATTGCGTATGCCCTGGTTGAGGGCATTGCACATAAGTCTGATGACGATGTCATATTCTGCCTGAGTGTTTTTCGCTGAGCCGACGCATACATCATTGGTGTAGAATGGCGATCAGTCAGGGTGGTAGATGACCCAAGCGGTGGCTACTAAACTCTGAGACCATTGTGATGCTCCATCGGTGAATCTAAAGTAATGGTTGGGTGGATAATCCCTTGTGACACTAGAGCGTATTTTGTGACAAGTATTTTGGTCAAAAATTTTAAATTTTTGGTCTGTGTGCTTTGAGTCTAGGGGTGGGCCTTCTTGGCCCTTATGGGTAGAATTTTTTGAGGTAAAGTCTATTGATAGGGTTGCTGAGGCATGTTCCATCCGGATTTGTCAAGATGTATGCCCCCTTGAGGAGACAATGTTTTATGATGTAAAGTCCTTTCCACAAAGTTTCAAACTTCCCTGGCCCTAGGGCTTCTTTTGCGACATTGTAGAGAAGGACTAAATCTCCCTCAGTGAATGAACGAGGGTTGATGTGGCGGTCGAACGATGCTTTTACCTGTTTCTTGTGGGCCTCATTGTGTTGCAGCGACTTTCGTCAACAAACTCTAGTTCTACTAAAAGTTGTTCTATAGGTTGGGTATCATCGAGGAGTTCGATGGTAGCATGTAAATTCAGGATCTCACGTTCTATGGGAATCACAGATTCGACTATGTATACCAAGTGGAAGGGGGTGAAACCAATGGATGTTTTCACGGTCGTGCGGTATGCCCACATGGCGGAGAAAATCATGTGGTTCCCGTTGGTTTTATGGTTATTCACCATGTGTTGTAACATAGTTTTGAGGACTTTATTCATAGCTTCTACCTGACCATTGGATTGGGGGTAGTACGGTGAAGCGAATTCATGGGTGAATCTGAGATGGTGAGATAGCTCTTGGAAAACTTCGTTCTCGAAGTGTTTCCCATGATCGAAGACTAACTCCTTGGGAACGTCGAACCGGGCAATGACATGGTTAAACATAAATCGTGTGGTGGTTTCTGTGGTGTTGTCATATGTGAGCATAGCTTCTGCCCAGTTAGTAAAATAATCGACAGCCACTATGATTTATTTGTGATTTCCCGGTGATGCATGGTTTCAATTCATGAAGTTGACCCCCCATTTGCAAAAGGGACCAATGACGATGACAGTGTGCAAGGGAGCAGGAGGGGCTCTTGCCTTATGAGCAAAGCGCTGACATCACTCACACCTTTTGACTGTTGTGATACAATTGTGAAACAAAGTGGGCCAGAAATATCCTACTCGTAGGAATTTTTGGGTGATGGCCATCCCGGAGAGGCGGCCACCGCAAGCTCCGCCATGGCAGTCATTAAGGGCTTGTTCTTCTTGGTCGTGAGTAAGGCATAAATGTAAAATGGTTTCGATGTCCTGACAGTATAAGACATCTCCCATACGGAGGTATCAGAGGCCCTGATGGCGAATGCGCCGATGGTCATATCGAGTGAGATGAAATCTGAACTTTAGGTTCGTAAGAAGAGAAGGATATCTCCGTACCAAGGGTCGTTGGTTTCTATGAGGAAGAGATGTTCATCTGGTAGCGAATATTTTATTGGTGATCCTTTGATATGACTTGGAAGGTTCGAATGAATTCTGCTAAGATTAGCACCTTTTTTCTGTTGGGGGAGCGAAACTGTAATTCATATTCTTGGAGAATGGCTATCTAGAAGTTGTATTTGTGGTTCATTACGCGGCGTGTGAGCATATATTTTATGGGATTAATATCCGCGATGATTGTATTGGTCTTTAAGATGATGTAGTGGCGAAGCTTTTAGACTGCATGAATCAATGCTAAGGCAGTCTTATCTTCAGGTTCATATCTTAATGTCGGGCTTGATAGGGTTTTTTTGACATAGTATATTATGTGCTCCTACCCATCTAGGCTCTTTAGGATCAATACTCAGGCCAAAGAGGTTCCAGATGCTAATAAATACAGGATGTAATCTTTGTTATAGTATGGGGGATTGATGAGCGGTGTTGAAGACAATGTGTATTTCAGAGCATCGAACTCTTTTTGGGCATGGTCATCCCATTTGAATGGGATGTCCTAGCGAAGGAGGCACAGAAAACCTTGAGCGCAAGTGGCGCAATCTGGGACGAAATGTCTCAGAAAATTGGCCTTCCCCTGCAAGCTTTGTAGTTTCCTGAGGGTTCGAGGTGGAGGTACCTCTTTGATCGCTTGGACCTTGAGGGGGTCCACTCGAATTCCTTGTTGGGACACAATAAAACCTAAAAATATTCTTGTTGTGATGCAAAATATGCACTTGATGGGGTTCAAGCATAAGTTTTATTGCCAGCATCGTTGGAATTACAAGTCGTAGATCCTCGAGATGGTATGAGTGCTTCTTGGATCGAATGGTTAGGTCGTCCAAGTAGGCGAGGATAAGTTGTGCCAAGTCATGAAAGATGTAATTCATGGCCCTCTAGAAGGTAGCTCCTGCATTTTTCAGGTCAAATGGCATTACCTTGTATGCAAATGTGCCTTAGGGGGTAGTGAACACAGTTTTGTACCTGTCAGTGTGACGGATTTGAATTTGATTGTACCCAGAAAATCCATCCATGAAGGAGAGGGCCTCATGACCCGCACAAGCATCGATGAATTGGCGATGAATGGGGTAGAGTAATTGTCCCTGGGACATGCTTTGTTCAATTCGCGAAAATCGGTGCAAACACATATGGTGCCCTGTTTTTTCATGACAAGAACAAGGTTGGAAACCCAAGATGTGTAAGCAATGGGGTAGATAAACCTGGCTTTGTGAAGGTTGTCGATTTCTCGTTTTATTGCTTCTGCCTTTGATAGGTGCAGTTGACGTTGTTTCTTGCGTATTGAAGGTACGTCAAGCCAAGTTTCAATATGGTGCTCTATGATAGTGGGACTAATCCCAGGCATTTCTGAGTAGTCCCAAATGAAGATATCTCTATACTCTTGTAGCAATTGGGTCTAAGAGGTTATTTCTTTTGGTGAACATGCTACCCCCAATGAGATTTCTTCGACCTTTCCAGGATGTTGTGATATATTCAGCTTGATGGTAGGTGATATGTTTGACATGTTTCCTTCCTCGAACTCATTGGAAGCCAGTATGGGGTTCTTGAACCAATCAACTTTCCCTGAGGGGAGGAAATATGTCGATTCAATCACATAAATCTCTTGTTCTTTTGTCTTGTCAAGACTAAAAAATTTACATGGGAGAAAAAGTGAGCGGTGATGCATTGCATCCCATGGATAATTTGGCTTTGTCATGGCTTCAAGGATGTCCTCATCTGAATATAATAGGGATCCTAAGAAGGATTGATTTTGTGCAAGGTTGTGCAGAAGAGGTTCAGTCCGCACGGAGCTAGTTGATAGACATGAAAAGGATTCCATCGTCGACGTGGTGGAACCAGACGTGGTTGACAGAGTGCAGACAAATTGGGTTTGTATTGTCATAGGTACAGCTACTCTTGTAGTTGCAGCTGACTCAACACTTATGGCAGATGAGCAGACAGCCCGAGTCATAGTTCCGATACATGATGATACGAATCGCATATGGTGTATCGTGTCGTTGGTGTTTGGTCGGGGAATAATTTCCGTGATGGGAGCTTATGTGAGCGCAAGGCTAGATCCCTCGTTAGGATGGGAAATTTTCGACATGTGGAAATTGTGCCTGGTACAGAGGCGCTTGAATGTTTCCATTAGTGGGTACGCCTCTGGTTCGTGGTTGGACGGTGGAAATGGTGCACGGTACCACTATGCCAACTTCGTATATTGTGTGGGAATCAACACTACTCTTTGTCCTAAAATTGGACGCTCGGAAGGGATCAGACGTAGAGGAGGAGGTTCTCTGCTTCAATTTCTGAGTTTTTGGCTTGGGTATGTCTAGCTCTCTTGGGGAGTGTAGACTTAACGTCATTCTTGCCTCTCTAAGCTTCGAGAGATGATCACATTTTATTGTATGATGAAATTGTGAACAAATCCAACAATAGTTGTGTGTGTTCTTCTTTTGGTTAGAGAGATGTCTTTGCAGAAGGGAAGAGACTATGTCAAAATTGTTTGTGAGGTGCTTCAGTTCTTTGCACTGATTGACCCAGTGGCCGATCAGGTTGCATAGTCCGCATGTTATCCTAGGTTGAACCTGGGTCATGTTTGGTTGGTGCACCTTCCTAACTTTCCCATTATGCTGATATGGGTATGGAGTAGACTGCCTGGGGGCATTCTACCTTCCATGTTGGTCGTTAGATTTCGGGTTGATAAGGTCCCAAATTTTTGTCTCTAATATATGTATCATGTCAATTAGAGGACGTACTCGCGGGATATAGGTACAGCGCTACTCATGGTGATTGCCCCGACATACTAGGCAAAACATCCTAGAAATGGGGTTCTCGTCTTGCTTGTTTTATGGCATGACTGGGTACCACTGGCGTAGTGCTTATAAGTAAGGGCAAGTGGTGACCACATGATTGAGCATGTTACACAATGCACATGTTGGTATTCCCTGCGGAGGACAGTTGGGGGTGACTAAGGGTTCCCCGATTGGATGCTTTTCATCTAATAGAAAGAGGATGGATCTATTCATCACGTCTTCTTGAGTTGTTGAGCTATTCATGGATTCAAATTCAAAGCCATATTCTTGGGAGAGGCAGACTATGGCTGAGCGTAAACTATCTAGTGCTAAGCGAAATCAGGGGATGTAATGGAATTTTTCTAAAATGTGGTTGTAAGCACATAAAGGACATGTAAATTTCATCGCTCGCAAACCAACATAGTAAATTCGCTCTACTAGATACCACCTATGAATGAGTTCCAAGGCTACACACTCCTCGATGGAGTGGCCACATTCATCGCATAGTGCGCAACATATGATAGGAGGGGGGAAGATGAACAGGAGTATTTTAGGTGACTTTCGTTCCTCTTACAGGTACAGAATGACGCGAGGTTTGTCTCCAGCTGACTGGATGGATAGATCGTCTTGATAGGATTTCTCAATGGCATGTAAGGCATACCTGTATCATGGAATATTTGGGAAATGATGGGTATAGTGTCCATAATTGTTGCAGATAGCGCATGCGTGGTTGGTACAAAATGCATTACCTTTATTTTTCATGGTGTTCCTTTTTAAGGGAATTGTTTTCCGCGATATCTATCACAGAGCTAAGGAGCGGATTTAATTTGTCTAGCTCTTGGAAAATGTGGGTAGGGTGGCCTACTACGTCGCATATGGCATAGGACGGTGATTCCCGTGGCGTTATGGGATTCTCTACCTTCTTTCCTCTTCTAATTTGTTCTTGGTCATAACCATCAGCTTTGCGATGGGAATTTCCTTCGAAGGGATGTTTGCGACAGTCTCTTGAACAGTTGGGGACTGCTCAGGATTGAGGGGGATTAACCATGTAGAGATTATGTGCACGACTTCCATTGTGGTAGGTGGGACTAGGTACCAAACTGGGATTGAAAATGATAATTTTGGTAGTACCACCATGGTCATGACCTACTGCGACACAAAACTAGCTGGGGGGAAGAGGAAAGGAGTTGGGGAGGCGGCATAGGCTAGAGAGGTAGTTGTGGTCGAGGACTTGGTGTCATTACTGCTCATCTCCATGTCTTGACTGGATTCGGTGCTTGATGATGACATTATGCACATTGAAGCCTCTATGACATCAGGTGATGACTAAGGTATAACAGGGGGGTCTCCTAGGAATGACCCTAGGATGGACGACGGTTTGAACTGGTCGGGACCATATTCTTGGTACCGTGTAAGCATCTTGAAAGATGTTTCTACGTAGGGTATAATGACATCAGTATTATTTAGGGGTCTCTTTTCATTGTATGTCAATTGGTCGACAGTAATGATGCGATGCTCATGGGGGAACATAATATTTCTGAAGAGGGAGGAGGACATGGCTGACATGGCATACATATAACTCCGGCCAAGGAGTATATTGTAATCCAGTTGAGCATCCAAGACTTCAATGTCCATAAGGACCGTCTTGTCATCTAATCATACCAGGACATTTTGGTAGAGACCGATGGGAGATGAAGGGCGCCCATCGTATGCTCTAAGTGTGATGTCTAATGGCTTTAGTTCGGGAGACCCTAACTTCTACCAGACGTTCTTAGAAATGATGCATGTGGATGCACCCTCGTTAATGATACATAGGTGAATGGTGACATTCTGAACTGACATCGGTATCTGTAAGGCGACCATCGAAGGAAGCCTAGGGGTGGATTTTTCTAAATCGAAATCCATTAGGTGCAAATCGGCAGGGTCGATGGCGCCTAATGTGGAAAGTAAGGCTTTCCTTTGCTTTGGGCATGATTGTAATACCTCCAAAGCTGACATGGTGGCAGGAGATTTAGCTAGATCATCCACAATGCTATAGTTATGGGCCACTTTGGAATGGTTTCCTGCCTGCCTAGTTGGTCCCTTAGCCATTTTTGGAAAATGTTCAATAGGAATCTTTGATATGGTCAAAGGTGTTGTTGGTGCACTTGTACTAGCCCCTGACGAATTGGTGTTTGGTGGGGTATCATAATTTTGGTTCTGTGTCTGAAAAAACATTTCTTCGCCAGTCATGCAGATCTCATGGTTGTTCTTTCCAGAATCGCAGGAATTTTTTGCTGTTGCTAAGTGCTAATTGTCCCTTGATGGGGGGAAGGCTCTTGCATGATTGTTGTCTGTTGTGAGGATCCCCCTTGCCCACGGTTACCTTGTAGCTTCTTCAGCTCAGGGAGGTCGGGACAGTGGTGAGTGTAATGGTCGTACTCACCACAGATTAAACAAGAGTGGTTCATCTGAAGATTCGCCCTCTTGCTCTACCCTTGGGTGTTGCTTGGCTCCTAGTTTTGATTTCAGTTGGAGTTGCCTCCAACATGATATCATGGAGGGTGTTGTTGATTGTTTCTCCCCTGTCCAAGATTTCCTTTAGGCTTTTTTTTCCTTTTTTCTTAGTCACATTAGGAGGATAATTTGGATTCTCCTTATTGTATGGTTAGCGCAGTTGAGCTTGGGAAGGTTGCAAAAATTTCACCTATGCATTATTCTGCATGGGTGGGTTTTGTGATGGGGACTAGGTGTATTGTGTTTCTTGTCCCTAGTTTATGAATGGTTGTAATATTCCTAAAATTTAGCTTTTAGCTAAATGGAATATTATAGATTATTTTGTCACTAGGTAGGTGAATAAATGGCTAGGGAGGCACATAAATCTCCTTAGCAGTAATAAAAACACTTCAAGTGTGAAAGGAGACCTTCTAAGCAGCTAAATAAATCACCTTTGAGTATGAACAGGGGTTGGATCATGTTGAATAGGTCAAATTTGACCAAAATCAACAGCGTTGTTATGGAGGAGTGGAAATTAAATGAGGAATAACGTACTTTTGGAGGCAAATCAATTGCATGGAGGTAGTGACCTAATTGAGTGGGGCCAAGGGTAAGAAATTTCATAAATTATATAAGGAAGTGGATGGCAGCAATATCGGTTATGTTTTGGATTATTATTTTGTATGTGGTCTATTTAGACTTCTTGCATTCTTCAGTTGTTTAGTTGAGATTGTTGTGTTGTTTAGCATCGGGTGTTTCCGATTGGGAATCCCATCTCTTTCCTTGAGAGGCCTCTTGGAGGAGAATTTCACTTCATCTCCACACTTAGGCTTAATTCCAAGCTATATATTTCTTCGTCAATGCAATTTATGCAGAATATTGTGTTGTGTTGCAGGGTGCAGCAGCGGAGGATCATTTTGGGTGTCTTCAGAGCTAGTTTTGCAGTGGAGGATGGTTTCCATCCATTGAAAGGCTTGTAAAGAAGCCCCTTGAGCTTTATTGACACATTTAGCGGCAGTTTGAGGATTATTTATCCCCTATAGCGCAGTTTCAGCCCAGATCTATGTTATTTTAGGGAGGAGTTGTAGGGGTGGTTGCAGTGGTTGTTTTGAGAAGTGATTTCTTCAGTGGAGGAGCCAATATTTCATCCGGGGGGTCTATTGGAGAAGATTTGCAGTTTTCTGCATCAGCTTCAGCCATATTTTCTCATTTATGTTGTTGTAGCATACCTTCAGCCCTAGGGTTGTAGCTTACATTGGCACATAGTGTGCATTTTCCAGAAACCCTCTTGGGTTGTCTTGCAAAGCTGATCTATATGTCTAGAATCTATTGGGGCCTATATCAGTATTTTTACATCATTGTATCATCTCCAACTATAGTTATGCATAATATGACTACGTTGTAGCAGCTCTCCGGCATTTTGTATTGCATCATCATCTCACTTTTGATAGTGTTTATGTACTATAGGCTTGTGCGATCACATTCTATGGTTTTTGCCTCATTGTTTTGTACTTATTTGCTGCATATATGATCAATAATATGGCTCTATATTGGTCTCATGGTTTCATGTGTTAAATATTTTCTATTTTTTTCATTTTATGCACTATCTTCCTGCTTTTCCCATTCGGGAATATTACAGTGGTATCAGATCATAATCTTGGCTCAGCATGTGTATTCAGCCAATATGTCACTATAAGGAGAAGCTTCTCACAAGAAGAGGAGATGTATAGAGGAAAAAAAGATAAGACTCCATTATTTGGAGAAAGGGAGAAAGAGGGGCTCTCAAATCTTATTTTTCAAACTATGCAGAGCATTCATGAAGATATCAAGAAGATGATAAGGGAGATGTGTAGAGAATCTCCAAAGGGGTTAGAATATGAAGAAAACCCTAGATTTTTACATGATGGGTGTGAGCATTCAGCCACACATTCTAATCCACAGTGCAATAATATGCCCATATTTACTGTAAGAGAGATGGGGGAAGAAGGTGCACCAAAGGAGGAGACTTTGAGTGCCTATCTTCAGGAGTATGAATCTCAATCTTGGAGATTCAAGGAGCACTTGAAATTCCAAGGGTTTTTACAACTCGAGGAGGAAAGAAGACCCAGAAATCACAACAAAAGCAGAAGAGGTAGATTCTTTCTGCCAAATTTTGATGGGTCCTCCACATGCACAGCCAAGGATTGGATAGATCAGCTAGACTCATATTTGCATCTACATCAAGTTTCAGAAAGGGAAGCCATTAGGATAGCAGCGCTGCATCTTGAAGGTAAGGCTCATACTTGGTGGTTTTATGAATCCTCTTCATTTAATCATGCAAATATAGCTACTAATGAAGGATTCACTAAGAGATTAGTGAAGATATTTGATGTAAAACAATCTGAAACATCTTTGATTGAGCTAGAAAAACATAAACATTCAAAACCTTTGCATGAGTTGGAAAGATCCATTGCACCAACTCCACTTCAAAATTCTATTAAGGGTGATAAAAACTTGTATGATACCTTGCAAAGGGCAAGATCCCCATTGCAAGAAGAGCTTTCTTCTCAAAAGGAAGACATGGAGATTCCTCCTTCAAAGGAAGACCAAGATCTAGGGTCTCTCATTGTTGATGTGGTACTCTCAAATATTTATGAGGAGGAAGAGTAGAAAGGAAGTAACAGCATTGTCACTTTGGGAGGAGAACCATCACCACATGGATATGGGCATGAAGCTATTGCTTCAATTAGAGGAGCTTTTGCATCTTTGCAAAAATTTCCCAAGGAGAAGCATGTGACAGTAGTGATGGGCAGTAACACCTTGATCAAAGGAGGAGAAGAAAAGGTGGATTGGCATCAAAGGATGGGGAGCATGCACCCTTGTATATTTCAAGGAGTTTATGTACAGAAGAAGAAGACTGATTTCGGAAGTGAAGGGAGGGACAAATCAGTCCAATCACCTATACAGTCTACTTCATATTTTGATGTCTCTTTACATGGAGGAATTCCACCAGGAAGACCCCCTGATTGGAAGATGAATAAAGAGTTCTCTCAACATGGTGCAGCATTGATATATTTGGCTAGGGAAGGAGCCTTGGGAGGAGCTAGCACAGTGCAGAGAACCTTTTATGGGTTCCAAGGAGAAGTGAGCACTTTTCTGATATGGACATTGCTATCTCCCACTCAGCTATTTGCACTGAAAGATGATGATTCAGAAATCTATGATGACATGAGCATGGTGTCAAAGGGATAATCCATAACCTTGGGGAAACAAATGATACTCCCACACATGAGGAAGATTTTTGAATATGACAAGAGGTTACTGACACTCTTGTATGCATTGGCCAAACTATGGAAGTTTTGGAGGAGGGATACCTTTCAAGAGGAGGTTGAATTCCATGTAACATTACTCCAACATGTGGCTTTGGAATTGATCATGTCAAAGAGGAGAGTTATGATGTGACAGATACTTCATTTCAGATTTCTACAGCGCCTTCATTGTTGGGAAGCCTAGATCGATATTGGGAGTCCCAACTATTGGTCTAATATTCCAAGAACCTCTTCACATGTAAGGTTCTTGATGGGAAAGTGATAGATGGGAGGTATAGAGTGGTTTATGGAGTCATTTATTTCCATGATCAGATCTACTTGACTAGAGACTCAAAGCTCAACGATAAACTACTACATGCAGCCTATGAGATTTTGATTTTCAATCCCACTGGTTTCATTAGAACATACCATACTATCTTGGAGGGATTCATGTAGGAAGACTTCAAAGACGAGATGCACTATCATATGAGGAAGTGCATAGATTTTTTGGAGGGTGAGGAGAAACATAACTCTTGGGAAGAGTTATCATCACCACCTCCTTACTCATTGGGTTTGAAAGGGAGCTCATCCAAGAGCTACCTCACTAATTTAAACCAAATGTATGGTAAGGATTGTATTTATGAGCATCATGATATATTTACTATGTGCTGGCATTTTCTTACCACTCATGTGCAGGGAATTTCTCCAAGAGGGGGCACTCTTTCTTATTGGCTTCATGGGCTACTTGGGGCCATGAGAAATGATGATGTTCACCATTCCATAGAATATTTTAGGGAGATGATGTATTATTCTTGGTGTGCTTCATTGACACCAGACTTCATACACCTTTTCCAGGCATCCAAGAAGAATGGGGCAGCAAACAAGTGGTGGGGGAAACACTTGTTATATCTTATTCTATGGCAGAGCAAAACTGCGATGGTTGCACATGAGGGACCATTATCCTTCTCCTTTAATAGACATGGAAGCTAGCATGACTTTTATTGTGATTCCATATGTTGATGATGTTCTTATATTTGTTGGGAACATGATTGGAGGGAAGGAACATTGGTTTGATGTGTCCATGGGGAATGAAATTTTCCACACCATTTATGCTTCATGATTCAAGGGGAGAATGGGAGATGATATGGCCACTACAGTAGATCAATTGTTTCCTTATGAGGTGGGCCATATGATTGTTTGGAGTGCTTGGGATATGCCTCTCAAGAACATTTGGGAGGAACTTGGCTATGAATTACCATGCTGGAAAGTGATTCATTTCATTAGGATGATAGCATGGAGATGGGAGTCCCTCTTTGGGAATGAGACCCCTTATGCTTGTCATTAATCCTACCTTGAAGAGGCCATTGGATAGCAAGGAGGATCCCATATAGACCTTCCATTTTCTCATGATGAGAGCCATTTGGTTTATCCACCAAAGGCCAACTTTCTCATTTGGGAGGAACCATTGGGAAACAGAATTATTATAGAATATCTGAAGCAATGGTGGGGACTATTGATGAGGAGGCCACAAGAGGAGGAGGGGAGGAACTTTTCTCCACCTTTACAGTTTCTTGAGTACAAGCAACATTTTGGAGGGGAGGACTGTAATATTCCTAAATTTTAGCTTTTATCTAAATGGAATATTATAGATTATTTTGTCACTAGGTAGGTGAATGAATGGGTAGGGAGGCACATAAATCTCCTTAGCAGTAATAAAAACACTTCAAGTGTGAAAGGAGACCTTCTAAGCAGCTAAATAAAGAACCTTTGAGTATGAACAGGGGTTGGATCATGTTGAATAGGTCAACTTTGACCAAATCAACAACGTTGTTATGGAGGAGTGGACATTAAATGAGGAATAACATAGTTTTGGAGGGAGATCAATTGCATGGAGGTAGTGACCTAATTGAGTGGGGCCAAAGGTAATAAAGCTCATAACTTATATAAGGAAGAGGATGGCAGCAATAATGGTTATGTTTTGGATTATTATTTTGTATGTGGTCTATTTAGACTTCTTGCATTATTCAGTTGTTTAGTTGACATTGTTGTTTTTTTTAGCACTGGGTGTTCCTGAACGGGAATCCCATATCTTTCCTTGAGAGGCCTCTTGGAGGAGAATTGCACTTCATCTTCACACTCAGGCTTAAGGCCAAGCTACATCTTTCTTCATCATCATATTTTCTATAGAATATTGTGTTGTGTTGCAAGGTGCAGCAGTGGAGGATCATTTTGGGTGTCTTTAGAGCTAGTTTTGCAGTGGAGGAGGGTTTCCATCCATTGGAAGGCCTGTAAAGAAGCCCCTTGAGATTTATTGACACATTTATCAGTAGGATAAGGAGCATTCATCTCCTATAGCGCAGTTTCAGCCCAGATCTACGTTATTTTAGGGAGGAGTTGCAGAGGTGGTTGCAGTGGTTGTTTTGAGAGGTGATTTCTTTAGTGGAGGAGCCAATCTTTCATACGGAGGGTCTATTGGAGAAGATCTGTAGTTTTCTACATTAGCTTCAACCATATCTTATCATTTCTATTGTTGCATCATACCTTCAGCCCTAGGGCTGCAGCGTACATTGGCACATTGTGTGCATTTTCCGGAAACCCTCTTAGGTTGTCTTGGAAATTTGATCTAGTGCCCAGATATGTATGTCTAGAATATATTGGGGCCTATATCAGTATTTTTTCATAATTTTGTCATCTCCAGTTGTAGTTATTCATAATATGACTGCGTTGTAGCAGCTCTCCGGCATTTTTTATTGTAGCACCATCTCACTTTTGATAGTGTTTATGTACTGGAGGCTTGTGTGATCACATTCTATGGTTTGTGCCTCATTTTTTTGTACTTATTTGCTAAATATATGATCAATAATATGGCTCTATATTGGTCTCATGGTTTCATGTGTTAAATATTTGGTGTTGCTTTCATTTTATGGACTATATTCCTACTTTTTCCATTTGGGAATATTACAATGGTTGTTGGGGGGGAGCTCTTTCGTCAGCATGTTTAGCTACGTACTGGGTCCCCTAAGCTGGAGGATATGGTCCTCCCTACTGATGGTGGTATGAAGACGCCCTATAGGTCAAATTTTGCGAAGGTGTAAAATGACTCTGGTAGCCAAGTTACGGGATGTTCTGGTTAGAATCATACATGTAACTGGGGTATTGAAAATTGCTTCTTAGGTGATTTTGGGTCAATGACCCAATCAAATCGCCTGTGGATTTCGACACGCCTGGAAATTATTTGTAAGTTTGCAGGCACAAGGCATTAGGTAGGATATTTAAAATATATCCTGACTACGTATAGATCAGTTCGAGCTGTTGGGCCTTACTGATGGCATCCTCTTCATATATGGGCTTTTGCATTTCCACATCTTTTGAAATCTCTGCGGTGAGAGTTTTTAGGAACAAGTCTAAAAAAACTTGATCGTCGAGTTTGGCTTTGCACAAAATACGACGCCACCACCATTCATGGAGATGGTCTGAGATATGGACGGTGGGTGTCTTCCTAAAGTGGGTCAGTAATTCCGTTCCAAAATCATGGTGGATGGGTAACTGAAAATAGGTTAAGAACGCAGTAGTGAGGGCGCTAAACACTCCATGTGTAGCATATGGTTTCTCCACATACCATTTCGTGACTATTCTGATTAGGGTGCGTTGAAATAGTCTCATTTGAATAGTATCATCAATGATGTTGTTCGAAGAACACCACAAGTGGAAATTCATAACATGATTTCCAGGGTCTTCCACTTTCTTCCCTTCGAACTTTGGAATATCTGAAGGGAGCTTCGTGGGCATGGGTGCCCATGTAGGGTTGTGTGTAATGGGGTCATTTTTCAACTTGTTTAAATCTGGTAAGTTTAACGAAGGTAAGAAAGGTGATTGTGAATTGGTAGCCATTGCTCCCTGTGAAAACATAGTGTTATGGTTAGGTATAGGGTTTGTATGCAACATAACCTATTGTGAGTTCACCTGGCTTCCCGAATGGGTAGCGCTCCTATGTCCCCTAAGGGTTGTGGGAGGAGTGGTATGTGGTGTGGTTTTGGGTGACCGAATAGGATTCCCAACCAATGATGCCCCAATAAAGGATGAACCAATAAGGGTGGTAGTGTTCCATCTTTGATGCCTAAATGACGAAAGACCTGGAACCCCTCCCGGTAATGGGGGGAGGTCCAAAAGATGTCTAGATCGACGAGTTCCCATTGGGTCCATTCTAGCATCGACTAGGTATGGTTTTGGAAATATTTGAAAGGATAGAGATTATAATGAAAGAAAAAATTTGATCACATACATAAAAAAAGCGAAAAAGAAAGATAAATTTTCCCTTTAGATTAATCCTATGTGACGAGTCAATCAAAAAATATGGTTTTTTTTGTTTTTTGCGTATGATACTCAAATCCTAGAATACCTAATCGTCCTCATATGCTTAAATTTAATTGGGCCTTGACAATATATCTTGTGAATGCTGGCACAACGTCTCGAAATAACTAGTGACACCCCCAGTGAACCGAAGAAAATTGACCAAGGTAAGGGTAGAGGATCTAGTGTTGCCTGCACCGTCACCTTTAGGGAAGGATGCCCTAGTTTTGGCCACTAAGTACCATCGTCCCACATGAGTGTTCGAGTCTTAAGCTTCCTGGTAATTCAGCTACCAGTACTAAGTATTATACAGGTCACGTAGCCCCGAATAATACTGCACGCACTGGGCCTAAGCTTAACCCCCTCTGACTCGAGTCTATGTGGCGCTTAGGTTTTCTTTGTCGTGGGCACATAGACATATTTAAAATTTCCCTAAAAATTCAACTTATATGTATCAAGATGTAAACTGACCAAGGCAGCTTATTGGATGCCTACCCCCTTGGTCATAACTTAAACTATAAATTCTCTAGTGGCCCCTGTGAGGAGAGTTTAATGAGTTTATTTAAGTTAGTTTTAGGTGGCTTTGATTCACTTAGGGTGTGAATTTGTGTGAGAAAAAGGTGAAAAATCGCATTTTTTTAACATGTTGATATGCAGTGATCCTTTTCAAAATCCCCTATTAAACTACGTTTGGTTGTTCCTTGCTCAAAAGCAAAACATGTGAGGATATGGGCCACTTACAATGTTGCCTAGTTAATCTAAATGATCAACTATAGGGAGATGGTAAATTATCAGCAGAGAGTGTTCATATGCTTTCCTAGGATCACCCAAGGATGCAAAGGTAGGAGAGATTACTTGCTCTCTAAGGATAATTAGATCCTAGTCCCGAATCTTAGTGCCAAAAATTGAACTAAAATTAATGACTTTAAACTAGTAAAATGAAAAATATTTAGCTAAGCATGTGTGGACTAGGGCCACTTTCTTTGGCTAATACCTATGTGTTTTTTGGAGTCTAAATTTGAAAAACATAAATTATTTCAGAATGCAAGTTAATTGCCCCCTACTTAAACTATGTGCTCGCTTTTCTAAAATAAACTTGAAATTTTAAAACTAACACCTAACTATTGAAATTTAGCCAAGAGTGAGTCTTAACAAGTCATGGGACACCTCACATAGTGCTAGCAGATTTCTTATGGGCTTCCAGTCACTTTACAAACAGGAAATGAAGGGAAATAGCAGAATTTTTCAACCTCTGGTTTCCACGCGCAAAAGGCTCACACAGGCACGAAGTCTGTGCGCAGGTCATTTCTGAATGCGTGCGATTGGGCACATCTATCTGTGAAAAACCTGCATGATTTTCCTGAAAAAAAAATTGGATCTTTTGATCTTCGGCCTCTCACTAAGAGTGAATAGGCAGAGAAGAAGAGAAAAGGGGCAGTTCAAGCCAAACTCCAGAGCAAAGAAATAGGTCTCTGCAAAAGGCACAACCACATTGAATAGGAAGTAAAATCAGTGGAGTCGCCAATCCTGTGTTGGTGGATTTGGTACACAAGTGTACCAATCCATACTTTCTTAAGAGGAGTGGTTGCTTCCTCTAAATTTCTTGGTCACAAACAGATAATCAAGGGAGTCAGCAGGTTAGTGAACGTGCTAAGAAATAAAACATACTAGATAATTAAATAGCATGTATATGTAGAAAGAAAACCAAAATTAAACTAAACAAATAACACAAAAGCTCTAAATAGATTCAAACAGCTTAAATAATACGAACAGTAGTGCTTATGTCTCCTCTTATTGAGTGCTATTAGGAATAAAGGATGAAATGTTTACCCACTTTCCAAGAGTCCCTTAGAACTATGGAGTTCTAAGACCCAATGCAAGGATGTCTTTACTTTTGAGCTACCTTGGCTCAAAGTCCCTCTCTCTACTCCGAAGGATTGGAGTTGTTGGATGGTCAACAACTGAATCCCCTATATCTCTCCTCCATATCACGCATTGCTATATTGCTTGGGGAAATTTTGGCCAGCATAACAATGTTTTCTCCCTTTGTTCATCTCTTGGTGGCCTTTTATAGAAGAATTCAAACTCTCCTTCCCTCTCTTGGTACATTGATGGATAGTCACCCAAGAGAGGAGAATGATTCCATTGTGTGCCACATTACTCCATTGTGTGCTCCCTTGAGGTCCTAAGGAGGCTTGGGCAGCTGTCCTTAGGTGGCCTCGAGTGTGGGATCAATTTCTTGGAGTGTTCTTTGTGGTCCTGGAAAGTGACTTCTACCACTCTCAGGTCTGCGTGGCTTTTTCAGGGAAACTCGTGCAAAGGCACTCCTATCAAATAAAAATGCACATGGAGGTGCATTCTGCTAGTTTCTTCAGTGTGCAATTTGATTTTTCTTCTAGACCTTAGAGATTTTTTAAATTCTTCAAATTCTCTAATTGTGCCTCAGCCTTGTAAATCCTTCTGCCTGAAATTTAATAATGCCATCTTTTCCTATCTAATTTTCCAGTGATAACAGTGGTCAATCAGTTAACTGATAATTCTCTATAAATGTTTGTTTCATGTCAGTTCTAAGGAAGGCCCAGTTGAGATTGAGGTTAAAGGGAATATAACTATTAGTTGTATAGTTAGAAAATTGTACAGATCATGCATGAGGTCACCATGATGCCCTGAAGGAACTATGAAATCAATTCATGTGAATTTTCTTATTAATAAGGACACAATTCCTCCAGGAATGCGTAATCAAGGTTTCTCAGACAGAGGCTGAGAATTGGTTAAGTATTGGATCGATTTTGCCTAGATCAAAATGAGACAATCAGTAGAGTGCAGAGGTTTCTCAATGAGGGAAATAGCTTTGTATTGTTTCATGATATTGAATTTATGCAATATTAATATAGTGGGGTTTTTAGATACATCTTGTGTTGTGTGATTGATAATTTCTTTCTCTTACTTGTTATATTATTGTGTGATCGAATTTGGTTTCCGCAATTTGTAGAAGGATTCAGTATTTTGTTTTAGTACATTAAAATATCAGTTGAATCCCTTCTGATAATTTCCACACGTATGATCATTGCAATGGGGGGTTCAAGGTCGATTTCGGGGGTAGCTCCCCCAAAGCTTAAAATAGATGAAAATTTACCTTGTAAAATATTGTAATTTCATAGTCCATATGGATCGTTAATTAGGCGGATGCTCTGATGGTAAAAGTTATGTTAATTTAGGGTTTTTTCCTGTAGAAGGCAATCCTCAATTTATATGATGGTATTGTATGGTGGTTGTGTGAGAGTATTCTGAGCGAGGAAGAGATAGGATATTGTGTGAGAGAAAAGAGGAAATTACAGTAGATTTTTTATAGGTTCTATATCCTCATTTTGTTGGATAATATAAAAGGAAGGATTGGTTATTTCTCCATGAACATAGCCCAAATTAGGTGAACCACGTATATATGTGTCTCTCTTGTTTTATTTTTTTCTGTGTTTGTATTTCCGCAATATTTTGTGTCCCATTGCTCTGTAATATATAATTTTATAACATGTCGCAGTCGTTTTGGTTGTGGGATCCAGGGATTTGGTTGGTTGATTGGACAATGTTTTGTGATGAGTGGGATCAGGACAGATGACGAACTATCTAACACTTGGTTCAACATGCGGGGGAGTGTTGAGGCCTTTGTTGCATGGAAAGCCTCGTTTTCATTATTGCTGCTACGAATCAGGGTGATGTTACTTTTTTAGATTGTTCTATGTTGTTTCAATTACTTCATCCCAAATAAATTCTTCATTAACAAATGCATCCAATTATTAACAAGGTTTCCAATCATAAGTAGTAATTGAAGATAGAAAAATATAAGAACTAACAAAGGATACAATTTCAAAACCATAAGAGACAACAGATTGGTCAAACACCAAGGGAAAACCAACTATGGTGAAAACCCTTTGAAATCTTCTTCTTATTAGATATTCATAAAAAGTTTCAACAAAGAGTACATTGAGCCAAATACATAAACTTCCTGTAGACATTTACCCAATACAAAATTAGATGCATACTTTCCAAATTATAGTAAAGTAGAGAGAAACCATCCAACCATCATAAAATTGTAGTCAAATATGGTCAACTTTCAAACCCTAGCTTAGAAACCTAGTTGCACTAATCAAGATATGTTGTGCACGACTGTAACTTGCCAGTCACTCCATGAGACACTTTATGTGATTAGTTTTTCACTCCCAGGAGAATTGTCAGCATACAATTGAGGATAAATTGGCCCAGGTCTGTTTCAGACCCCCAGTCACACCCTTAAAGGGGTTTTGTGTGTGCCTCTACCTTCCCAGTTTCACTAAGGAACACTCAGTGCGTGTGACAGGGGACAAAACCCTCCATATCTTACTCAAGGCCTCAGTCGCTTAATTCAAGCTACTGTGTGTGTGAATTTGACTTCCTAGTTGCACTGAGGAACATTTTGATTGTGCGACCAAGGATGAAAATTCCCAATGACGTGTGTGCAACAAAGAAATAGAAACCCTAGATGCGTATGAGCCTCGAACCTGTAGGATCATACCCTTGTCTGAACTTCCCCTATTATACTTGTGTGAACCAAGACAATAGAAGAGAAGAAGAGATTGTGTGATGAGTGTTTCTGAATGAACTTGAGGTCTCTTCTATTTATATGTTTCCATGGGGGTCCACTTGATGCTGAGGTCGACCTATCCAATTGTACATGTGCATAAGTTCGACCTAATCCAATATACATGAGTGGGTACATGTAATATCCCTTTTCAGGGATATCTCTAAAACATAGGCAACTCTAACCAGAGATGGACTGGGAGGGCATTTATCAGATATTTCACCTCTGGAAAGAGGCTGAGATCTAGAGGTTATATGGCCCTTTCCAAACTTTTTCTAAGAGTTTGGGGAAAAACACAACAAGTGGTACAGAAATCTAAATGTAATGGGAAGAGATAACAGATTGCAGACATACAATAGCATGCACAGACACTCAAGAAATAAGAGAACACTGAGCCATTTTATTAATCTGATAAATATAGACGAGTACAATAGGTGATCAAGCGATAGCACCTAAAGTTTCACAAGGCAAGTTAAGATCTATTCTCAGAATGCTGCATGGAATGACTGCGTTTCAGATCTTCGTTCCAGCTGCTGAAAAACGGTTGTGTCGCTGCCTAGCAATACCTCCCTGCGGATCTGTGCTTTCCTCCCAATGATCATGGCGCCTCTATCTGTGATCTTCAATATTATGTTCACCCGCCGATTTATAAATCCTCAATAGACCAAGATCCTCCACGAATACCCACTGGATATTTCCCCAATATGGACTTCGCAGTCAATAAACGCACTGCTCCTCCACAGATGCTGCACAATCAATAGACGCGCTGCTCCTCCATCAATACAGCGGATCGATCTTCCTATAAAGACACTGACGGGACTTCCTCACCCGAGCAGGCACTCGAAGTCCCCTGGGGCTAAGGGCGAGATCTCCGAATGGAGACACTCAATGTGATAAACAGCGTTGCAGACAAGCTAAACAGCTAGCGTGCTCCAAGTCGCAATGACCAGATTCAAATGCATAAATTCTCCCATGTTGTCAGAATGAGAAAATTTTCTTCTTTATATAGCATTGGCCACTCTCGAATCCTACGGCCGCCTCAACCCACGATACCACGGTAATATCACTTTACTGCGTGTGCCTCCACCCACGATACCATGGTAATACCCCTTTGCTACATGCCCAATTCAACCCCCCCTTAATTACCACGTGCGTCTTATTTTAGAGTGAGTCGTGGTCCCTTTACTCATGTTTATTCATAAGCTAACTACTTAAAGCAAAATTGACCAAAATTGAATATTCCAATTAGCCATTGCTAATTGGGAATATTACAATCTCCCCCGACAGAATGTTGCTTGTCCCCAAGCAACTGTAGTGATGGATGCTGCAAGATTTTCTCATTCTCCCAAGTTGCATCCTCATCCGGCAAATTCTTCCACCTCACCAAGAACTCCCGGATTGTTCTGTTCCGTAGTTGCCTTTCCCTGGTATCAATAATTGCCTCGGGCTGTAATACCAAATGCCCTTCATCATCTGTAGGGGGCAGCTCCTTTGTCACTATCACCTACTACCCAAATTCCTTCTTCAAACATGAAACGTGGAAAATATTATGAATATTGATGCCTTGGGGTAGCTCCAACGCATACGCAACCTGTCCCACTCTGTGTATCACCCTGTATGGTCCATAAAAACGAGGCTTGAGCTTCTCAGCTCTGTTCTGTTTCAATGATGACTGTCGGTATGGTTGTAAACGTAGGTAGACCAAGTCTCCTACCTCAAACTATCTTACCATCCGACCCCTGTTGGCATACTGCTTCTGCTGGTTCTGCATTGTAGCCATGTTATCCTTGAGAGCACGGAGAATGTCCTGACTCTCCTAGATCCAATCTTTGGCTCTCGGAGCCTTGCTAGCACCCAAAATCATATCAAAAAAAGATAAAGAATGGTACCCATACAAAGAATATAACGGTGTCATACCGATGGACATGTGATATGTGTTGTTGTAACAGTACTCCCCCAAATGCAGCCACTTCAGCCACGCTCTCTGCTACCCACTAACATAGTTATGCAAGTAGCCTTCCAGCCACTTGTTAACTATCTCTGTCTTCCTGTTTGTCTGTGGGTGATAGCTAGTGCTCGGTGTCAGCTCTGTCCCTACCAGCCAAAAAATCTCCTGCCAGAATCCGCCCATAAAGCGACTGTCCCTGTCACCGATGATGGCCTTGGGAAGACCATGCAACCTGAAAATCTCTCTGAAGAACAGCTCTTCCACCTGTGTTTTTGTATAGTGTGCGGATACGGCGAAAAAAATGTGCATACTTCGTTAGCCGATCAATGACAATGTAGATACAGTCCTTGCCCTACACCGTGGGCAACCCTGTGATGAAATCCATCGAAATTCTCTCCCATTTCCCTTCCGGGATGGGAAGAGGTTGTAACAAGCCTGCGGGATGGTTCATCTCCCCCTTGTTCCTCTGGCAAACTTCGCACTCCCTGATATGATGGAGCATGTCCTCCTTGAGGCCTTTCCATGAGAACCTCTCTCTAATATCCCGGTAGGTTTTGGTAAACCCCTAATGTCTGGACAATGGTGAGTCATGAGATGACTGAAGTATCTTCTTCTTGAGTTGGGAGCCCTCCGTCAAGAAGATCCTATCTCTATAGTAGATGATCTCATCTATCACCCTATATCTGTCATCTGTCACCTGACTATCCAGGCCCTCACAAGAAAATCTATCCTTGGAGTATTCCACCAAGAGTCGAGCCTTCCAATCTATATCCAAGCTCATCAGAGACAATGTAGCTGGCCTACGTGAAAGTGCATCGGCTACCACATTATTCTTCCCTTTGACATATTCAATGTCAAAGTCATAAGCATGGATCTTGGTAATCCACTTTTGCTGCCTCTCCTATAGCTTTTTCTGCTCCAAAAAGAACCTGAGGCTGTTGTGATCAGTCCTTACCCGAAACCTATTTCCCACTAAGTACTGCCGAAATTTGGCCAATGCATGCATAATGGCCAACATCTCCTTGTCGTATATAGGATACAACCGCTCATGAGGAAGTATTTTCCTGCTCTCAAAGGCTATAGGGTGGCCTCCCTACATTAAGACTGCGCTGATCCCCTCTCCTAACGCATCACACTCCAAAACAAAAGGTTGCGTAAAATTTTGCAACGCAAGCACTGGACAGCTACTCATAACCTCCTTGAGCCTGTCAAAAGCCCACTGCGCTGTATGCGACCAACTGAATGCCCCCTTCTTTGTCAAATATATAAGGGGTACCGCAAGCTGAGAGAAAATCTTGATGAACTCCCTATAATATGTGTAGATGCCAATAAATCCTCGAAGTTTCGTCACATTTCTCGGCTTTGGCCAGTCTCTGATGGCCCTGATCTTCTCCTCGTTGACCCTCACTCCATCCACTCCTATGATGTGTCCCAAATACAACATCTTCGCCATCCCAAACTCACACTTGGAGAGCTTAGCATAGAACTGTTGCTCCTCCAAGATATGCAATATTGCCTCTATGTGCTGGAGATGCTCCTCCCAAGTCCTGCTATATATCAATATATCATCGAAAAATACCAACACAAACTTCCTCAGATTACTACGGAAGATATGTTTCATGCATGACTGGAAAGTAGCTAGGGCATTGGTTAGCCCAAAAGGCATAACCAAAAACTCAAAGTGGCCGTAATGGCACCTGAAAGCGGTCTTGGGAATGTCCTGTTCCCTCACGGGAATCTGGTGGTACCCGGATCTCAAATCGATCTTTAAGAAGAATTGGGTTCCTCTCAGCTCATCCATCAGCTCTTCAATCCGTGGTATGGGGTACCTATTCTTCAGGGTCTTCTTATTTAGGGCCCTATAATCAATGCACATTCTCAATGTGTCGTCCTTCTTCTTCACCAACACCACCGAAGAAGAAAAAGGAGTGGTGCTAGGCCGAATATGTCCAAGAGCCAACAACTCCTGGATGGCCCACTCAATCTCATCCCGATAGGACTTGGGGTGCCTATAGGGTGTGGTAATAATGGCCTAGATGCCCTGTTCTAACTCAATAGTGTGCTCAAACCCCTGGTCTGGTGGCTGTCCCGGCGGTATCTCTCCAAATACCGTCTCATACCTATCGAGGATGGCTTATATATCTGGATGAAATTTCTACCTGGTAGCCTCTGCCATTGATGCCCGTAACTCCACTACCCATTCTATGTCTCCCTTCCGGAAGTCTGCCTCCATCCGGTGAGCTGAAACAGTCTCCAGTGGGTAAGTGTGCATCCCACGTATCTTCTCATGCTTCCCGATCTTCTTGTCATCCCATTCCATTTCCAAGGCTTCCCAATCTGTGGTGACTTTTCCCAAAGTAATCAACCACTGCACCCCAAATACCACATTGGTATCCAGTATGTTAACCATGAAAAATTGGTCGGTCACTATCTAACCTTCAAATTTCATAAAGGGTCCTTGTCCCCCATTATGTCTATCACTTCAAAATCTGCATAAGTTTTTACTCCTGCAATATCAACATCTATGTTCTCCAGCCTTCCAACTGAGATGATGTAATATTGATTCGGCATACACAAATATATTGGTGAAATGCTAGATTAGGCCTTCCAATACCTTCCCAATTATTCCTCATAAAAATGTTGACATCTAAGCTTAAGTCCAACATAGTATCCTTAATTTGGAATTTCACAATCTCGGCATCAATCTAGAATTATCTTCCAACTCTCCTTTTGTTCCTTCATACCCTCGTGAAATGCCTCTCCAATAGGTTGGAAGAGATGATCCCTTTCTCAGTTGATCCCTCCTTGATAGCAGATGTCATACTTTCCTGCAACTAGCCAAGCATCTGATCATTGTTCAGAAATTTGCAGAAATGGTTTGAACTATTATTCTATAGGTTGAGAATTGGATTGCGGTGGGTTCGGACTCTTTTCTTTTAGGGGTCTCGAATATTCTCCTTCTGACCACCCTCATGGTGTTAATTTGTTGAAATTTTTTACCGCTTCCTGTTGTTCAAGATCATACGAGCGCTTTGGTGAAGCTGGTCTTATAACTTGGGGTTGTTTTGTGGCTCCTATGCCAGCTCCAGTATTTTTCCCTCCACAACTGACTATGTTGATTTTTGAGAGGGGGATTTCTCTGGAAAACTTGGCTCCACATTAATTAAATTTTCTCCCCTCTAGCAATTTCGTTCTTCACATATCGAAATCAACTCTAGGCATTCCTTTGTTGCGTGTGTATTAACCCTGCATTGAGAGCACCAGAGTCTTCTGGGTAATAGGAACTCTTGTGCAACATTTCCTTCCTTATCACACTTATAACAACGAACCATGCCTCTACCACCTATCCTACCCCCCCTTTTTCCTCCTCCTCCTCATCCCCAAGGAGTTTCATTGATTCGGTAGGTCGTTTGGTCCAAACAATCAGCTAGGGCATCAAGTGCCCAACACTGGTCAGGATGGTGAGTTAGTGAAGTGTAGAATTCACAAAAGGTGTTTTTGGAAAATTCAAATATTTTTGTATAATTGGAAAGAGACGTGGGAGATACCCATATTCTTTGCATATTTCGCAATACTCGATTGGTGCGAGATTCTGTTGTCTTGGGAATGCGTGAAATTAGGTGTGGCTTGGATATAAACCTTGTGTTCCTATCTGCGCAACTCTTGTAGTGGGTGTAGTTTAAGATGGCCCTACCAAGGTGGGTGTAATATTTGGCCCCACAACCTTGGGCACTCCGTGGCAAGATGACTCTCTACAAGAAAATTAGTACACCATACATTCAGTTGCATAGGTTGTGTTGACTGTCGATCCTTCATATTTTTATTCAAATTCGCAATTTGGTGTTTCAGACCCAATATGGAAAGGTCACGGGTCATTGCTTCACCCCGGTACCCATGTGGATATCTGACCATAGCTTCAATCCATGTTTCTTTCTCCAAATAATCTTGCAGTGTATCAATTTTTTGCTAAGTTAATGGCGTACGGGTAACAGGCAATAATGCTTTTATAAACCAATATCGTTTATGATTTGGATCTACTAGGTAGCTCATCTTGAAAATTGCATCCTTGAATCTCTTCATTAACTCCCATGCAGTCTCTCCTTCTCATTTCTGAGGAACTCTTGCACAAGTTCTCATTTAACATCATCTATTGTTGGGTTTTGGTGTAGATCCAACCATTTAATAAAGCATCTCAAATCTATTTCTTTGAGAGTGGTTTGAAATTCAATTAAATTTGCAGCATCAGGTGTCTTGCAGGCCCTCCAAATGGCTTTGCACTGACACCAATGTTTTTTTCTACATCATCGTTCCCCTTACCAGAGTACTCGGGATATTTGGTAAATGATTCTGCCATATTTAACTAAAATTGAGAAAGAATTATAAATCCTTGTGACCCATGCTATAATGACCCTTGTAGATTCGTACTACTATTACTAATTCCACCGCCACTAGTACCAGCTTTGTTGGTAGAATGCACACTCTGAACTCTTATGAATTTTATTAATTTATACAAAAAATTATCATGGTTATGATATAGTTCTAGGGAAGGGTTGGGGGAGATACTACCTGAGCTATGAGGATGTGAATCATTGCTCACTTTGGATGCATCATTCTTCACAAATAATCTTCATTTGGAAAAGTTCATATCATCATCTCAGCCTTCCTTGGAGATTGTGTGGCCCACTCCATCCGATGGTTCCATTTCCATTGGCGAGAATGGGTCCATGTCACCCTCATGATTCTCAATCGCTATGGTCGTCGCTGCTTCTTTCAATGGACCAACTACCACTCCTTCTTCCTCCTCTGGACCTTTCAACATCGCTCCTTCTTAGCGTATTTTTTTCTGTCACCTATTAATTTCCTGCATAGCCCTCTCCCACCATTTCTCAGCTATCTACACTCTTCGTCATGCCCTCAGATCCCTAGCCTTCTTGAAATAATATGTGTCCATTTCCTAGAAATTCTCATGATTCCCCACTCAGTAGCATCCCTCCCATTAGCTCCTTCCCCTGGTACTAGCGGTTTAGGCTACCATGCCTAAGTTCTGGAACATCAAAAAGTTCTCCTCCACCATTAAAACCTTAATCCATAGAGGTATACCCTTTAGTATTTTCCCTCGTAACCCCGACATGAACACAACCTCAGCTTTAGAAACAGACTGATGACTCTCTACAGAAAACTCAATAATGTGTCCTTCTAGCATGGCTTGCATCCAGAAATCCAAAGCTCGCATCAGATCTATGTCAATTCGATGAAGCTTGACCAGATTTGTGTGATTCCAGGTATGACGAGATTAGTTTTTTCCACAAATATTTCCCTTTACTTGCACTCTTTGTAACCATTTATGGAGGTCCTTCAGAAATTTGCACTAGAAAATTTTGTACTGATCGCTAGGCAATTTTGCATATAATATATTTTCCTTCAACTTTTCCACACATTTTCGACGGACCTGAGCCTATTGAGAAAAAAACTGGTGTATTTGTTCATACCACCAATATTTTAGCTCCTTCTTAAGGATCTTCGATACAATATTCCAAACCCCTTTTAAAAATTTCAGGTCCCGGCAATGCAACCAATTGTTGGTGCAAAAATAATAGCTGGGTTAAGACCTCATATTCGGGCATAGGGGCCAACAAAGCTCCATTGTAGTCTAGAATAATGCCAACATTTTCACCTTACACAGAGTACGTAAGGACTCTCACCCGAGCTGTGTCGCGACCTTAGTTATATGGGGATCGGAATCCAATATCGGGAGAAATGAGATCAAGATGCAAAAAAAAAAAATCAAAGCTATATTAACCATAATCTTTATTGCAACAAATCATGAATACTCACAAAATAAATATTGTTCAGATACAAGCATATTAAAAAAAAATTAAAGAACCAAATAAACATTCAAGTATTGCAAAGTTATCCCATTAAATCCTCCTTCTCATTAACCCATGCATCAATCTCATTATATTAGGATCAAGGGCCTCTTTCTAGTATTACAGACTACAAAATAAAACAATACATAATCATATGAAACACAATCACAGTGCGGCTCAACTAGCTCCACAATAAAATTTCAGTATTACCTTCTAATCCTCTTCCTTTCCGCTCATCCTTCTTTCTCTTTTCTCGCCTGCCTAGACTTATAGTTCTTTCTCGGGGTCTTCTCCTTTTTCCTTGCTCGGTTGTTTCTGTTGCTTGGATGTCATTATTTCCTTGGTTTTGGTTTCTTCTTTTCGTCATTCCTCTGCAACTGTTAGTCCATGGTGAGTTCCTTCCTCCTTTTCGGTTGTCTCTCCCACAACTTCCCAACAGTTATCTCTGCAACCTGTCAACAACCCTCTAAATTATCATTTAAATTCCATAGTTCCTTAAAAATGAAGGCCCCAACACTGCAGATTGTAAATAAAATTCTAGGTTTGCTAGAAATTATAGTTTTAGGGTAAATATGGAAAATTAGGGTTTGATTTTAAACGTCTCTCTTTGGTCTCAAACTTTTTCTAGTTGTCACGTCATGGATGAAAAAGTGTAGGGATTTATGAAAAATTTCTTAGGCGATTGGAAAAATGAATTTTGCAGTTTGAAACCCTAAAATTTACATTTTTCAGTGAGCGCTATGAAAATATTTTGTAGCACCATGCTACAAAAATATTTCGTAGCGCCAGTTGTAGCCTTGCGATAGGTTAATTTCACTACAAAAAAGTTAGCATAATCTTATGTTTGGGTAAAAATACCTAATTAGACATGCCCCTAAAATTCACTAGCAATTTACACAAAAACATTTAGAAGGCCCTTTTCATAACCATGCCTTTGCATAATGAGCTCATAAATAGAGCCTTTGGACCTTTAAGGAAAGGTGCAAACTTGATGCTAACATATGGATCCAACGGGGATATTGTCTCTCGGGAGGCAATAAATAACACGTTGACCATGTTCCTAACCCATTGGGTTGCTCCCAACTCGAAGACTAACAAATCGACTTGCACCTGAAATCAAACTGTGACCAACAATCTAACCGAGTACAATCCTTATTGAAAACACTGACTGAAAAAATGAAAACCAAAATGCTAAAAAGGTGCTATGACTATGAACTTATTAAACAACACCCTACTCTAATCTATTGAATAATTTTTGAAATTAGGTAAAATAAAAAAATTCCAGTGAAGCCAATCAAGTAGCTGCTTAAATAATGTGGCCGCTTGACAGTGCTTCAACAAAATGAAAACTGAAAAATGTAAAATTTGTGGCAACTCATAATGGATATCTTTTTCAAAGTGAAAACAGGGTTGAACATTCAAGCTACAAAGGTCCTCCATATAAATAGCTCCAATATCATTAAAGTTATAGATTCCATATCTTCTTTGCTGCTCTTCAATGTATTCTGTAATTTGATCATCGTGGCTGAAATTTTCATGGATGCTTTCTATTTCAAATCCATAGTACAAAATAGAAATTTGCACACTCTTAATAAAAAATGGAATAAATATGTCTTTTCGTTATTGTTGAAAAGTAATTTGAAAAGTACGACTTTGATCTAAAAAAATTCTTTGAGCCTCTAAAACTTCAAGCTCTAAATCTCCTTAGCAAATTATTATAGAAACTAAATCTTAGCTTTTGAGTTACATTTACATGACTCTAAATAAGAGGACAAGAATGAAGAAAAATTATCGTCTACTTCATCATCATTATACCCATCGTTCCATTCTCTAAAAACTTGAATGGAAACAAAGTTCACCATTAACTCTGTCTTTTCCATCCATGTTTCTAAAAATATCATCAAAAAACATATTATAGACTTGTTGATGGTGTTGGACCTGCCAAAATTCAAGGGGTCTCCCCGATATCTGGTCCCAATTAGATCTCACACCATTTGGGATAGGATCCTCATCTGGAATATGGCTTGGTTGCCAAATTCTTAAATATTTGCCTTGGCTCTATCTGTCAACAAGAGAGAGCAATGCAATTTTGCCTTCGAAAAGTAAGAAGGTGTGCCTAGTGAGTGTTCGGTTACAAGTGTGTCAAATTTCTTCTACTATGGAGGGAAAGAGTAAAGTGAGCCTCTAAGAGAGAGCTAATAGTACCACCCTATTAGAGACACACGTAACCAATAAGGATCTCTCTAACATCTAGCGAAATAGTCCATAAAAGATGTGACGTCGTTATAGCAAATAAGTGAGAAATATTTGCTTACTATCCTACAAAATATTCCACAGGGATGGGACAGCAACAACAACCATTACAACACATTCTCCATAAGATAAGTACTAAAATTACCGAAATAGTTTAACTACTTTAGCATGGATGAAAGAAAACATGAAATACAAACATCTACATAATAGTCTTACAAATATTCATAATTCATGTATGAAGAATGTTTCGGCGATGAATAATTAAGTAAAATTTCCAAGATACATGTATACAATGAACACCACTAGCTCTAATGGTGGAGCATTGGAGCCAGTCTGAGCTCCTCAAAAGAACTAGTTTGTCTCTCTAATGCCTTGCAGGAGGAGCCAAGGTAAAAAATTTCATTGCTTAAACAATGAGGGTGTATATATAACCAATGAGGAGGTGATGCTTCACCTTCCTTGTGACTCTTCATCTACCCTCATGATTGTTTGGCTTCCTATTACTTTTCAACTTTACATGAATATTCATATTTTATACATCTCCTTTGGAATTCCACTTTACAATACAATTTGAAAACATAATTTACATTATCCACAATATGGTGTGGCATGTGAAAACTCATCACATGACACGATATGACACTACTGACATGGATTGCTTAATGATGAGGAAATTTCAAGCCACTCTTTTTACTCCTTGCTATGTGTCTGCTTGATAATGTTCTTCTATCCACCTATGTATGGCGTGATGGTAAGGAGTCTTCAATGATCTCAAGTCTTGAGTTGTGGTCGCAAACTGGTGTCTCTTTACTTTCTCTCGATTGATAAACTTGCATACTCAGCTACAAATATGTATTTCAACATGTTTCAATTCTCCATCTCCTTATTCATCATCTTTCCATGGCATGATAAGGTACCTTCATCTGTAATTCACTCATGATGAGACAACATTAGTCCAACAAACCCCTATTCTAAGATAGTTCATGTTGATCCATTAACTATGCCGAAACCAGGTAACATACTGGGAAAGGGGAACAGTGACTATGAAATTTCATATTTCAAGCAGTCAGGGGTGAAACTTGAGCCTTGAGACTGCACAATGCACAGTCCAGGTTAGGTTGAGTAAGACAATTGCACAATTTTGGAGGTTAGTGTGACAGGATGAGGGGATGGGCACTATATCAACCCATTCGCAATTTCAGGAGACAGGGGAGGTTGGGAAATTGTGTAGCTCAAGAGCCCAAGGGTTAAGCTTGAGGCTAGATATTATGCAATGTGTAGTTGAGGCCAGGCTGGGAAGATGGATTGCGTAATTTTGGAGGCCAAGGTCCTGACTTGAGCACTGGAACTACATAGTGCAGTAGTCCTGGGAGGCACTAATTGTGAATTGCGCAGTGTCAATAGAAAAGGGTCATATATAAAGGGTTGATACTGCGCAATTCATAGTTCAGGAAGGATAGATGAGGGTAAGTTGATTGGTCAGGAAGTTTTCATAAATTGACTAAATGCGAGATCAGTGAGGCTGATGTGAACAATGATAAGACTTTGGTTGTGATCACACACTTACAAAACTTGACAACACAAAAACGCAGATCATCCAATACAGATTAACAATTCATTTCCCTCAGTGCAACAACTTTACAACAATTTACGATAAGTGTGACACCAAAGATACACTTTGTGATGACCGTGACGACACTTGTGCGACAGTGCTTAAAACTTTGGGAATGAGTGTGAAAAATGTTTACATGGTTAGATCAACTCATTTACACAAAGGTAACCCCTTAAAACCACCAAAAAACTTCAATAAAACACAAGAAATGAGTTTCAATGTTTACAAAAGCAATGTACAAGACCAAGGAAGGCTCTAAAATTGAGCGTAGGCCACAATTTTGGAGGGTGTTGTTGCAGCGACAACAAGACATTATGGCTTTAGTAGGAAAACACTCAACCCACTTCCTACACTTTCCTTGGAATGAATCATAGTATAATCTTATAAATACATATTCATTCTTGAATTTAAGAATATTAGTAGTGTCACGAAAATTTGAGATATGTTTCAAATACAAACTTAAATCATCTCCATTAAACTTTGGACCACTCCTCAAAAATTATTCATCTTTAGGAAGAGGATTTGTAAAACTAGGAAGGTCTGTAAAATCCAAACATGCATACCTCAAAACAATAGGATTAGCATCCAAGTTCTTCATTGAATTGAGTGGAATCACCAGTAAATTCCTAAAGCTTTAAATTCTTCGGATAGTGGTGTCGACATTGAAGCTTTGAACTTTGGATTCTTGAAAATTGAGTCACCAGAGCAAATGTACAGCCAATGTTGTTATCCAACCTTCTATTTTCCCTCAGAAAGTAGATCTGATCATTAAAATGGTTCTGGGGAAGATATTCTTTCGTATCTCAAGTATGTTCGCCAAGATATTATCACTCAGAAATGTCCTCTTGGCTATAGGAGAGAAATTCCTAAGGTAACCATTCAAACCAATCTTACAAATTGAAGGCTAGCCCCTACAATCCAGAGAGGGTTCTCTCTGATAGTCTAATCACTAAATTAGTAACTAATTTTAGATTCACAAAATGTCTATATCTTCAATTGAGTTGTGTTGAAGTAGGGTTTTTTTGGGCATTAGGGAGATTTTCCATTGGAAAATGGAGTCAACAATATAGGGTTTATGGAAACTTACAAAAATAGTGGTTGTCTGATCAAGATTGACAAAGGAAAAGTAGATGGCACATCCTAGATCGTTGTAGTTGAAAGAGGAAAATAGAAGAACAACTCACTACATTAGGGAATAGAAAATGAATCCTAAAGTAGCTTTATAAGATAGGAGTGTAAATATTTGAATCTATGAGACAAAGCATAAAAAAAAAATCATGAATTATGTAACTTTTATTCTCATTCAAATATCAGAAGACATTACATTCAATTGATATTACAAAGAAGGAAACACTAAAACATGTAGAAAATATGGACTAATAGATACCATCACATGAATCTTTATGTCACTGATCAAAATCTTCTTGATATTGAAAAACTGAAAATTAATAAGACTCCCAACACACAGGCAATAGTAAACTTTTCATCAAAACCCAAAAAAAATTCCTCATTTCTCATGTAATATATAGGAAAAATACAATAAAGATAAGATCCACAAAGTATAAAAGTAATAAATTCATAATATTTACAATATCTGAAGATTTAATTAACAAAAATAAAAAAAATCATATTATCTTAGCTTCTTTCTATTATTTTGGAATAAGGATGAGTCATAGATGTATAATAGGATCAAGAACTTCTCACTCCTTTGTAGGATCAATATCTGGAACTGCAACATGTCTCCCTTCTTGGTAGAAAAATTGGTGCATGAACCTGTAAATTATGCTAAACCTATGCAACTTCCCTTCTAACTGCTTGCTCCTTTCAAGGATTTTTTCCCTTATGTTGACTCGCCCTTTAAAATTTACCATAACATATTGAAAATAACTTACTTTCATAAATTATAAAATCATTTAGGTTTTGTTCAGCAAAATTAGGGTTTTGAATATCTCCATGTCCTATAAAGAAAACTGATTATTTCTCCATGGCTTCTACATCCTGGGAAAGGAGGTTTAACTTATCTTGGCTTCTTATCATTCTTCTAGTATCTTTCAGTAGGTTTTTTTTGTATTTAGATTTTATTTCCCCTCTCTGTCATCTTTCTCTAGTTTCCTCTATTTTTGGGCATTCTTTCTTCTCTTTGAAGTCTACATAGTCTCTTAATCTTCATCAATATCTAAATCTATCTTATATCATCTGAGGGCTCGGATTAAACTGATGATCTCCTCTTTATTCTCTACCTGTCTACTAATTAGTCAAGATTAAACTGTCTGACTAATCTTTATTCACTACTCTACAACAATAAAATTGAAACTATACAAGTCAAGATTAAGCAGTTCAACTCATCATGGACTATGGCATTTATTGACACTCTGCCATAATCATCAGTAACATAGTGGCATTTGGACTTGCTCACTTTCATGTTTTATTTCTTTTTCTTTGGGGTATATTATTTTTTCTAAGTCCTTTGATCTTTCTTTTAGGACTTTTACCCTCTTTTTTATTTTCTATTTTTTTTTTTAAACAAAATATGGGAAAACAACTTGCAGAAAGCAAGGTATGTACATATTTTTACAAGGCTATCGAAATTCAATTCAAAATTATGAATCCTATATTTATAGGACCCTAACACACCCATTATGAGGATGTTTCCCTTTTTTTTTCAACTTGTATATTTGTATCTTTTGGGCTAACTTACGAGTCAGAGACACTAATTTTTTTACTCAGACACATATATTTTTTGGTATATATGAGAGAGATATTTTTTGTAGCTCTACATGGTGTCCCCTTTGTTTTTTTTTATGGATTATTCTATGTTGATGGACATCTATGTTTTCTATGTTTTTTGTTTTTTATGTATGATGGTTTATCCGAGATGCATTCCAGTTTATAATATTGTTAGCTATGTGATCAGCTGCTTGGTTTTTATTTCTTGGTACATGTGTGAATGTAATATGATCAAATTGTCAGCTTAATATTTTTTCACTCAAGTATTTTCTAAACAGATGTGAATTTCGTACCTCAAATGCTTGGTTTAACTATGACACCACTAACTGGGAATCAAGGTAGATGTTCATATGGCGTATGCCCTGGTTGAGGGCGTTGCACATAAGTCTGATGACAATGTCATATTCTGCCTGAGTGTTTTTCGTTGAGCCGACGCATACATCATTGGTGCAGAATGGCGATCAGTCAGGGTGGTAGTTGACCCAAGCAGCGGCTGCTAAACTCTGAGACCATTGTGATGCTCCATCGGTGAATCCAAAGTAATGTTTGGGTGGATAATCCCTTGTGACACTAGAGCGTATTTTGTGACAAGTATTTTGGTAAAAAATTTAAACTTTGTGGTCTGTGTGCTTTGACTCTAGGGGTGGGCCTTCTTGGCCCTTATGGGTAGAATTTTTTGAGGTAAAGTCTGTTGATAGGGTTGCTGAGGCATGTTCCGTCTGGATTTGTCAAGATATATGCCCCCTTGAGGAGACAATGTTTTATGATGTAGAGTCCTTTCCACAAAGTTTCAAACTTCCCTGGCCCTAGGGCTTCTTTTGTGACATTGTAGTGAAGGACTAACTCTCCCTCAATGAATGAACGAGGGTTTATGTGGCGGCCGAATGATGCTTTTACCAGTTTCTTGTGGGCCTCATTGTGTTGCAGCGACTTTCGTCAACAAACTCTAGTTCTACTAAAATTTGTTCTAGAGGTTGGGTATCATCGAGGAGTTCGATGGCAGCATGTAAATTCAGGATCTCACGTTCTATGGGAATCACAGATTCGACTCTGTATACCAAGTGGAAGGGGGTGAAACCAATGGATGTTTTCACGGCTGTGCGGTATGCCCAGATGGCGGAGAAAATCATGTGGTTCCCGTTGGTTTTATGGTTATTCACCATGTGTTGTAACATAGTTTTGAGGACTTTATTCATAGCTTCTACCTTACCATTGGATTGGGGGTAGTACGGTGAAGTGAATTCATGGGTGAATCTGAGATGGTGAGATAGCTCTTGGAAAACTTCGTTCTCGAAGTGTTTCCCATGATCGAAGACTAACTCCTTGGGAAATTCGAACCGGATAATGACATGGTTAAACATAAATCGTGTGGTGGTTTCTGTGGTGTTGTCATATGTGAGCATAGCATCTGCCCAGTTAGTGAAATAATCGATAGCCACGATGATTTATTTTTGATTTCCCGATGATGCATGGTTTCAATTCATGAAGTTGATCCCCCATTTGCAAAAGGGACCAGTGACGATGACAGTGTGCAAGGGAGAAGGAGGGGCTCTTGCCTTATGAGCGAAGCGCTAACATCACTCACACCTTTTTACTGTTGTGATACAGTCGTGAAAAAAAGTGGGCCAGAAATATCCTACTCGTAGGAATTTTTGGGTGATGGCCATCCCAGAGAGGCGGCCACCGCAAGCTCCGCCATGGCAGTCATTAAGGGCTTGTTCTTCTTGGTCGTGAGTAAGGCATCAACGTAAAATGGTGTCGATGTCCCGACGATATAAGACATCTCCCATACAGAGGTATCAGAGGACCTGATGGCGAATGCGCCGACGGTCATATCGAGTGAGATGAAGTCTTAACTTTAGGTTCGTAAGAAGAGGAGGATATCTCCGTACCAAGGGTCATTGGTTTCTATGAGGAAGAGATGTTCATCTAGTAGTGAATATTTTATTGGTGATCCTTTGATATGACTTGGGAGGTCCGAAATGAATTCTGCTAAGATTAGCGCCTTTTTTCTGTTGGGGGAGCGAAACTGTAATTCATATTCTTGGAGAATGACTATCTAGAAGCTGTATTTGTGGTTCATCACCTCTATCTCTAGCCCATCACCTCTATCTGCCTTGCCAGATCCTGCACTGATTTGAGGAGTGCTTCCCTAAACTGTTTTGCATCACTATCATCCGCCATTGGATCTCCCTGCTCTGCTTCTACCGCAGGCTCCTCCTGTTCTGTGTCCACCACCCGAACGTAGTCTCCTTCCCCGTAGATGTTCTTCAACCTACGCTCAATATCTTTGTACTTCCTACCTCTGTGGTAGATGTAGGGTTTTTCTTCTGATGACATAGACTACTAGCTCCACAGGCTGAGCCAGATCTATGCTCTGATACCACTGTAATATCCCTTTTCAGCGATATCTCTAAAACACAGGCAACTCTAACCAGAGATGGGCTGGGAGGGAATTTATCAGATATTTCACCTCTGGAAAGAGGCTGAGATCTGGAGGCTATCTGGCCCTTTCCAGACTCTGTCTAAGAGTGTGGGGAAAAACATAACAAGTGGTATAGAAATCTAAATGTAATGGGAAGAGATAACATATTGCAGACATACAATAGCATGCACAGACACTCAAGAAATAAGAGAACACTGAGCCATTTTATTAATCTGATAAATATAGACGAGTACAATAGGTGATGAAGTGATAGCACCTAAAGTTGCACAAGGAAAGTTAAGATCTATTCTCAGAATGCTGCATGGAATGACTGCGTTTCAGATCTACGTTCCAGCTACTGAAAAATGGCTGTGTCGCTGCCCAGCAATACCTCCCTGCAGATTTGTGCTTTCCTCCCAATGATCACACCGCCTCTATCTGTGATCTTCAATATTATGTTCACCCATTGATTCAGAAATCCTCAATAGACCAAGATCCTCCACGAATACCCACTAGATATTTCCCCAATACATACTGCATCCTCCACTCAGGACTGCACAGTCAATAAATGCATTTCTCCTCCACAGATGCCACGCAGTCAATAGACACGTTGCTCCTCCACTAATACAGCGGATCGATCTTCCTATAAAGACACTAATGGAACTTCCTCGCCCGAGTAGGCACTCGAAGTCCCCTGGGGCTAAGGGCAAGATCTCCGAACGGAGACACTCAATGCACTAAACAGCACTGCAGACAGGCTAAATAGCCAGCGTGCTCCAAGTCGCAATGACCAGATTCAAATGCATAAATTCTCCCATGTTGTCAGAATGAGGAAATTATCTTCTTTATATAGTGTTGGCCGCTCTCGAATCCTACGGCCACCTCAACCCACGATACCACGGTAATATCCCTTTGCTGCGTGCGCCTCCACCCATGATACCATGGTAATACCCCTTTGCTACGTGCCCAATTCGGCCCCCCCTTAATTACCACGTGCATCTTATTTTAGAGTGAGTCATGGTCCCTTTACTCACATTTATTCATAAGCTAACTACTTAAAGCAAAATTTACCAAAATCGAATATTCCAATTAGCCATTGCTAATTGGGAATATTACAGTACATAAATTCAAAAACCAACATCTTCTTGTCCAAATGAGGTGATATTTAGGTTTATTTTCATCCTCTCAAAAATAGGAATTAAATTCAATCATCATCTCTATCGTATGAGCTATCTAAGGTGGAATTTGACCCTAGTTGCAAAAATTAGCATTCCCTCTCAAATAGGAGGAACTACACCTACCAATATATGTATGTTGATCATCATATCATCCTATCATCATATCATCATGCCTTGACCATCTCTGCTCAACTCTATCTGTTGAAACATTATTGAATCTAAAAGAAAAATAATCGGGGAGAATTAGCTTCCACCCATACCGAGCAATAGGATATGCAAACATATAGGGGAGCACATCTTCAACCCTGTAATCACATCAAGGAGATCATTCTCAATCCAAAACTATAAAGGGGAGAAAATTTCAACCCAATCCTATTTCCTAATAATCTTCCCATTGAGGACTCTAAGTAGTAATGTGGTAGAACATTTTCCTCATAATCAACTTGGGTTGTACACCCCAAGTACACTCTCAACTCATTGGCCAAACGAGGAGGATTATTCCCAACAAGCTTAAATTGTGGGTATGATGCCAACTGGGGTTTATTCTGCATAGACCAGATAGGGGAGCAGCATCTCTGACCCTATGAATATAGGGGAGCAACATCTCCAACCCTATGGGTAACATACAGGGTGATACATGGTGGGAGCCCTCTGTCTCAATTCCTCACCCTAGGAGCTCAAACATGGTGGGAAGAGTTGGCTAAGTGTCCTCAATCAGTGTTGCCTCTTGTCTGGATGGGTCACATCCATAAGTCCAATTTTATATTTGAATACCAATAACTTCCATTTTGGTAAATATTTGGTGAGAATATTTTCAATTTTTTCATATGTCGATATGTGATGGAGCCTAACTGCTCCTCTCTACACCATTTCTCGAATGAAATGATATTGAATCTCTATGTGCTTGGACTTTTCATGAAATAAGAGATTCTATTACACATGTATCCCAATCTTGTTGTCACAGTATATCATTGTAGTGTATAGAACCTGCTCAAATATCTCTCCAAAGAGCTAGGGTTAACCAAACTTCTTCGTAGCTAGCCATGCTAGCAGAAATATACTCTACTTCGGCGGTGCTAAATTCTACAGATTTATGTTCCTTGCTCATCTAGGATATCATGGAAGATCCAAGAATAAAACAACATCCATATTTACTCTTCATGTTGATAACATTTCCTTCCCATTCAATATCGGTGTATCCATGAAGTCGAACATCTCTAGAATAATATCTCAGACCAAGTGTGATCATCCCATGCAAATATATCAATACATGTTTTCCAGCGATCCAATTTGTGTGGAGGGGCTCGGTCATGAATTGACTCAATGTGTTCACTACAAAGCATATGTCTGGATGGGTGTTCACAAGGAACATCAGAGCCCTAATCAATTTTCTATACTTTGATCGATTTTCCAAATCGGGTCCTGCAGCTTCTCCACATAACTTCTTGAAGTTCATTTCCATTGGTGTAGCCATGGATTTTCATTTTATCATTCCAAATGTTTCTAGCAGCTTCAAAACATATTTTCCTTGTGAAAGGAAAATATCACCAGGCATGTGACATACCTCAAGGCCTATAAAGTAGTGCATGAGCCCAAGCTCCTTCATCTCGAATTCAGAGGCTAGCTCCCTCTTACACTCAATCATCAGAGGCTCAATACCTGTCAAGAATATATCATCAACATACAGAACCAAAATCAACGAAATACATTGGACTACCTTGAAGTGAAGGTTGGGATCGGCATTACTTCTTGTGAATCCCAACTTCATTAAATAATTGTCAATGTGTGCATACCAAGCTCGAGGAGCTTGCTTCAAACCATACAATGCCTTCTTCAACATAAAAACATGTGTTCTTCATTCTTACACTTCAAATCCTTGTGTTTTTTTAACATACACTTATTCTTATAACATGCCATGGAGAAATGCGGTCTTTATCTCCATCTGATGAAGATTCCATCCATGACTTGTGGCAAGGGATACTATCGAACGGATGGTTGTGTATCGAGCCACGGGTGAAAATATATCATCATATTCTTCTCCTTCTTTTTGTGATAATCCTCAAGCCACAAACATTGCCTTATATTTCTCAATGCTACCATCAACTCAGTGCTTGATCTTGAATAGCCACTTTGAAGTCACCACATATTTTCCCTTTAGTATTGGCACAACATCCCATACATCATTTTTCACGATCAATTCATATTCCGCGGCCATGGCATCCTTCCAAACTTGATATTTTATAGCTTCTTCGAAATTTGAAGGTTTAGCTTGAATCATAGTGTTCATGGCCACAACATATCCATGATACCTGCATGGTTGATTCCTTTCTCTGAATGACCTTCTAACGAGAACATGTCTTTCAGCATCTTATAGAGTATAGCGGAGCCAAAGTGGTCTCTTCCTAGTAGGAGGATCACTTGGAGGAGGATCTAAGGGAACCATATGCTCCATGGGATCATCAACAATAACATTCTCAGAATCAGGCATGCAAGGATCATCTATAATATCCATGTCATCATTCTCTGAATCAGGCATGCAAGGATCATCTAGAATATCCATGTCATCATTCTCCTTCTTTGGAGGAGGAGGCGAAGGAAGGTCTATTTATTTTTCAAGAGCTGCATCTTCATCAAATGTTACATCCCTGCTAATTTAGACCTTCCTTTGACCATGAATATATATTATATATGATTTAGATTTTTCATAATAACCCACAGACATACCTTTACTTCCTATAGCTTCCAACTTCTTCCTTTTGTCCTTCATCACATGAAAATATATGGGGCATCCAAATATATGAATATGGCTAATATCAGGCTTGACACTTGTGAATATCTCTTCAGGAGTCTTGTTTTCCAATGCTTGATGAGGCACCCTGTTTTGAACATATACAGCAGCATGTGTAACTTCTCCCCAAAAGAACTTTGGAACCTTTTGATCATGGAGCATGGCACGGACAACTTCTAATATAGACATGTTCTTTCTTTCCGCTAATCCATTTTGTTTGAGTGTATATGGCACAATTGTTTCCTTCTTGATCCCTTATTTCTTGCAATATTCTATGAACTCGTTTGACATATATTCCCCTCCATTATCGAACCTAAATATTTCGATTTTCTTCCCTGTTTGATTTTCGATCAAGTATTTGAATTCCTTGAACATTTCAAAGGCTCCATCCTTGTGCTTCAAGTAATATATCCATGCCTTTCTTGAGAATTTGTCAATGAAGGTGATGTAGTAGAGAGGACCACCAATATAATGCATAGGCATTGGACCACATATATCATAATCAATGAGATTGAGGATGTAATTTGTCTTGTTTTCACTAGAGTGGAATGGTCCCCTTATTTTCTTTCCACTCGCACATTCTGGACATACGCCATCATGATGGGCTTTAACATCGAGAATACTTTAAACCAATTTCTTCAATTTTGGAAGAGCATCATAATTCGAATGAGCCAATTTATGGTGCCACAACTCTCTCAAATTATTGGTATTATGAAACAATGTTAGAAGTGTCCTTCCAGTGACTCTATAGATTCCTTCAAATCTTAATCATAATGTGAATGCATCTCTCATAGGTGAGCCACCAAACCAAGTCAAAACTTTTTCGTTTATGAAGGCAACCCTCATCCCTTTATATTCCAATGCAGATATAGATACAAAATTATTCATTAATCCAGGAACATACATAACTTCATGCAACAAAACTGATTCCCCAGAATTCAAATGAAATTTGACAGACCCAAAAACTTTCACAGTATGAGTGGATTTGTGTCCAAGAATTATTTTCAGCTTAGTCTCCCTCTCTAATAGATTAGAGAGGAATGCCTTGTATCCAGAGAAATGATGAGTGGCCACTATCAACCAACCAACCATCCCACGAATATGGTGGAGAATAAATAGTAAGTGCAAAAATAAGAATGTACTCATATTTATTTACAATGTTACTTTCATACCTGGGAACTCTTGACTTCTTTTGAGGAGGATGATATTCTTCATGGAAGCTTGAGGTATCTCTTATTCTTATTTCATATCTTCTGTCACGGTTATTTCTTTTATTGTATTTTATTCTTTTTTTTGTTTTTCTTTTGGTGTTATAACGCAGCCTTTTTTTCTCTTCTCGAGACAATATCGAGCATAATGCCCTTTCTTGTGACAATTATAGCATTCAATATGAGATAATGATATATCATTCCTTCCTTTTGAATTTTGAGAAGGAGGATTCCTTGATGGACCTCCTTTCCCTTCTTTTTTTCATGAGTGATATACGCAACGGGCTCTCCCTCTTCGTGCTTTTGAATCCTTCCTCTTGTTATCATCCTTGATTATTTTTTAGTATGCTTTCCAAAAATTTCATCAAATGACAAGAGGACATTTTTGTTGCTTATTGTAGTAATCAATGTTTCCCAAATAGGAGGGAGACCTATAAGAGTCACAACCACTAGTTCCTTGTCCAACACATTTTCCCCAACTAATTGCAATTGATCTCTAAGGCGAGACATTCTCATAATGTAGGATTGTACAGCTTCTCTTTTGTTCATGTTGGTTTCTTTGAGTTTATCTTTCAAGGTGATGATCTCATTCAAATTTTTGATTTCATACAAGTCAGCTATTTTGTCATACATGTCTTTAGACTTCCTTAAATTTTCAACATATGAAAGTAAAAGATCTTGTAAACAATCAGTTGTAAGTTGATTTTCTTTGGACTCACCTTTTTTGTACCATTTTTGAGGGAAGCATAATAATTTTATGGAGGCTCGGGAATTCTTCCTTGAATGTATTCCAGCACATCATTGTTATCAATTATGATCTACAACTTGACTTTTCATGCAGCAAAGTTTGATTCTTCACCCAACTTTGCATGCTCCTTGAAGGTAGAGGAACACATATTGACTTTGACTAGAAAAGCTTCTTCAACTTTCCAAAGAAGATGGCTTCAATTCTTGTCCCCTTTTGGGATTGTCCTTCACCTTAGCTCTAATCCCATGTTAATTTTTAATATTGTTCTATGTTGTTTCAATTACTTCAGCCCAAATCAATTCTTCATTAAGAAATGCATCCAATTATTAACAATGTTTCCAATCATAAGCAGTTTCTAAAGATAGAAAAGTATAAGAAATGACAAAGGAGACAATAGCACAACCATAAGAGACAATAGATTGGTCAAAGACTAGGGAAAAACCCACTATGGGGAAAACCGTTTGAAATTTTCTTCTTATTAGATCATCACAAAAAGCTTCAACGGAGAGTACAATGACCCCAATACATAAACTTCCAATAGATATTTACCCAATACAAAATCATATGCAGACTTTAATAATTACAATAGAGCATAGAAAAACCATCCATCCATTAGACAAATGTAGTCAACTGCGGTCAACTGTCAAACCCTAGCTCAGAAGCCTGATTGCACTCATCAAGATATGTTGTGAGTGACTCTAACTTCCTGCTCTCTCCCTTAGACACTATATATGAGATTTTGGTCGCTCCCAAGAGAACTGTCAGTGTGCGACTGAGGATATATTGACCTATATATACTTCAAACCCCCAGTCGGACCATTAAAGGGGTTTTGCATGCGACTCTTCCTTCCCAGTTGCATTGAGGAACACTATGTGCCTATAACTGGGGGAGAAACCCTTCAGATCTACCTCAAGGCCTCGGTCGCTCCCTTCAACCTATTGTGTGTGTGACTTTGACTTCCTAGTCACACTAAGGAACATTGTGAGCATGCGACCGTGGCCGAAAATTCCCAGTGATGTGCATGCAACCGAGAAACAGAAACCCTGGACGCGTGCGAGCCTCAGACCTATAGTTTTGGACCCTTACATTAGAGGAAATTTTAGCCTAAAAATTCCCATGAAATTTTCATGAATTTTCCATGTCATAATATGTAAGCCAATAAAAATACTTTAAATTTAAAAAGAGGTACTTTTAAATATTTTGGAGGGAAAAGAAGAAAAACTACTTTTTTAATTGTATTTTTGACTTATCTCCCTATAGGTTTACTCAAATTTCAAGTGTAGACACTCATTTGATGCGGAATTAAATTCCACATCCAACTATTACCCATTATACATACTTTTGAGAAGACCCACATTGATAAAAATTGCATATACATTAAAAAAATGTGTTAAACACGTTTTTTAATGTATCTGTGATTTTTTTTCAAGTGGGTCTTCTAAAAAGTATGCATGATGGGTACTCGTTCGATGTGGAATTTAATTCTACATCCAATGAGTGTCTACACTTGAAATTTGAGTACAATTATAAGGAGATAAGCCAAATATACCATTAAAAAAATTAGTTTTCTTCTTTTCCCTCTAAAATTCATAACTCTTATTTTATTATTTTAACTATAATTTTATTAATTTTCCTTAAGATGACATTTTTAGTCTAAAATATCCTATAATGTGTGAACTTCCTCTGTTAGACCTGTGCGAACCAAGACAATAGAAGAGAAGAAGAGAATATGTGATGAGTGTGTCCAAATGAGCTTGAGTTCTCCTCTATTTATAGGTTTCCATGAGGGTCCACTTGATGTTGAGGCCAACCTGTCCAATTGTACATGTGCATAAGGCCAACCTAATCCAATATACATGAGTGGGTACATAAATTCAAAAACGAACTTCTAATTGTCCAAATGAGTTGATCTTTAGGTTGATTTTTTTCCTCTTGAAAAGAGGAAGTCAATGCAATCATCATCTTTGTTATCTGAGTTGTTCAAGGTGAAATTTGACCCTAGTTGAAAAAATTAGTAGGTGAGTGTTGGATGGGTAGTCTATAAAATCATGGATATGCCTGGCCCAGACATATTGGGACTCCATATATATTTTTCCATCAAATCCCGGGAGAGGAGACTGTGATGGTCGTAGTTGCGGAGCGACAACATGGCAGCACCCTTTTTAGACTAGCATGGGATCTGGGCATCACAAGACTTGGCGGTACAACTACCCTTAGGGATGAGTTGATTTCTACAGTGGAAGATCATGCAGATATTTTGTTGAGCTTTAGTGACATGTTGATGAAATGGGGGACTTTGCCAGTATGGCATGATGTCCAACGGGAGGAGGTCAAGGGGAACACATGCAGAAAAAGGTTCATCTACATATGGATTGGACTGCATCTTCAGGATTCTACTCTTGAAGTGCACGAGTTCATTTACTGAGGATGAAAAATTCTCGAGGGTCTGCTCATTTACATTGTCAGGGTGCTCTACTTGTGCAAAGAGCTTTTGGCGACTTAATCATATGGGATAACGAGTGGAGCGATGGAGGCTTCCCATGTGTCGAAATTGTTTAGAATCCTGGTGTCATGGTTCATGTGGTTGTAGTATTTCAAAACGGAGTGGTCCAATGGTGCATTTGGGACCCTGGAGAAGTAACACATGGTGATATTGCTGGAGGACAAGAAATTTTTGGCGGGAAGGACTGTGATGTTCCCATTTTTTGTATGTAAAAATAACTTAGGAATTTTGCAAAAAAATTGGGTAATATTAAGAAAGGGGAAAATATTATTTTGTTAGAGAAGGAAGAAATTATTATTTTAACGGAATGGCGGCAAAAGAATATTTTATTAGAGAAATGAAAATTATTATTTTAATAGAGAATGCCAAGAATAATATTTTATTGGAGGATGGAGGAAAGCTATTATTTTATTGGAGATTGGTAGAAAAATAATATTTTATAGATAAAAGAGGCAAATTATTATTTAATTCAAAATGGCGACAAAAATCTCCTAGTGGAAATTGGGCCCCACCAATAAGATTATAGGGAAAAAGGAGAATCTACAAGCTAGAAGGAGGCTTCATGAAGAATCATAAAAGGAGGAGGAACTCAATGGAAAATCATTTTATTCCTATCATTTCTATTTGATATTAAGAAGTTCAACTAAGTTTCAAGAGTTTCAAGTGAAACTCAATAGCTAATTTCGGTGGACTTCAAGTACCACCCTAGTTAGTTCTTGGGGAAGACCACTTCAGATCTTCCATTTGTGTTTCTTGCAGGGACAATTGTTGAAGAAGGCATTATCATTAGAAAAAATTTGAGGTCAAAAATGGCCCTCAAAACAAAAATGTACAAAAAAAATCAACTTTATAAGAACCAATAGGATTCAATATGACAATGTCAACCATGGGGAATGATTCACCATTTTTGGAGTAAAAAGTTAAAAATATAAACAAATAAGAAAATTTAAAAAAAAAAACTACTTTTTCAATGTATATCCCTATGATTTTACTCAAATTTAGAGAGGGAGCACTCATTGGATGAAAAATTTAATTTTGCATCGAAGAAGTGCCCATTTTGCATACTTTCGATGGACCCTACTACACAAAAAATGTGAAATACATGAAAAATGTTATGGAAATCATGTTTTTCATGTATTGCACATTTTTTCGTGTATTTTGGTCCATTTAAAGTATGCATTATGGGTACTCCTTGTATGCAAAATTAAATTATGCATCCAACGAGTGCTCTGACTTGAAATTTCAGTAAAACCATAGGGAGATAAGTTGAAAAAATAGTTTTTTTCTATTTTCCATCCAAAACTTGATGAGGTAATCTAATCTTATTTTATTATTTCCACTATTATTTTATAATATTCGTTAAGAGTCCCACTTTAGACCTCAAAATTTCTCTAATGAACCAAAGGTCGAGTTTCTCATTAAAGGAGTTTTGCACATTTATACCACAAATGCCCAAAACGAGTTGCATTTTATTATTCCATGAGGAGTGTATTGGTTGAAGAAGTCGAGCTAACATATATATATATGTGTGTGTGTGTGTGTGTGTGTGTGTGTGTGTGTGTGTGTGTGTGTGCATTTAGAATTGGGAGTTTATTTATATAATACTGAATTATTAATCTCAAAAGGGTGAGTTCACTCAGTGAAATTCTTATGTATCAAATTCAAATATATTGTCTTTGAGGTTGAGTTCCTTCCACAAGAGTTTTGAGCATATCTTTGATCTTTGGGTCAGTTTCTGGTTGCAAAAAGAGCCAAGTTTACTTATTTGTGGGGGTCACATTCCCTTTCATACCTTGTAGGTTGTCCATTTATAACAAGGGACTAGTACCAGTAATTTTGTGTGACTGGGAGAGCCTATTTCCATTTTTGGGAGTTAATGACAGCTTCAGGTAGACATGGTTGTAGTTTTGTTGAAAAGGAAAAACATATACTCCATCCTTGTGCATGTTGGGACACCCAAATTTAGTGTTCCTCAAAGGGAATAAGCTGATGATTTTCTAATATATGTTGTTGAAATGCACCGCTAAAAGAGGGAGTGATATATAATTTCATGTGTGAAAATCGCCTATGTTGGGAACACTGATATTCAAGACAAATTGTAGAAGAATGATCCAAGTTCTTTATCCCTATACTCATTGTATATGTTCATGAACAATTTAATTATCAGCTTGTTCAAGTTCAGTTTTCACTATCACTAACTTTAATATCAATATTGAATATTATCTTATATATGAATTCTTAAGCGCTTGTAGTTGCAAGTAGTGTTTGGGTAGAGTGTTTTCATAGCATATAAATTGTCCATTGTATCTTTTATTGGAAAAAATTGATCAGAATATCCTCAATCTTGACCTTCTCCTGAAGAGAGGAGATACACATTATTATGTAGGTAAATCCTCTCTGCGGATAGAGACGATCCCTCTAGCCCTAGAGTGGGTCTAGTAACAAAGGGACAAGCTAGAGTGAAGGTTCTTAATTAATGAATGAAAAAGAAGAGGTATATCAACCTACCTGGAGTCCAAAGTTTTTGTCGTAGCTGTCATGGTGGTGGCCTCTTGATTCTTGTCTCGGCGGGTCATGATCCTTCCGCAACGATGCTTGGATACCTACACAAAGATCAGCAAACAAAAGCAGCATACGAAACAATGATCTCATTCACAATTACTAACCAGTCAAGGAGGGTTAAGCACGTTGCATCAAATAAAACACATTAACGCAAGGTGGGAACCAGACAATAGTCATGTATATGTATTAATAGAAGAAAGAGTTACGACTAGAGCCTTGACATCACAGCCTCCTTTAGCGGGGTTCAGTCGAAGCGTGTCTCGATGGACCGTTAGGGAATTCGGATGGGATGAAGATACAATTCTAAGCTCTCTCAATGAGGATCTCTTCCGTTCTATCTTTTCTAACAAAATGTACAGAAATATCTTCAGCGTTTCAGCCATAATATGTTCAGTTCAGCTAGCACATTAATGGAAGATGGATATATTTATAGAGGAAGAGAAGGAGGTTTGGATCCCTACAATAGTGTAAGGGAGGCCTTATCCCTTGGGAGGTTTCCCCAAAAGGTGGAAACAAGAGGCCAAAGGAGGAAGGCCGTGGTTATTCAGTCGAACCACTCTAGATGACTCACCCACAAAGTTTGTTATGATGGAAACATTGCCTCTATTTTTTTTTAAAATCCATAAATAGGTTGGTTCGATTAGTTAACTGGGACAGAGCGCCAATGGCCACGGGGCCCAGTGTTAATTTCTCGATCGGCGTGAGGGCATAATGGTCTACTAGCGCCAAGGCAAAAATAGGTGTTTCTGATGGTCTGTTTAGAAAGTTGTCAACAGAAGGAATGTTGTGCTCATGGCAAGGGATGCAATGATGGTATTTGCAAGGCATGACACTTTATTTTGGTCACAGAAATGATCCTCCAACGTTCAGGATGGAGATTGCAGGGACAGTGACAAAATGTTGTGTAACAGATGCCCCCTAAAGCATGAGGTCCAAGAGAGAGGAAGGGGTGAAATGCTTTACGAGAACGCGTTCAAACCAAACACCATTGTCGGAAGACCTCCAATTACAAATACAATTGATACCTCTGATACATGAACATGTGGCATGGACGCAGCCATCCATAATAGAGTACATATATAAACTGAGATTCGAGGTATGGATGCAACCATCCAACAGTAAGGATCAACAAATAGACTCAGGTATGGTTGCAGCCATCCAATCAAAATATTCATGCAATAAGCCATGATAAATTACAATATCTCGCAGCCTGGATCTTATCAGACAAAACCCAGAGTCTTGCGCTCCATCTCGACCCGAACAAGTACAAATTCAAGCATGCGAATATGTGAGCTGAACTCGAACATGCAATAAAATCACCTTATTACCAGCCAATCATGAAAGTTGTTACCAGGCATGAGAGAAACCACCAATAATGACAATGGCTCTCAAGGTACAATAGGTACAATCCATAGAATGTGAACAGTGATCTGGTGTCGAACAACCACAAAATCACTCAATCGAAGGCCAATGATGTGGACCTGTTGTTGAATGTGAAGAACATGCCATTGAGGCATGCAGGCTCGAAGGTACCGGTAGGGAGTCTCTACACCAACTTCCTGGATAATGAGGTGAAGTCGACAGGAAGTTACCTGGTCGTAGGAGGGCCATAATTTTTCCCACATCATCGACATGAGACAGAGGAACATAATGATAATGAATCAGGACCAACAGAGAATCAGAGGGAGGTTGAAAACTGCAGAGGCAAAACTTCTCTTGAACATATAAGCGACACGACTCTAGATTTGGCAGTATTTGACATCAAGGGATCTAAGGTCATGATGACTAGGCAAAGAGTAGAGGAAAGGTCAAAACAGATTACCCAAACCCATGGAGGCAAAAATGACGAAGTGAGATGTCCCCAAGCCGACACAAATGCAGGCGAGTGTCATATTCAAGAGCGACATACTGCCAACACAACTAAAGACTGGTTCAATTTTCCCCCACCATTTCTAGCAAGTACCCAAATTATTTTTGAAAACAAGCTTGAAGGGGATAGCATATGCTTATGTTGTAAGTTTTTCCTTCGGAAAAAGCCAACCTAGTACATTTTATGAGCCTTAGGAAGGAGGAACTCGGTGAACTTTATGGTGACGATGTCCGATGTCATCAAGGTTTAACGAGTCTGACAAAGGAAGAACTCGGAATATTTTCATGTTTAGAGAGTTTGAAAAGAAGCAGAAAAGAAAACTCCAGCAAGTCCCTTTTCGTAAATAGTCTCTCATATCCAAAAAGGTATAAAGCAATATTCAGGAGAAACTCTTAGTCGCGATAGGCTAAGGTATTCATTTTTCGTAAATAATTTATCTCGGCCTGAAAAAGGGGTAAACGTATACTGGGTAGATATCGTTTCGCAGCCATTTAACAAGTTCAAAATGACAAGAGTCTCGGCAATATTTTCAGTTTTAGAGAGACAGAAAAGAGCTGAAAGATGACTCCAGTAGTGACTTTTTCATGTTTTTACCGAGTCTGAAAAAGTATAAAATATAACTTGTTACTTCATCACTATCTCATTAAAAACCTGTCACTACACAAGAAGCAAACTTAAAATCCATTTCTCGAAATAACATAATGTAATAATCGAAAAAAAATGTCTTAAAACCTAATTAGGGTTCTGAAAAGTTATAAAATGCCGAAAATGGTAAAAAACAATTACTTCTCACTTTTATCTCTTGTCGAGCAATAGTTACCCATTTTACACTGTGATTTTGTGGCAACGATAGCGGGAAATCTGGCAGACCAATCTCGAATTTGTCAATTCCAGGTAAGCCCCGACATCCTTCCCCACATTTTAAGTCTTCTTTCATTACCAGCAACCTTCAATTTTGATTTTTGAGAGGGAAATTGTGAAAACTAGGGCACAACAGTTGGTGCGAGTTTCGGGCACAGACTTGCGCCAATCGCCCAAATTTTTGAACTGGGACGCGGCCATTGGCGTGACTATTTCTAAAACATTTTCGCCAACCACGCAGACCTTTTAAAACTTAAAATGCAAGTAAGCAATCATAAATTCCATAAATCTTAGTTTTAATTTGGCTAATAATGTCCATATGAACATTTTTGCAGGTGTAAAGTGGAAAAATGGTGATCGAGTGGAAGGAAAGTGAACATAGTGAAGAAGATGAGCTTACCATGGATGATGAGAGATGCATGGAAGCTCTCAGAGACTGTGGATTGAAAAATTTCTTCATGACATCATGCCTCAAAGCTCAATCGGAGCTACTGCAATACTTGATCAGTATCTGGGATTAGGATTAATAAAAATTCATACTTCGGGATCAGGAACTCGAGATTGACGTCTTAGATGTTTACTTCATAACAGGACTGTCACGGAGGGGGGCAACACCAGTCCTAACCGGCAACCGACCCACCATGGAAAACATGACCATGGTGATCGACAGGGTATGTCGAGGGGCACGAAAAGGATCAGGAAGCAGGAAAGTGGATATCCAAACTATCTCGGATTTGGCACTAAAAGTAGTGCTACACACCATCACGCAAGTTGTGGGATCACAAGCACCACACGAAGCAACAAAAACACATCTTCTTCTTGCAGTAGACTATCTAACACCACCCTCTACAACTAGGCAGAGGCAGTGACAATCAATATGAAACATCAACAGATGAAATGCAAGAAGGGAAAACTGAAGCAGTTCGGATATGGATCCATCTTGGTATCGTTCTTCCTGGAACGACTACCAATTTTCCAGCAACAGGAAGTGATAGTCCCAACACCACCAGCACAGTAGCCACAGATGGCCCATTGGGCAGCACTGATGCCAAGGTCAGGGGGTGGCCAACAGATGTCCTAGAGACAGGATTTCTTTGATTAGCTCCGCCGACAACTGATTGTCATGGACAACTGACCCTACGCTGGCACAAATTTCACTGGTGATCCGGACCTCCCCCTCCTAGAAGGATAGGATTGGGATGAAGAACTTGGTAATACTCATTTTTTATTTTTATGATTATTATGATTTTTTTTTGTAATGTGTGTTCTGACATTAAATCCATATATTATGCAGACATTGGACTAGAAAGACCTGCAGGCATGTCTCCAATAGTGAGGCGAATCCCTCGCAAATTTTATATTGCCCCTCATGGTGAGGGAGGCGAGGAGGAGGAAATCGTGTGCAACCTGGAGGGGATCTCTCGTGGAGTTCCGGACTATGCGTGATTTGAGAATGTTCCTCATGTGTATCAGAGACACACTATAGGGGTGTAAAACCGAGTTCACCGCTTGCTAAGGCGTCTTGTACGGGAAATGACATGCTATCATGATCATCACGCCGATTAGACACCTAATATTTACTTCTACATATTTTGAGAGTCATGATGTCTCGGGATGTAACAGAAACACAAATATTTTTTGAAACTTATGGTGCACACTGATGCAATCTTTTCGATATATATATATATATATATATATATATATATATATATATATTCCTATTTGATATGAGTCTTTCATGTGATGATGATTTTACAAATTACGCAAATGTCTATCTAATACAATGTTAGCGACTGTATCAGTTAATGCATTCATTTGTCTAGGAATATGTTGATATGTGATATAATCAAAATGTCTTTCCAGCAAACAAACACGTAAATACAATCTTAAAATGTGAGGGTTTCTAACTGAATAATTCCCATTAAGTTGAAGAACAACAAGATGTGAGTCTAGATTTACAACCAATGCACTAATGTCGAGGGTAATCGCCTCGGTCCTAGAAAAATACCTTGCAGATCTATCAACTCACCAGCAAGATCATAAATCACCCAGGCTGCTGAAGACAAGTTTCGGGTACTGCGGGAAGCACTGTCTGCGAAACCGACATAAGGGGTAATAGACATTTGCACAATAAGCAGGAAGATGCTCACAAAAACATCCAAGCCAAAAAATGCACAAAAATGAAAAGAACACCTATGTACACAAAATATGCACGAATGGCTCCTGCATAATATTTTTTGAGATACAACCCATTTATCGGCTAATATAATGGATGACCTTCATAATCAATGAGCTCATAGGCCCCATTCTTCAAAACACGTTTACCTGCCCCCAACTTATCATGAGCTTAGTCGTACAGGAGGATGAGGTTTCCTTTTACAAAGGAGCAAGGGGAGACTGACTGGTCAAAATGAGATTTGACCCGCTTCTTCTGTGCCTCGATAACCAAAGCAACAAAGCATCAAGTTTCATCCAGCCTTTCTAAGTAGAGAAGACGCTCTTCTTTAAGTGAAGTGTTGGACAGTAATTCAACAGCCAACCTGAGCGAAGGTATTTCACACTCAATCGGAAGGGTAGCTTCCAGACCGTAAAGAAGCTGGAATGGATTGAATCTAGTCGCATCCTTGACTAAGGTTCGGTATGCCTAGAGAGCCGAAAATAACATGAGATGCCAATTGGATTTATGCATCACAATCGTACGTTGAAGCATGGTGACAATAACTTTGTTCACAGCTTCAACCTGGCCATTGGCCTGAAGGTAGTAGGGAGTTGAGTTGTCGTTACACAAGCCCAACCATCTGTTACACAGCATTTTGCCACTGTCCCTGCAATCCCCATCCCAAACATTGGAGGCTCATTTCTATGGCAAAAATAAAGTGTCATTCCTTGCAAAGATCATCATTGCATCGCTTGCCATGAGCACAACATTCCTTCTGTTGAAAACTTCCTGGACAGACCATCAGAAACACCTGTTTTTTCCTTGGCACTAGTAGACCATTATGCCCTCATACTGATCGGGGAATTAACACTGGGCCCCACGCTTATTGGCGCTCTGTCCCAGTTAGCTACCAACACCAACCTTTTTATGGAATGTTGTTTAAAAATAGAGGCGAAGTTTCCATCATAACAAACTTCTTGGGCGAGTCATCTACAGTGGTTTGACTGAATAACCACTACCTTCCTCATTTTTCCTCTTGTTTCCACCTTTTGGGGAAACCTCCCAAGGGATAAGGCCTCCCTTTCACTATTGTATGGATCCCAACATCCTCCTCTTCCTCTATAAATATATCCATCTTCCATTGATGTGCTAGCTAAACTGAACATATTATAGCTGAAACACTAAAGAGATTTATGTACATTTTGTTAGAAAAGATAGAACGGAAGATATCCTCATTGAGAGAGCTTAGACTTGTGTCTTCATCCCGTCCAAATTCCCTGACGATCCATTGATACGCGCTTCAACTGAACCCCACTGAAGGAGGTTGCGACTTCAAGGCTCCGGTTGTAACTCTTTCTTCTATTAATACATATACATGACTATTGTTTAGTTCCCATCTTGTGTTAATGTGTTTTATTTGATGCAATGTGCTTAACCCTCCTTGACTAGTTAGTAATTATGAATGAGATCATTGTTTCATATGCTTATTTTGTTTTCTGATCTTTGTGCAAGTATCCAAGCATCGTTGTGAAAGGATCGTGACCTGTCGAGACAGGAATCAAGAGGCCACCACCACGACAGTTATGACAACAGCGTTGGACTTCAGGTAGGTTGATCTACCTCGTCTTTTTCATTCATTAATTAGGAACCTTCACTCTAGATTGTCCCTTTGTTACTAGACCCACTCTAGGGCTAGAGGGATTGTCTCTATCCGCAGAGAGGATTTACCTGCATAAAAAATTAGCGACTCCACTGGGGATTAGTGTGATTTTGTCATTTCACCCTTGTCAAGTCGACTTCGGTCATTGGCTTGTTGGTCTGTATTTTCTGATTTTCTTGAGTGTTTGGAATCATCTTGTTTAGCTCCAGAGTGTCAAGATTGACATCTACTCATTGGTTTTCCCAGTCTCCCATAGATATCTGGCTTGGCGTGATTTTTGTTTGAATAGTCGCACCAATTGGCTCTTATTGCTTTTGTTGTTGTAGCATCAACCCCTGTTCGGCGCAGATTACTGCCTTACAGTCGCGCCGAACCCTATTATCTATAGGGTTTGGTTTGACCTCCCTATTGAGTTTTTGGTCATTTGTGCTTGAATCTGGTTTGTTTTTTGGTTTGCAATTGGTCTTTTTCAAGTTGTTTTGAATGCTTTAGGCTTTCTCTTCTCAAATGTTTGTCTATTTTCCTATTAGTGCAGTTCGTAGCCCTAGGGTTCTAGGTGTCCTTCGCTCACTGAGCCTTCTGGTTGAAGGTCAAGTCTTTTGGTTTTTCAATTCAATTCCTTGATCAGTTTCCTGAGTCATTCTTGATCCTTTTAGTTTTGGTTTTTTGAACTATTACTTTGTGTTTTTTTTACTCTCCATCTCTTCGTTTTCAAGCATAGATTACATTGCTCATTTTTTGTCTTTTAGAAGGCTTTCACTTTTCTTGAAAGAGTGTGTCATTAGTTTGAGTGCTTTTTGTGTTTGTATTGCTTTGATTGAATCATTCAGTTTAGCTCTCTACATTCACAATACTCAGAACTAGTTTTTGCCTTGTTTTTTAATGTAATTAGTTCATTGTGTGCTTCATCTCATTGAAAAATAAAAAAAATTGCATCCATTCATTTGCATCGGAAATGAAAAAGTCTTTTGCATAACTAGTGCTTGCATCTAGGAAAGAGTTTATGTTTCTCTTTTGATTGTGTTAGATGCATTAGGATACTTATTCGTATGTTTTATATGTTTGCTGCTTTATGAAAGATCTCTATCCTTTTCGTAGTTAGAATTCATCGAATGGAAAATGGTGTTCTATTGCATATAGCTTGCATTTAGGAAATTTGAGATCATAATTCAGTAGGGCCTTGAAACTGAGATGCTAATTCAAAATCAACTTTGAAATCAATTGAATTAACCTAAGGAAACATTGGAACCTAACACAAACATTTTTAGTGGTCTAGGCTAGAGACATGTTACGGCGTCTTAAAACCTAGTACTTGTCGTTCGCCAACTGGCTTTAGACAGCACTAGTATAGACTTGTGCTCCCCGTACCGTCGAGTATATAAAAGGAGACCCCATTAGGTTCAAATCATTTATCCATAGGAAGCCAAGTCTGCCACCCTGTAACCGTGATACACTGAACACAGCATTCGGGGAGACTACCTGCATGTACGTTAAGTCCTTGGTCATTTCTATTTCATTTAATCACCAAGGTGTATATGGCAGTTCACGGAAACTTGGTACGCCCTCTTTCTTATATTACCTGAGTAGTCATTTCGATCATTTCATAACTCCTTAAAAAGAGAAGAGATCATCGAGCACTTGTCCTTTCACGCTCGTTTAAAATTGAAAGTGACTAGAGTCATCTTTTTTTTGTTTCTCAACTCTTAAAACATGACACAGCAAAGTCTGGTTTCAATGTCGTAAAATTAATTACCCATGATCACATGCCCATTAAAATTTTGTTACTTGGCTTGTTTTTGTTTTTCCTTAGAATTTGATCTTGAAGCCCTCGATCGGCTATCTTGTTTTCCTTCCTGTTTTGAAATACTGTCACAGTGGCGGAACCACCAGTTTCGTCGTCTTCTTCACTGCCGCCTAGTGGTAGTTCTTTTCCTGAAGTTTCTTTTGAAACGCCTCAATCTGTTGAGAATGCAACAAGATGATGAGCTTAGTGGAAAGAAGTTGCCTTCACTAAGTGGGCCTGCAGGCTATTTTTGGCGCAAAGTCTATTTTTAGATTATGTTTATTTTTAGACATATGGATCATGTTCTATGAGTTGCAGGATGCTATTTGTGGATGGTTGGTCAAGTCGGGAAAAATAGATGGACTTATATTTTTAGACATATTGGGCGGAATCTATTTTTAGATTGCCAGTCTAAAAATAGATATGTCGAATATTATTAGCTCTTAATAATATTTGGACTCTAAACATTATCTTATTCTCTTGGAGTACTTCAGTTAAGTGCACAGATGTGGCACAGGAGCTGACAGAAGGAATTACGCTATTCCTAAGGGTTATGTGGAGCTATTGCATGGATACTTCAATTAGAACTCATGTGACAGAGTTTGGTGGAGTTGATTGAGGAGTTAATGGAGTTGTGTTCAGTTTAACTAATCTAAACATAGTTGAGCTAGTTGTATTTAGTCTAACTGATTAATACACTAGTGAAGAGTGGTGTGAATTAATTATTAATTAATTCACTAATTATAAAATCATTACTCAACTAAAGAATACATCAGTTAACTTCAGTGCATGGACAATTTCAGTGAAGACCAGTGCAGAGATAGGTGAAAGAGCAGGTTAACTATCAGTTGTGACTATACTATTGCATATTTGCAACAACCAGTGATTGGAGAAGCCCATGAGGATTGCGCAGTACAAGCCAAGTGGTTCAAGTTATTTAATGAGCCATCCTACAACATTGATTACGCAATAGAGGCTGGCTATCAGGTGGCAGAGATTGGAGCATGTGTTTTGCTAGATCTAGCTTGATTAGTGTGTAGCAATTGGAGGTTGTGCTGAGAGCTTGTGAGGAGCTTTGTACAATTATTGTTACATGATCTCTATGACATATAATATACAGATAGTTGGGGTTTTCAGCTTTAAGCTTTCCCATGAAATATTGTGTTCATATGTGTGATTATTTATGGTTTTAATGTGCGCATGCGATTGTTTTTATTTCCGCAATTAATGATCAATGGTAGAAGAGATTTTGTATTGTGCATGAAGATAAAATAGTGTGTGATCAGGAGAATCTCGGTGAATAATAATATCAGTTATTCAAATTTCTACATGGTATCAGAGCGATATTGATCATCGGAGCAATTGCAAAACATTGAAGCGGTTGAGTTTTGTGCTGGTGGAATTCGAATTTGCAGTAGTGTTTTCTTGGTGTCGAAGTTGAGATGTCTTTCAACGGATTGCGATTGGAGTATTCCCTTGAGGGCAGCTCGAATTATATTGCATGGAAGGACAGGATGGAGGCGGTGCTAGATGATAATGGGTTGAAGGAGTTCATAGATGCAGAAATTCCAAAACCTACTTCTAGTGATGTTGCCGTACTTGACGCATGGCAAAAGAAGACAACAAAGTGTCGAAGAATTTTGTTGGAAGGTGTGAAGGATCACATAGTGTCCAGCCTTCATGGTAAGGCTTCTCCATTCTTGATGTGGAAATATTTTACAGACTTATTCCAAAGAAAGAGCGACCAGAGGAATTTGGCGCTCAAGGATAAACTCATAAACATAAAAATGGAGAAAGGCGACAGTATACCCAAGTACCTCACGAAGTTCATCCAATGCAGGGATGAGCTGGGAAGTGTGGGGGTGACTGTTGATGACGAGGACTTGGTGAGCTTGGCTCTCCTGGGGCTTCCGAAGAGTTGGCATTCCTATCAGGACTCTGTCAATGGTTGGGAGAAATTGCCAGGATGGGAGGGACTTTGGTCGAATCTTGTGTAAGAGGAGATAAGGCGAAGTACCAGGGACGGATCTTCATCAAAGAACTCTGATGAAGAAAATTGCACTTTGGCTTCCAAAGAAAATAAGGGGAAGAGCAAGAAGCATGCTTCTCAATCCGGTGCGAAAGGCAAGAAGCAGGACATGTCCAAGGTGAAGTGCTTTCACTGTCACCAACACGGACATTACGCCACTAGTTGTCCACAGAAGAAGAAAAATAAGCAGGTTGCTGGATCTGCAGCTGGAGAGGCCTTAGCCTTGCAGTTTGAGCTAGATTTTTCACTGATCGCACACTTGGTCTCAAGTGTGATGGGTTCAGTGTGGTTTCTTGGCAGAGTGGTGCAAAACCTCACATGATAGGAGATCGAGATTTGTTTGCGATCTGGATGAAAAAGATCTTGGGTGCACTGGCATCGAGATGGGCAATGATGGTAGATCTGATGTAGGTATCGGTACCATTTCTTTTGAGAGGAGTACGGTAAACCTTTCGTATTGGAGGAAGTGTGCATGTTCTAGGATTAAAGAAGAATCTTATCTCTATGGTGATGTTAGAAGACAAGGGATATGATGTTGTCTTTAGCGAGGGAAAGGCTTTCCTGCGTAGTAAGGCAACTGGTGAGACCCGGAGGATAGGGGTTAGAGTTAAGAACCTTTATCAATTGCAGGTAGATGGCTACGCAGTAATGGCAGGCAAGGCAGAAGGAGTGGTGAGCCGGGATGATGGCGAGTTGTGGCACCAGAGATTGGGCCACCTTCACCATGGAGCTTTGAAGATACTGCAGCAGATTTATACTGGGCTTCCTAAGGGTACTCTTGCACAGTCAGATCAATGCAAGGGATGTACCTTGGGAAAATTTCTGAAAGCCACCTTTCACGAGAAGGATAGTCGCGCCACGACTATCCTTGAGAGAATTCACACAAACGTGTGTGGACCTTTCTCAGTAGCTTCGACAGCAAAGCACAGGTATTATGTGATATTTGTTGATGATTTTTCTCGTTAGTGCTAGATCTTCTTCATGCAGAAGAAGAGCGAGACATACTCAAAGTTCTGTGAGTTCAAGGCACTAGTTGAGAAAGAATCGGGGAAGCAGGTGAAGGCTCTTAGGAGTGACAATGGTGGTGAATTCATCTCTGGCGAATTCAAGGACTTTTGCAGCGCAGAAGGAATTCAAAGAGAGCTCATAGCACCTCATAACCCACAATAGAATGGGGTTGCTGAGTGGAAGAACAAAATTATTGTGGGTGTTGCATGGGCGATGTTGCATGATCAGGGCCTTCCCATACACTTGTGGGCTGAGGCATGCAATACTGCAGTATATGTGCAGAACCGTTGTCCTCACAGGATACTTGGCATGATTACACCCAAGGAGGCGATTTCTAGTAAGGAGCTTGATATTTCCCATTTGACAATTTTTGGTTCACCTATTTACATTCATGTGACGAAGGATGCCAGGAAGAAGCTGGAGCCGACTATAGAGGTTGGGATATTTGTGGGGTACACTGACACACCCCACAACTATCGTGTGTATTTTCCAGACAGTCACAAGATTGTTGTGCGACGAGATATCAAATTTCATGAGGAGAAAGCCATGAAGTGTTCGCTTGAGAGGGAGCCACACTTGCATGCAGATGAGGAGCTATTAGTTCCTAAGGATGAGCTTCAAGATGTGGATCAGCCACAAGAGGAGGTTCATGGAGTGGAAGACACCACTCATGCAGCGCCAACCATCAGAGGGCGGAAGCACACTATAGAAGCTGAGCGACTGGCTCAAGATGCAGAGAAGGTTGTAGGAGCACCTACATCACAGCACAGACAAAGACAGTCACCTGATCGGTATACTGGATACATGGCTCTTATGAGCAAGTGTATCATGACAGAGCCATCCTTTTTCGAGGAAGCTATGGAGGATCCCGCATGGGTAGATGCCATGGTGGAAGAGTATGATTTGATTGTCAGAAACAGTGCATGGGAGATTGTCCCAAGGCCGGAAGGGAAATCAGTGATGGGTTCGAGATGGATCTACAAAGTGAAGCAAGCAGCTGACGGGGGTGTGGAGAAGTACAAGGCAAGATTTGTTGCCCGAGGCTTCTCACAGATTGAGGGGATCGATTATGAGGAAACCTTTGCATCTGTCGTAAGGTATTCTTCCATACAAACAATTCTTGCTCTCTCAGCGCAGATGGGGTGGCACATTCATCAGATGGATGTGAAGACTGTGTTCCTCAACGGGGTGATTGAGGAGGAGGTGTACATAGATCAGCCCGAAGGTTTCGAGATCTTCAGCAGCGAGTCACATGTGTGTAGGCTCAAGAGAGCGTTGTATGGGTTGAAGCAAGCACCTCGTGCTTGGTACACAAGGATAGACAGTTATTTCACCAGACTTGGATTCTCCAAGAGTGAGGCGGATCCGAACCTATACCAGATTGTGGTGGAGGGTAAGTTACTAATCATTGTACTTTATGTAGATGATTTTATTTTGACAGGTGATGAACTGTTGATACACTCATGCAAGGCTGATCTTGCAAAAGAGTTTGAGATGAAGGACTTGGGCCTCCTTCATTATTTCCTGGGATTGGAAATTTGGCAGCGCAGTGATGGATTATTTGTTTCTCAGGGAGAAGTTCAACATGCATGGCTGCAAGCCTGTTGATACTCCTCTTCCTGGTGGATGGAGGAATGAGGATGCTACTTCGGCGAAGGTAGTGGATGCCACTGTTTATCGACAGTTGGTGGGGTCGTTTATGTATTTGGTCAATACACGACCCGACATATGCTATGTTGTTAACCAGCTTTCACAATCTATGGTTAAGCCTACTAAGCTCTACTGGAAGGCACGCAAGCATGTATTGAGATATCTCAGAGGCACATCGGGATATGGATCATGGTACAGACAGGAGGATTAGTTGAGGCGGCATGGCTTCACGGATCGGTATCATCATATCATAGATTGTGTCCAGCGGAAGATCATGTTACTTTCATATATTCCCATGGAGGATCAGAATGTTGATATCTTGACGAAGGTGCTCACCAGGAGCAAATTCGAATACCACAGAGGCAGGATAGGGGTGGCGGATAATTCTTATCTTGTTGAGAGGGAGTGTTGATATTGCAACAAGATGATGAGCTTAGTGGAAAGAAGTCGCCTTCACTAAGTGGGCCCGCAGGCTATTTTTGGCGCAAAGTCTAGTTTTAGACATATGGATCATGTTCTTTGAGTTGCAGGATGTTATTTGTGGATGGTTGGTCATGTCGGAAAAAATAGATGGACTTCTATTTTTAGACATATTGGGCGGAATCTATTTTAGATTGCTAGTCTAAAAATAGATATGTCGAATATTATTAGCTCTTAATAATATTTGGACTATAAACATTATCTTATTCTCTTGGAGCACTTCAGTTAAGTGCACAGATGTGGCACAGGAGCTGACAGAAGGAATTATGCTATTCCTGAGGGTTAAGTGGAGCTATTGCATGGATACTTCAGTTAGAACTCATGTGAAAGAGTTTGGTGGAGTTGATTGAGGAAGTTAATGGAGTTGTGTTCAGTTTAACTAATCTAAACATAGTTGAGCTATTTGTATCTAGTTTAACTTATTGATACAATTAGTGAGAGTGGTGTGAATTAATTATTAATTAATTCACTAATTATAAACTCATTAATCAACTAAAGAATACATCAGTTAACTTCGGTGCATGGACAGTTTCAGTGGAGACCAGTGCAGAGATAGGTGAAAGAGCAGGTTAACTATCAGTTGTGACTATACTGTTGCATATTTGCAACTACCAGTGATTAGAGAAGCCCATGAGGATTGCGCAGTACAAGCCAGGTGGTTTATGTTATTTAATGAGCCATCCTACAGCATTGATTACGCAATAGAGGCTGGCTATCAGGTGGCAAAGATTGGAGCGTGTGTTTTGCTAGATCTAGCTTGATTAGTGTGTAGCAATTGGAGGTTGTGCTGAGAGCTTGTGAGGAGCTTTGTACAATGATTGTTACATGATCTCTATGACATATAATATACAAATAGTTGGGGTTTTCAACTTTAAGCTTTCCCATGAAATACTATGTTCATATGTGTGATTGTTTATGGTTTTAATGTGCGCATGCGATTGTTTTTATTTACGCAATTAATGATCAATGGTAGAAGAGATTTTGTATTGCGCATGAAGATAAAATAGTGTGTGATCAGGAGAATATCGGTGAATAATAATATCAGTTATTCAAATTTCTACACAGTCCACGTCTACTGAGCTTTCGCAGCCTATCCTCCTGACTGTATCGCCTCTTGCCACCCAATCTCCCCCTGAAGAGTCAGTTGAGTTCAATTGGCCTCCTCTGGGTGCTTGGTCTGGTTTTGGGGACGAGGGAGAATTCCCTCCACTTACTTCTGGATCTCCATTTTTAGCTACTTCTTTACCTCCTAGCCCTCATAGTCTTTTCGAAGATCTCACAGCTTCGTCAGACATGGATTCTTCGAGTCTTGTCGGTAGTGGAGAAATTCCTATGTCCATAAGAGAATATCAGCTTTTCTCTGAATATCTCCCGTATGTATCTGATCAATATTCCCCTCCATCGGTGTCACTTCCACCAGGTTATTGAACTCTTGACCTTCCAAAATCCTGAGACATCTTGTCTCAAGAAAAACCATTAATATAGAAAAACACATCATGCAAGAAACACAACTTGACGACCTCTTGCTTTAGCTCATTCAAAGAAACAAATGTCACATCCTGTGAATATCGCCATGCATTCTTACATATCGGTGTACAAATCCATCGACCAAACACAAGTCAAAAAAACATGCCTCTTCAAACAACTGACTCTCAAGCCAAACAAAAGCTTTTACAACAACTTGATGATTCTTCTCCCAAAACAACAAGAATTTCACATCTCATGAAACAAATCGCCAACATCTCCCTTTCATCCATGGAGACTAAAATAACTCTTCCAAGTCGATATGACATGCATGTAACAATCAATCGACCAACACAAGTCAATCACTCATGCATGTTTAAGCACAATGAAACTATAAAAAATTCCACTGTTCACACACACAAACTCTCATGCATGTATACAATGCTCAACTCTCTTACAAACACAATAACAAGTACAAGAATCCCATTGGTATGTACAAGTACTTAAAGAGCTGAAATGACCAAATTTAGACCCAATTAGAACTTTGGTATTGTTGCAGCAAATTTGGTCAACATACTCCACTTTCAAACACCTTCCTGGCATAAACATGCAACATGCATTCTAGAGAAAAAGAAATGCATTCACATGAAAATTGCAACTAAAAATTGCCATCTTTGTTGCATCTAAGTGAGTCAACATAACTCCAATTTTCCAACATCTTGCTTCGTGCAATATGAATTATACTTTCAAGAGAAAATAAATGCATTCAATTGACAAATAAATGCATCAATAAGGCAAGATTTGCATCAATTATCAAAATAAATGCAAGGCCTTAATTGGTTAAAAAATCTAACCATATTTTCCAAACCACTTCAATGGTGCTTCATCCAGCTGCACTTCATCATGTGAATCATCCTGACCCATGTCAATTATGGTATCCTCTTTTCCATTCTTGTCAATATCTCTTTCCACCTTCTTCAAATGTTTTGGATTACTTGTTGGATACAAATTCCAACACTTGTCTACGAGATGACCCTGCTTATGGAAATGAGTGCAAAATAATTGCATCTTCTTTTCAACATGGTTTGCATTGTCCATTGGACCTTTGTCTTTCTATCTCCTTTGTTTAGAAATTTTCTTGTGTATGGCTATCTTCTTCCAATACCTCGAAATAGTATGGTTATTCAAACCACAAAAGGAACATGTAAATTTTCTCCAAATCTTATGTGAGGATTTTCCATGTTTATCATAATTAAAAGTAACAAGATCAAAGGCATATTTATACCTTGCACATTCACTTTTGTCGCCTTCTTGAGGAGGTGAATTTGATGAGGTAGTGGCCCTCTTAGGAATACCAAAAATGGCTTCAATGGCTTTAGAGATTTCAACATCCTCTTGTTTTCCATTTCCATTAGTTGCATGCTTACGAGCACCTTCTTGCAAAGTGGGTGTAAAACTTTTTCATTCCTCATGAACACAAACTTCACAAGCTTGAGGTAATGAACACATAATGAAAGTCCTTCTTGGAACACCTTCATGTGCCTCCTTGGCTTTGGAGCATTCTCCATCATGTTGTCCATAACCAAGACTCAAACACCTGGGCCTTTCCTGAACAACAATTGGCTCAACTATGTCTTGTGCATGTTTTCCTAATCCTTTATCTTCATAGCCCATCTTCATCAATAATTTGGACCCTATTCCTCTAGTGTGTCTTTCAAAATCACCAAAACATCCATCTTGAGAGGAAATTGAAGATACCTCTTTTTCATGCACATACTTGGCTAGGGTTTCATTTGCAATATGGAGTTGAGTCTCTATCTCATGCATATTTTCAAGAATCTCTTGCTTCTCCTCCTTCATAGCAATCAACTTCTCTTCAATTATAGTGCTCTCCTCATCTTCATACATCTCTTGCACCATATCTCTCATGATGTAGAGCTTATGCAACATCTCTTTTATCAAAGAGTCTTGCTCAGGAATATTGGTTAGAAACAGTGCTTGATGAAGCTACCATCACACTTGTAATGCATAAAAAGCTTCTTTGTTTGTGATTTGAGAGCTAATTCCTCAATCCTGACCTTCTCCTGAAGAGAGGAGATAACACATAAACTTGCACACAGTTAAATTTTCCATGCACAAATACAAACCAATAGCTAATTCTCTAGCTAACCTTGGCAAACCATCTCAGGGCTAAAATAAGCTAAATTGTGCTCTGATACCAACTTGATCTGAATATGGAAAAACTAGTTTTGTTGTGATAACTTCCTCATCAGTATTAAATAAAAGTGTGTTGATGGATCGTCTCAAATAGCAAGTTCATGAGAGGGTTTATGTGTCAAATTTATGTGTTTTTCTTATGAGAAATTCATGAGGTAAATTAGATTTTAAAAACACATAACATCAAGTAAATTGCAGAGAATACAATACACAACAAACATATAACACAGAGCTGATAACGGAGTTCACCCCTCCTGGGCTACATCTCCATGGACATTCTTCAATGGCTTTGCCCTCTTTGGATTAATGGTCAATTCTCTTATTACATGCACCTACAGTGCTCCAATGGCTATGCAATCTGCTCCATTGGATTCAGAAGACCCAAAATCCCCTAAGTAGCCTATTCTGGCTCTGCACAAGGTCTTCAGGTCATCTAGACATGGCCTCTTCTCATGGTGGCCCTGGGCATCTTTTAATCTTCAAAGTGGAAAAATCACTTACAAAAGTGCTCCTTTGCCTCTGCAACCTACACCATCATGCTCAAAGCATCCAAATCATCTGGGATTGACTCTTTCTGAGCGTTGAATTTGGCAGACTCTGCCAATTAGTTTTAATTCGCACTTAATATTAATCTGGGGATTATGCGCTAGTTAATGCGCACTTAACGCGCTAACTGCACTTAAGTTAATCTGCAATTAAGTATTGGATAAGCGCACTTTTAAAACGTGGTTAAGGTTTAATAAAGTTCTGATTAATGCTAAACCTCAGTTGTATGGATAGGCCTCCGCCTAGTCATGGTGCATGGTTCTATGGAATGGGGGGGTGGCCCTTCGGGGCTAGCCCCCACTTTACCCCCGCCGAAATTACATTCAAATTGAAATACAAACTGACATCCATGTTAATTAAGATCCAATGCGTAGTATAGTTGGTAGGTCTTTTTGTTTATGTGGGGGAGGTCACGGGGTTAAGCCCGACCTCCACCCAGCCTCCATATAATATTGTTGCCCAAACATATAAATAAAATTCAACCTTGAACATAGTGAAACTTCGGCCTTTGGGAGGAGCATGTGGTGGCCTCCGACCTAGCCACGTGTAAGCATCCATTGGTTCATTCAAAACGAAATCAAATTGCGCCAACGAACCAGAAATTCGGGCCAATCATAATTCGACACTTCTTAAACAACATTCGCTGGAGGAAAACCAAAATTTTGACTCCGTTGACCCTGTTAGACTTTTTTTTAAATTTACCTGTTTGGCAAAGCGAACAGCAGTGTCTAACTTTCTCATATGGAGTCGGTTTTCAATGAAACAAAGTGCATTGGATTCCTGGCGAACAGACCTATCCGGTCGTTCTGGTTTGGAGTGATTCTGAGCACTTTGAATTTTTAACAATTTTTTCCCCCAATTCAGTTTCTGATAAAAAATGAACAAATAAATACACCTACAATAATGGTTCCTAATAGTTGAAATCTCACAAAATTATGAAATTTACAGTGACTATTTCTAAGCATTATATAAATCAGTCCTAGTGTTTGGGATGCTTCATTTTGGTATTTATGGGTTATTGTGAATGCCTACTTTGAGACCAGACTTTAAAAAGACACCTGCACCAATTATCTTCCACATTGTTTGACGTAATCTCTAAAAGAATGGACCAAACACAACTCAAAAATTCATTAGAAAACCAGAGAAATTTTTAATAAGAATATTACATGTGAGCGAAAAGAACCCAAAAACAAACTGTATTTCTTCTTATTAACTTATCCTTGCTTCCTCCGACTTCACTTTAGCTTCTTCCTTGTTCTTAGCTACAGATCAAACCTCTTCCTAAGAGAGATCAAAATGGTGCTAAATGGGGTCGATGTTGCTTTTATTTATACACAGTTGAGGGGTTTGAATACCCTCCTTTAGACAGACTTGTCACTGCCATTAGAGAAATTTTGAGGTCTAAAATGAGCCTCCTAAGGATTATTATAAAAAAATAGTGGAAATAATAAAATAAGATTAGGTCACATCATCAAATTTTAGAGGGAAAAATAAAAAAATAAAAAAAATCAACTCTTATTTTCAACTTATCTCCCTACAATTTTACTCAAATTTCGAGTGGGATCACTCATTGGATATTGAATTTAATTCTTCATCTAAGGAATACCCATGTTACATACTTTCAATGGACCCTACGACATGAAAAATGAGAAATACATTTTAAAAAAAAATGTGATTGCAATGACGTTTTTCACGTATTTCTCATTTTTCGTGTAGTGGGGTCCATCGAAAGTATGCAACAAGTGTACTCCTTATATGAGGAATTAAATTGTGAATCTAACGGGTGTTCCCACTCGAAATTTGAGTAAAATTGTATGGAGATAAGTTGAAAAAATAGTTTTTTACTCCAAAAATGGTGAATCATCCTCCATGGTTGACATCATCATCTTGAATCCTATTGATTCTTATAAAGTTTATTTTGGTTGTACATTTTTATTTTGAGGCTCATTTTAGACCTCAAAATTTCTCTAATGTGGGGCCGACCTGTCCTTGGAGGTTTCTAAGACTTTCTAGACTCAAAATTAATATTGTTTTTATGTTACAACTTTCCCAATAGGGTCTTATACAAATGATAATGACTCTTGACTCAAGAAAAATATTATTTTGACATAAAAAACCCTAGAAGCATGAATAACATGCTTGACCTAGATGATCATCAAAATGGAGCATGAAACCCGTGCTCAAAAATAATATTTTTCTTTCTTCTTTTTCTTGTAACATAAGATGTACATAATAACATGGTACATAAACAATTATGAAGATCGAAACTAGTTACATTTTCCAACACTCCCTCTTAACTATGGAGGTATTGATAATTGTACACCTAAGGGATCTTTTTTTGCAAAATGACTACATCTAACAATATGTTAGAAAATTATTTAGATGAACTATAATATGGTCCTGATCTTCTTGTTCTTGAAATCTAGATGGTTCCTATCGAAGCAATTTAATCAAGTATACTCTAATTCTTCTACTATCACATGCTTCTATCTAGGATGCCATGTTTTTACAAAAACCAAGACTCTCTTCGAGTATACAATAATGCATGCTACTCTACTTAACAAAAGAAAGACAAATTTCATAAAGAACCTGGCAATGATGGAGCTTCCTTCACTAGTAAATATTTTTGGGATCTTCTCCTTTCGGCTTCTTCTCGGGTTCTCCCATTTCTTCAGTTATGTGAGGTTCACTTCTTTCCTTTATTTTTTTGTTCTACTTGTTTGGACAATCCCTTCTAAATTTACCAAACTTAATGCATCCAAAGCATTGAATCTTGGACATATTTGTCTTTTTCTTAGACTTTCCAAACTTCCCTTTCTTCAACTTATTGGTTCTTACAATGAAGCCTTGAGATATTTCATTTGATTTGGTGCCATACTTTGCCTTGATCCTGGATTCTTCCAAGATACATTGAGCCCACAATTCATCAAAAGGTGTGGTAACTTTATTTGAGTAGATGTTAGTTGAAAAACTACTCCAATTAGGTGGCAAAGAATTTAGTACACAGATAGTCATCTCATAGTCTGTAACAGTCTCCCCAAGCCCTTGCAACTACTCCCTTATTTGTGAGATCTTCATTAGATTGGTGTCCATGTCTTTATCCTTTGATTTCATTATTCTATATAGTTCATTCCTCAAGGAAATATTTTAACCTGATGTAGTTATAGAGTACAACTTTACATACTTATCATACATAGTCTTTGATGTCTTCAAATCAGTAAAAGAGGAAACAAGATGATCTTTAATGGATTCAACAATGATCCTCTGTACCCTTAATTCTCACTTGTTGCACTTCTATAACTCTTGAATCTTCCCTTTGTCAGGAACAACTACATCTCCAAGGACATACTCCATGACTTCATTTTTTGTCAACCAAGAGTCCTTCTTGATGATGTCTCCAAATATTTTTATACTTTCAAGACCTTCAAAGAGACTTTAGAAATTCCCTAGAATGATGACTTCTAGGATGCCTTCAACAATGATGTCTTTGAATAGCTTCAAAGAGTGAAAGATGATAACAAGATTCCTTGATGCTTCTTGTTCTTCAATATGATGCACTAGAAAATCTTCAACAAATACTAGTCCTTCCTTCAATAAGATCTTAATGATGAGGTCTTCTTCAACGAAAGCTTGATGTAGTAACACTCCTCGATCAATGGGTCTTCTTCTTTCCTTGTGTCCCTCTGCAAATGGTTCCTCTTGATAAGACCCCTTATGTCAACAAGATGATCTTTCGGTCGCCTTCTCTCTTTCACCTTGGCTCTAATACCATGTTGGAGAATGCAATAGGGTAGTTATTAATTAAAATTCTCCTTAACCTTAATAATTGTTTGTGAACTTTATTCTTCTTATTTTTCTTTATCAGATCTCATCAAACAATTATCAAGAACAAAAATAGTAAAAACAATGGACACGGGATATAGGCTCCAAACTAGGGAAAAAGCCCTCCAAGGGGAAAACCCGAAAATAATCTCTTTTCTTATAGAATCTGCTTCAAATAAGAAAACCAAGACCCCAACCCTAGACCAAGTCCTCCAACCACCAAGTCAACCCTCCAAGAAGCCCTTCCAATTAGGTCAGAGATCAACCAAATCAACGAGGATCAATTCTAGTTCAACCAGCTTCAACTTCAACTTACAATTTCGACTTGCAACTTCGGCCCTGTAGAACCTGCCAAAACGCTAATTCTGGCACGTGTCAATTCCTCAAGAAGTCTTCCTTCAAAAAATCCAAGGTCTCCATGGTCAAACTAGAGAATTCAACCCTTCTGCAACTCAAATTTGTAATCCGACCTCCTGCAATTTGGACTTGCAATTTTCGCCTTCCTTGGAGCTATAGAAACCCTAATCTTCGCACGTGTGAGAGAAAAGAGCCCAAAAAAGAAACGTTTTTTTTCTTATTCTTGACTTCTCATTGCTTCATTGGCCTTCACTCTAGCTTCTTCCTTGTTCCCTGCTAAAATAGAACTTATTGAGAGATTGAATTGGCGCTACATGAGGTCGATGTTGCTTCTATTTATACACATCTGACGGGTTTGAATACCCTCCTTTTGTTAGTACCGACTTGTGCTTGGAGGTTTCTAGGACTTTCTAGACTCAAAATTAATATTACTTTCATGTTACAACTTGACCAATAGGGTCTTATACAAATGATAATGACTCTCTTAACTCAAGAAAAATATTATTTTGACATGACAAACCCTGGCAGTGTGAAGAACATGCTTGACCTAAATGATCATCAAAATGGAACATGAAACCCATGCTGAAAAATAATATTTTCTTTCTTTTTTTTCTTGTAACATAAGATATACATAATGACATGAGTACATAGACAATTATGAAGAAGGAAACTAGTTACATTTTCCAACACCAAAGAATATCGATATTAGTATTATCAAGTCTCATGATAACAACTCATCTTGGGAACCATATAAGCACAACATTACACAAAAGATCGAATTAGGATGGTCAAATCATGTTGCAATTTGACAATTCTCCTATGCGCTTACAATGTTGTACCATCTTGTATCATCAACCATGACAACATTAGAAAACAAAGAATCATGTGAAGCCTTACAAAAGGAAATAAATGAAAGGATTTTCATCAATATGTTGTGAGGACACATCTCTAACAAGAAGGCAATGTTATGAATAGGAATATATAAAATACTATAATTAATTAATTAATGAAAAGACATGTCTTGAAAAAGAAATGTGATTCTTATAAAAGGGCACTCCCACCTAATGTTTATAACAAAGCCATCATTTGTAATATCATATCTTATCATTTTTTACTCATACATTTATATGTTATTACTTTATACCAATGGATTTCTTCAATGTATTTCAAATATTTTGGTATTTAAGTCATAAGCCATGTTTGCCTGTCACAAATTTATGCCCTACAACTTAGTTTTTAACATGGTAAACTACACAACATGATGCTACTAATTATATTTTTTTCTATATAATATGAAACACCTAGCTTACAAAACAAAACTAAAAAACGAGTAAGAGATGAATTTTTATAAGCAAGAAAAAAAAATAGTTTTAATTCATATTTTCAACTTATCTTCAAGTAGGTTTGGTCAAATTTCGTGTAAGAACTTAATGGATCCAAAATTAAATTTTTCATCTAACGAGTAGCCACTTTGTACTTCAAATAGGTTTGCAATGAGATAAATAGGACATGAACAATAATAATAATAATAATAATAAATAAAAACATAATTTCATGTGTTTTTTCATCTATTTCAAATTTATCACACTTTGGATCTATACAAAGTATGTACTCAATGGGTGTGGAATTAAATTCAACATCTAATGATTGTGTACACTTGAAATTTGAGTAAATTTTTAAGGACATAGTACAAAATATTATTAAAATAGTGATTTTTCTCTTTCCCTCAAAAATTATTAATCCTTGTAATTGATATCACCATCTTGAATCTTATTGGTTCTTTTAGAGTTTATGTATATAACACAATTGTCATTTTGAACGTTGATTTTTTACCTCAAAAATCATCTAATAAATGGTATTTTTTATCAACGAATTTGTTGGCCCCAAGTAAACAATTTGACCCCAAACATGGACCACATCTATTAAGTATAAGAGTTTTAGGAAGGAGCTTTGTGTATAAGGACCTCCCAACAAACCAAAAAGAAGCTCAATGCCACATATGTGCGATAACTACCACAAACATCTATAACAATAATAATACATGAGATGATAGCTTGATACCTCATTATTTAGTCAACATGGTTGAATTAAACAAGTCCCACAACCATCAAATTAGTAATTGCCTTTCCACATGAGAATTGTTTTCATTAGATAGCTTATCTTTCTTCAATGTGTAAAAGATCATATCTAAGTTTTCTCATGCTCAGTTTCTCATGACCTTCCCTAAGAAGGGTTGACCATTCAAGAGCAACACTTTGGTAGAATGGTTGATTAAAATGGGTATCACCTTCTAGATAGGATCTACCCTTTCTTAAACAAATTGACTAAGACCTTACCAAGTTGACCAATATTTTACTATGTTAACCAAGACCTTACCAAATCTCAAGTGCCACTCGTCCCTCCTAAAGAAGGATTAACTAGAAGCTATCTTGGTGGATTTATTGGAAAAGGCCTTTTATCTAGCAATATGAGGTCATGTTAGCTTTATATGAGCAAAGATTGAGAGCTTTCAATAGAATGTTTACCTTTCAAGTTGTGATGAAAAAAGGAAAAGCATGAAGGAGCATGTTTGTCATGTTGAGAAATTGGTAGGGTGGTAATTAATTCAAATTCTCTACTTGATAATTGCTTGTGAGCTTACTTCTTTCACTTATGAATTTTCTTATTAGTTTATTATATCTTTCATCAAGTCAATTATCAAAAACACAAGAGACACAAATTTAGGCTCTTCAAGCCAGGGCCAAAACCTCTCCCTCTTGGAGAGGAAAACCCACAAGAAATTCTTCTTATATACTTTCAGATGACAAGTACCATGACCATGACATAGACCCTTGACCTTTATATGCCTCCAAGACCTTTTCAATGCTCCTTTAATAACTCATTTCCTGCACCTTCATGCATTGATCTGCACCGTTCAGCATTGGCCTTAGGGAGCTTTGCACCAGCACTAGGAAAGCTCGGTTCCTAGCCCTAAAGAGTGAGCTCCTTTTCTGCCCTTCCTTGATCTAGTCTTGGCCTACTATAGACTTCTCCTCAGCCTTCTTTTCAACACCCTTGATGCCTAGGACCAAGATCTTATCTTGTTGTGATGCCTCTTCTTCACGTTGTGTATACATTCTACCCTTTTCAAAGATATCCGAAATATGAAGACCGAGTCCCTTTTGCACACCTTGTACTCTTCCCTTTTTTGTTTCCTACTCACCTTCTTCTACACTGTATAGTCATCCTCTTTCGCATAGTATAGGAGATTTGTCTCTCACTGAGGTAGCCCTTGACTTACCAATTGTGGTCCTTTACTTCGCACTCTCTCACAGAACTTGACCGAAACACTTATACCCAAAACAGCTTTTCTATCTTCGTTAAACATGTTCCCTTCTCCACAGACCTTATCTCGCATATCTTCAGCGGACTTGTTTGAACTTCTTGCTCTCAAATGAGCCCCAGACTTTCCTTTATATAGTGTACTTCTTCAGGGATTTAGGTTGACCTTACTAAGGGTAGGCCGACATGATCACAACTTATAGGTCGACTTGTAGGGATTACCTTCCAGTGTGAAGGAGGTTGTCTTGAGGGTTGTTTTGAGCATCATACTTGAGCCATTTTCTTCACGGTTATATGACAAGGTCTTGAGGCATATTCCCTTGACTAGATTCTTCATATACATGACTCTTAATTAGTACATTTATGACAAGATGACAAATCCCTAAAAGACATCAAGAAGAAGTCTTTTGACCTATAATAAGAACCTTGCTCATGAAACCCATGAGGCAAGCATAACGAAAATACATTTTATTATCTTTGTCTTCTTAATTACATAAATACATAATTATGTAGTCAATATTAAGACCGAACCTAGTTACACTTTCCAACACTCCCTCTTAACTAGGGAGGTATTCATACATATACATGGTCACTTTCAAACTAAAGAATCTCATAAGAAGAATCGTATTGGTAATCGCATCTGTATAGCATCATATCAACCAGCATTGTCCTACTGCAAGGCCTTGACTAACAGCCCCATCTCTCAATGAGACAATGGGCTACAACGTTAGCGAGACACATGACTTATAGACACCATAGTCATTGTCTCTCCAAGGTACATATTCCACCCAGGTGTTCCTAGAGTATGACCTTCTTGGACTATTCTTCTCTTGGGTAGCCAGCCCTCAAAGAATATTGATCCCTAACTACTCTTATCTTGAATGCCCTATCACATCCTCAAAGAGTATCGAATGCCAGATGATTAACCAATCCTCCATTCTGTCTTCCAGGTGAAGACCAGAATGATGTGTCTATCCATTCTCTCCACATGGCCTTCACTTAGACTTACTAGCCTTGGTCTAGTGCATGACACATATATTAGAGAATCATATATGTCACTCACTCTTAACTTAGGGAGGACATACTTCGAGTTTCTTCCAAATAAGAAACATATCACCAGGCTCCCTCTTAACGAGGAACCTGCAGCAGCAATGGTGAGACACACAGTTGCTCATGAAGAATTCCTCACCTCAATGTCATGGATTTAGATATTGAGGAATCTTCAACTTTTGGCTCCATATGGCACAGATCATCCATCACTTTCATCCACGAGTCATGTCAAGCATCAGAAAATTATCAGTCTTTCTTATCTGGTCCACCTTTATGCCATGCTGCTTTCCTTCAAACCATCTCCCAAGGATCTTACATCCTTCCACCTGATTGGCAGCTCTCCATAAACTCATCCAAATAAACATATACATAAGAACTTTTAAATCAAAAGTTACCTTAGTGATGATCTTTCACCATGACATCTTCCTGTAGGCATCGACATCCTTTATTCAGATTGACACATCTCCTAAAGATATGTTTTGCCAAGGGTCTTCTTCTTTACCATACTTCTATCAGAGTCCACATATCTTCCTAGGAGATCTCCTAGTCACATTTTCTTGGCTTTCGGATGATAGTTGCCTCTTTACATGGTTGTACTTCATGATCTCTTCCATTCTTTCTCCACACAGCTTCATCCCCAGGAACTTCCACTATCCATTTCCTTGTTTGTATACAACCAACTCATATTCCATATGAGGACATATTTAATTTCATCTGTTAGTGGCAACCTGTGCACCAGAAAAGATTTTCATTTCATAGAACATGGAAGATCATCACCTGCAACCACATGACATGACTTCACAGTATCCAATGTCAGCATATAGATATATGTACCTCGTACTTTTCCCTTTGATTCATTATCTAGAAATTTTACTAGAATGAAGAACTTCATTCCCTTGACCTGCTTCATCAATATACCATTATGTCCTAATCCCAGAATTATGTAACATAAAATTCTAGATGAAACCTTTTGCTTTCTTTCTAACTAGTGAATCCATAGAGAACTCCATTAGAAAATGCCAGCACATGTTTCCATATTGATTACTGAATGATGACCCTTGATCTTGATTACTTCCATCCATCAATGTTATTTATCAGTGAGGTTTCCAGGAGCTCCTTCTTCAAGTGCTCCTCCCATGCTTCTATCGTGATGCTTTTAATATACATTGTTTCCTATCATACTATTTTACAACCAACAAAAATCACTTAAAGAGAAAGATGATCTCAATCATAATAGAGATATTTCGCTTCTTCTTTCTTAGATTTCTTTGTATCAAGTTCTTCCCTTGCATCTATGACATGGGCTTCTTCCTTTTTCCTCTTGTCCTTCTCAGATTTAGGAAAATCCCTTTTATAATGCCCAAGTTCATTACATCGAAAGCATCGTACTTTGTGCATATTTCTTCTTTTATTCTGAAGACCAAATTTCTCGAATCTTCCTTTCTTCCTGGACATGGCTGCAAAGGCTTGATTCCCTTCATTTGATCATGTATCAGCTTTGGCTTTTAATCTTGTTTCCCCTATTTTACATAGATACCATAGATTGTGGAATGGTGTTGCTTCTTTCTTGAAGTGAAGTTTCCCCATTCTTCTGGTAGAGCATTCAGCACCATTGTAGTCATCTCACTATCAGACATTACTTCTCCCAATTCCTGCAGTAAGTCTCTTATTTCGGAAATCCTCATAAAATATGAAGTGATTTCTTCCTCTCTTGACAATTTCATCTTGTATAGTTCTTGTCTCAGAGAGATTGCTTCTCCAGCAGTGGTCACAGAGAAGAGCTCCACTCGTTTCTCATATATTTCTTTTGCAGTTTTCAATTTTGATACATAGGGTATGAGAGAGTCCTTAATGGCTTCTATGAGAATCCATTGGGCTCTGATTTCTCCTTTCATGTACTTGTCATAAGCTAGAGCATCTTCTTTTGAGGGTTGAATTGTAGATCCTTCGATGTAGCCCATAACTTTGTCTTCAATTATATTCAAATATATCCTCTTCTTCCACGCACTAAAGTTTGATGACCCAATCAATTTGTTGCTCTCTTTGCAGTAAGTCATTTTGACAGATTTAGATAAGGTCATAGATACTTACTTGAGTAGAGTGACTTCCTTCTAACAACTTCCTTGATGATGATGAAGATGAAGTCAGGAACTTCCTCTTAGATTGAATTCTACAATGTAGGTGTTCTTGGATCCCTGATGATAAAGAATGTCTCCAAAAAGATGATGTCTCTTCCAACAATGTCTTGAATATAAATCTTTGATTACAATGATTATTTTCTTGATGAGTGGATCCTTTGGAATGAGATTGAAGATCTTTCTTGAAATGGATTGAGAATCTTCCTTACAAACTGATTTGACTTTTCAACGCAAACTTTGACCTTGACTTTGATTCGTGCTTCCTTGAGTGCCTCCTTGCTAAGTAGCCCTTGTCTTTAGCACCTTAGCTCTGATACCATGTTGAGAAATTGGTAGCGTGGTGATTAATTCAAATTCTCTACGTGATAATTACTTGTGAGCTTACTTCTTTCACTTATGTATTTTCTTCTTAGTTTATTATATCCTTCATCAAGTCAATTATAAAAAACACAAGAGACACAAATTTAGCCTCTTCAAGCCAGGGCCAAAACCTCTCCCTCTTGGAGAGGAAAACCCACAAGAAATTCTTCTTATATACTTTCAGATGACAAGTACCATGACCATGACATAGACCCTTGACCTTTATATGCCTCCAAGACCTTTTCAATGCACCTTTAATAACTCCTTTCATGCACCTTCATGCAATGATTTGCACCGTTCAACACTGGCCTTAGGGAGCTTTGCAACAGCACTAGGAAAGCTCGGCTCCTAGCCCTAAAGAGTGAGCTCCTTTTCTGCCCTTCCTCGATCTAGTCTTGGCCTACTATAGACTTCTCCTCGGCCTTCTTTTCAGCATCCTTGATGCCCAGGACCAAGATCTTATCTTGTTGTGATGCCTCTTCTTCACGTTGTGTATATATTCTACCCTTTTCAAAGATTATCCGAAATATGAAGACAGAGTCTCTTTTGCACACCTTGCAATCTTCCCTTTTCTGTTTCCTAGTCACCTCCTTCCGCGCTGTATAGTCATACTCTTCCATATAGTATAGGAGATATGTTTCTCACTGAGGTAGCCCTCAGCCTACCAATTGCAATCATTTACTTCGCATTCTCTCACAGAACTTGACCGAGATACTTATACCCAAAACAACTTTTCTATCTTCGTTGAACAAGTTCCCTTCCATGCATACCTTATCTCTCATATCTTTAGTAAACTTGTTTGAACTTCTTGCTCTCAAATGAACCACAGACTTTCCTTTATATAGTGTACTTCTTCAAGGATTTAGGCCGACCTTACTGACTGAGGGTAGGCCTACATGATCACAACTTATAGGCAGACTTGCAGGGCTTATCTTCCAACGTGAAGGGGGTTGTCTTGAGGGTTGTTTTGAGCATCATACTTGAGCCATTTTCTTCACGGTTATATGACAAGGTCTTGAGGCATATTCCTTTGATGAGATTCTTCATAAACATGACTCTTAATTAGTACATTTATGACAAGATGACAAATCCCTAAAAGACATCAAGAAGAAGTCTTTTGACCTATAATAAAAACCTTGCTCATGAAACCCATGAGGCAAGCATAACAAAGACATTTTATTATCTTTGGCTTCTTAATTACATAAATACATAATTACATAGTCAATATGAAGACCGAACCTAGTTACACTTTCCAACATGTCAGCCCCGGTGACTCCCCCAATTAATTAGGTGGAAAAGAAGGTTATTAATGTAGTAAATGGCATGATCTTATCAATTTGACCTTCAAATAGCCAGTCCTAAAAGGTTAATCCTAACCATTCAACTTGAGTTGGTTTGCTTTACCAAGTCACTTCAAGTGGGGCATAAAGCCAATCTTAAATTGGGTTGGTCCTAAAAAGTCAATCCTTGAATTCCTAACTAGCCCTCTAATGGAAAGGTGGTCCTAACAGAAACATCAACATAATAAGGTCATGGTTGAGAGTTGGTCCTAACTGAAACATCAACATAATAAGGTCATGGTTGACCCCTGTAACAATGGGATGGGAAGGTCATAAACAACAAGTGACACTAAAACCTAAAACAAACCCAAACAAGAGTTTTGGTTGAATATTGATGTCTCTAATTTCGATGAATCGTCCTACCATCAAAATGCAAGCAAATGATGTTTACCGAAATGTTAACAAATGGAAAAGGAATAACATGATGTTACCCAAAATTTTATTTTATCAAGGTCCAAAACCCCCTGATTATTAATGAAGGGGGTTTCTCAACTAAAATCAATATGATGGTAAAATTCTCAACCAAATCGTTGGCCTTATCCTTACTCTCATACACAAATTAAATCATTGGCTTGTGAACAAAATTACAAGTCCCTGAAAGGTGTGAATGACCTTATGCTCTTGCTTCAACATGTGTAAGATGACAAAGATAATTTTCCTCGTTCCTAATGATGCTCAACATATTCTAGAAGTCTAACATAATAAACATTAAATTCAAGGAAATAAATTGTTAAACAAACCGAAACAAAATGAGTTTGCAATGTTGCCTCTTTCAATAACACACAGGCCAAAAACAAGGGTAAAAAATAAAATAAAGTGCCATGTAAAAGAACAATTTGTAACTATAAAAACCAAACTAGGCTCCGCATGTAAACAATTCTCAATATATAATATTATATTGTTTTCAAAGAAAGATTCAAATACAGTAACGTAGTCATTCAGGTCAAAGCAGAATTAATTTGCTTATGTGAAGTGCTCTTGGAAAGGCTCACATTTTGGCATATACTTAATATGGATACAACAAAGAACTTCCACTATTTAACATTGCAGATTAGTTGAAAGCCACTACACAGACTCTTGGCATAAAGCAATTCACATCCCAAAACTCAGATAAATTCTTAGGACACTGGTCTCTAATCTGCTTGGCCCCTAACTTGAGGAGATTCACCTAGTTCACCTTCCTCTGTCATTCGATTTTCCCATTGGGTTATATGTTGACCACAACAATACTGCAGCTAACGCCATCAGATCATGAGAATAGATGCCAGATCTCAATACCTAATTAGAATAAATAGCTATATTAAGAAACACAGAATTGCATGAAATGACATCCAAAACATGATCAACATCCTATCCAATGTTTTAAAAACCGGAACCGGTGACAGGACCGGTGGACCTAATGAACCGGGTTTCTAACCGGAACCGGTCTAACCGGGAGCGGTCAGATCTCAATGAACCAGTTTTAAAAAAAATACATTAAATAATTATTTTTTAATTAAAAAAAAAACTATTTTTAAAATTTGCAACCATGATTCCAAGCCAATAGAGACAAAATATGCAAAGTTTGCTCATTTATATACCATGCAAAGGTGAATATATCAAAATGGCACCGAGTGCAATACATATCATCGAAAAATACATAAGCAATGAGGCTCCAAATGGCCCATAAAGTCCAAAAACAATGCTACAAGCTATGAGGCTTTGGCCTAATACAAGACTACATATTAGTGATCAACAACATGATCACTCCTCATCATGATCAAAATCATCACCACTACTAGACAAGGGATCATCAACATGAGCTACATAAATAATATGGCTCAAAGTTTGAGGACTCCTAAAACTCCTCTACAACTTTAGTAGTAGTAGTAGTAGCAAAAATAGACATCAAAACTACAAATCACTGAGCAACATGGTCTCTCATGAAACTCATCATTGATTCATCGCTGCTAGAAATGGGATCATCAACAAGAGATACATAAACATCATCTAGCTCAAAGTCTTCAGACTTGGATTGCTCAACATTATAACATGATAGAAATTGAAAAAGTTTAACATGCCTAACCAATGATTTTGGTTTGAGTGAAGGGTTCATTTCCTCAACCTTAAAATGCGATAGAAAAAGATTAGCATGTCTAACTAGTTGTTTTCCTTTGATTGAAGGGTACATCAAGGTTCTTAAAGGACTTCCTGCTCTTGATCAAATGCCAATATCATACCCTTACACATGGTAGAATCAAATGGAAACATTGCAAATTCCCAAACCATGAAACCCTGAAAACCATTAAGTCTGCTGAATTTTGAGTGAAACCTAAAATTCTAGTTTCTCCATATGAAATCCAATGAGGTCGAAACCACTCTTAAACATCCTGAGTCATTTCATGGTAATTTCCGTTCCTAACCGGCCGGTTAGGTCCGGTTTTTTCAAAAAACAGGCGAAATGCCCTAGGTAGCCGGGTTGCCTGGCCGGTTTCGACTGGTGGGCTATCTAACCGGCCGGTTTGGCCGGTTACCGGTTCAAACCGGCCGGTTTTTAAAACACTGATCCTATCCACGTACTGAATGCCTTAAAGTCCCACCTTAATAATTATTTCGTTACATCCAATTTGGAGATCTTTTTCATATATTTTTATAAATATTTATGGATTTATATAAAATAGGATAAATTATTGATAGAAAAGTAATATGTACGAAAACATCATGTATTGCGAAAGGCCATAATAAATGTCAGAAAATATCATGCATTAAAAAGAGCTTATTAAAAGTTCCCTCATCTCCAACACCTAGAGAAGGCGTAAATAGTCTCCAATCCATCTGTTGACAGATTCTGTGACCCCATAGTAAAATAGTTGCCAGAGGTTGGGTAGCCAATCCATGGTTTTAAAATGCAAAAGGAAAATGGAAACATATATGTACAAATACAACTCACTCAATATCAAGATCACTAAGGCATCCTCGTTACCTTGAAGATATTTTTGACATCTCTATCATGAATAAAGTGACATTTTGTTTGAGTGTTATGAATAAAACTTATGATATTAAAAAAAGCTTTTTCATGAAGAAAATAAGCCCACATATAACTGGTAGCAACATTGCTTGCTTATTTCATTTTCTCAATACACATTTCTATTACAAGAATATGTCTCCATAGAAATTGAACTCGTGGTTGAACTGAAATAAAGTGATTTGAAAATCATTAAAACCCCATTCTGAGATCATCTGGAAAAAAAACCATGATGCCATCACTTTATGGTTGCGCTGGTAAGAGAAGAATGGCATAACCCAGCAGAGGTCGTGAATGGGATGCCCTTGTATGTTGCCACACCATTAGCATCAGTATAGAGATGCTGCAAGTCAAGAAGAAGAAGGTAAGAAATGTCGCTTAAACCAAAATGTTTGTCTGAGCACATTTCCAGAGACCTGTGGTGACAGCTATTATTTCTTCTTTCATAATTCCATTGCAATGAGAAAAATAGTGGAAAGAAAACAATATCTTTTTCCTAAATTGTCATTACATCTCCAATCTCCAATACAATACTACAATCAATCTCACAATGTTCACAGACAAGCAAGATTAAGCACTCACCTTTCATATAGAAGCATAACTGCATGGCTAATACAGATATTTAAAGAACTTGTTCCACTGTAGTGCCTAAATCAACTGGAATTATATAGGTTGAATGCAGAATATTCTATAATGCATCTAGATGATGAATTAGTACATGGTACCAGTACTTCCTTTACTAATAGATGCTGAAGCGAATATAAGTGTGTGCATTATGCATGTGCCTGGGAGACAAAGAAGAAAGAAAAGGAAATAAGTGTTAGTTTCACCTAGATGATTCTGAGTTGTTCTCATTCAAAAGTGGCATATTGAGTATATCAAATTCAGATACGAAACCTTTAGCAGAGTTTGTTTGCTGCTGTATATAGGGCATACTAGCGAGTTTCTCAAGGGGCACACTAGTTTTGGACCTTGGTAGGTAGATGGTAAGGTGCATTCATGACGAAAGTGCAGATCCCAATGCTGGTGAGGCACTCTGCACGAGGGGGATATTCTAGTTTTGGAACAACACATATACCAAGGTAAGTCGGGAATGTTCATAGGGATGATTTTCATTCTGCGGGCACAGTGCATGATAGAGATTCCCATAGGCATACATGTGTTTGCTATTGTTGAGTGGGTGTTCTATTCTAGGTAGGCTAAGTCATGCATGAGGGCACAATCTTCCATGGCACATTGAGGTTAGGGTTTTCTCTCTTCAAGGAACCTCGCTATATATGTCCAGATTCATGTAACCTCTACCTTCTCTTGTTCTATAATAAAGAGAAAGGGTGCTTCACTGTTTATGTTAGATAGTTTGAGTTTGAACTAGTGAGTTAAGTTAATTGCAAATGTCATCTTTTCTTTTGATCTAATAGAGAGGTATGTGATTATTGCTGTCAATTTCAGCTTCTTCTGATTTTCAGAACTCTGCATATGTAAATCTAGATTTACTATATCTGTTGTTTCGTCTTAACTCATGGTATTCAGTGTCTGTTCTCTTGAATTTAACGTACAGAGTTTCAGTATATACAGATCTGAAGCTTTGATAGGCGGTTCCTCAGTTTTCCAGATTCCTAGCAGTAGGTTTTAATTCCAAGTACAGATCTGCTTATCATGTGATAAAATTAACACAGTATCAGAGCTGTATAGTGGAAGTCTTCTGACTAATGGGTGCAGAAGGTTTCTGTCCGTGAGAGGATGTCGCTATCAGTGGGTGTCATGCCCAGAAATGCCCAGAGATTAAGGTGATTTGTGCTCAAGATAGGTACAATGGCCTGCAAGGGATCGGTGGGTGAGATACTCAGTAAACTCCAGTGATTGGAGTACCGGTTTATCCCACTGAAAAACTGTTGAATGGTGTTGTCATTGATGCCAATGTCGGTTCTGGAATGCTCTTAATATATGCCATAAATTACATCAATGGAAAAGTTTAATGGACAAGTAGCCCTGGAAGGATGGCAGGAAACCCAAGTAGCCCCACAGTTGTTGAAATTTTTGAGGATGAATACCAATGCATTTGCCTTGAAGACCTTCATCACCTGATGGTCCTCGTCATGACGATTCCAACAGTATATAGTGTGCCATTAGATTCCTCACAGTTTAGGAAATGTGTGCAAACAAAGAGGATGCCCCCATCTTGTGGTCAAAGTCCCCAAAGGGAAATGATGTGGCAGCATATAATGGTTAGAAACATTGCTCAAAATTGAGGCCAAAAGGGACTCTCATTAAACAATTAAATCAAATATTTTGGAGGGGTTTAAAATTCAAAACCAAATCAAGTCAAAGGTGTATTAAATGTGGGTTTTGTTGGCTTCAATGAATTGAAGCTTTAATTTGAATTTAAAAGTTTCCCTCCAAGCTCCTAAGTCGGCCTCCAAAAGAACTTTTCTTTTGGCACAAATTTTGAATTTTAAACTCAAGTCGGCTCCCTCCAAAAGCACATGCCGGCTCCCCTATTGTGACCCTTCAACTACTATATAAGGTGCTTGGTATCCTCCACAAGATATACATTTTTTCATCGTCCAATCTGAAATTGTCTCTGCAGCAAGGGTAGGAAGATGAAGTCAAGTCTTTCTTTTGATTTAAATTTTTGATTGGCTAAGGTTTCACTATGGTTTTCTTCTGAGATATTTTGGCCAGCCCTGTGGAGACAGCCTGAGGCAGCTCGTCCTGAGGCATTTCGCTGTGCAATTGATGGTCCTTTCTGGGTCAATCTGAGGCAAGGCTATATATAAATTATGGAGCTGATGCTGAGACCATTCAGCCTTGCAACCAGATCCTTTTAAGACATGGATCAGTGGCAGACACTTTTTTTTTTTGGAGCCCATCTTGCATTTCAAGACTACGAGTGTGCATGAGTGACCAGGAAACTGTGGCAAGCTACTTGATAAAGATCACTGAGTTTAGAGAGTAGTCTTTCATATCAAGATGAAGATTGAGGAAGAGGAATTAGTGCCCATTACACTAATACGGTTCTCTACACCCTTGGAAGCCTTTGTGTAGGGTGTCTATGCTCACGAGAAGTCAACTATCTTTTAAAAGCTTTGGGATGATTCCATCCCAGAAGAGAGAAAGAGAGCCATCGAGAAGGTAAGAGGTGGTAAGAAAGGACGACCCAGGAGAAATGAGAATGGTAATAAGTGTTGAAATTTCTAGGGCAAACAAGCTAAAACAATTTTCTTCAACAGATAACTACTTCCAATGATTAGTTAACATCAATTTCATATACAACATTCAATATCATTAAGCAGTTATACAGAAGAAAATTCCAACCATTAAACATGAAAGAGCAGTGAAAATAACCATCAGACAATGAGACGAGACACAAAAAAATAGGCCTGAGGCTAGGGCAAAACCCACAAGGGGAAAACCCAGAAATATTTCCTTATGAGAGAGAGAGTTCAATGTTCATCAATACATTAAAATTAAGACATCAAGATAACATCGAACCAGTAATCAAGAGCATCCCACAAGTGCCAAGCCTCCCTTCGGAAATTCGGCCCTTCTTTCTTCTTTTTCCTTTGTTGGAACAGAGATAATCAAGTCACAAGTCGATTTGTCAAATGACGAGAAGTGATCTCCTATATATATAGTCTTCAAAGGGAGTCGAATGGGTGCCTCCAAGGGGCCCAGTCGAGTTGAACAATAGGCGGCCAACTTGAGCAATTTAGAAGGCATAATATAGATTCAAATTTTCTATTTCTTCACATGATGAAAATACCGACCATGGCTACTCAAATTCCAACAATAAGGAAGAATCATGTTCTTCACATCAAGAGAAGAAAACATGAATCATGTGAAACACTTCATGTGCCATAAGATGAGTCACAAGTTAGTCTCCAAAGAAGAAGAAAAATAAGGGCAAGAAGCAACAAAAGTTTCTGTCAAAGGGGATGAGTAAGCAACCAAGCTTGAGGTTGCTTTCTCCATGGTTTTGTGCCTTTCCACTACCACCATTTTTGGGTATAGTGGTATGTGGACAATGGAGCATCCAGATTCCAAACATATGACTTCCAACAAGAAGGCTTTCTGCAGATTTCAAGAACAAGAAAATGGCATACAAGTCAAGTTAGGTGATGATGCCACATAACCAGTGACCAAAATGGGCTTTGTCTCCCTCCAAATGCCTCTCAAGGTGATCTTATGTATCTTTCTAGTTTAACTATGACAAATTTGGAGTGTGTGGTTGAGTTTGACAATCATCAAATTATCATTAGAGAATGAATCCATGATCATGGTCAAGCCTTCGCGAAAGGAGTGCAAGAATGAAGCCTTTACTGGCCACTCATTGATTCGATGTAGCATGATGCTTCAATGCATGATAGTGACAAGCTATGCAAGTTGTGGCACATATGCTCTAGTCACCTCCACTAAAGAGCACTTCCTCTCTTATTGTTGGACTCCAAGATAGAGAACAGTGGAGTGTGCAAGAAAGGTGCACTCAGCAAGCATGCAAGCAATGTATTCTCGAGCATTAAGCATAGATCAAGAGAGATTCGTGGTCTTATCCATTCAAATGTATGACATATTTGGAGTGTGTGGCTGAATTTGATGATCATAAAATTATAATTAGAGAATGCCTCCATGATTTTGGTCAAGCTTTGGCCAAAGGGGTGCAAGAATGTAGCCTTTATCGACTTCTCATTGATTTAATGTAGCATGATGCCTTACAGCATGATAGCGAGAAGCTACACAAGTTGTGACACATACGCACTAGTCGCTTCCATTATGGAGCACTTCCTCTCTTATTGTTGGACTTTAAGATGGAGAGCAGTGGAGTGTGCAAGCAATGTGCACTCGGCAAGCAGGCAAGCATTGAGCATAGATCAACAGAGTTTCTTCATCTGATACATTAAATGTATGTGAATCCCTCTCTTTAAGGATATGGTGCAGGGGTTGCTAGACTTCAAGATGAAGAACAATGGAGTATACAAGTGATGTGTGCTTAACAAGCTAAACATTGCTTTCTCAAGCAATGATCATAAACAAAGAGAGGCTCTTTGATCTTATTCATTCAAATGAATGTGGATCAATGTCTTCAGCTTCACCGACATTTCCTTTTGTGGGAGATGACGTTTCTAAACGTACTTGTTTCAGAAACTTTGAAATGTTTCAGCATTTCGTGCAACATAGCCTTGAGCTATATGCGGTAATACAAGGAATAATCAAGAAGTAAAACGCACACAAGACGAGAGGAAAAATTAGGCCGAGTAGGGTCACTCATATCTCCACAATTGCTCTCTCCTTACAATCATACACTCAAGATGAGAACACCCCCATCAGCTAGTCCCCTTGACCATGACACTTGGCCATGAAGCCTTTTCTCCTTCTATATCACATATTATACACTAACACCTATTGATTGAAAGGTGGACCTAGGAACTATCACTTCCCCTCTGAGGACTAGAAACACCTAATAGGGTTGACCATTATCCACCCCTACCAAGGGAGAAAACACTTTTGCGAGGACTTGGTCCAAATATTAGAAGGTGATCTTTGTTTGAAGTATTGATATGCCCTTAACATTCAATTTTGGTCTCTTCTGGATGGTTGCTTTCACAAGAATCCATGTCGTTTTTGTCAATTGGTCTACAATAGCCCAGGCCTTAAAGGCACCCACTCAAGAGGTACCCAGGCCTTTCGAAGAAGTACACGGCCTTAGCAGAGCAGAGACTGGAGCCTGCTAACAACATAAGTAGATGTTACATGTTCCAAAGTACCTTCAAGACCCAAGACGTTGGTCAACTTCGACTTGGCTTTGAGGGATGTTCCTAATGACACCATTGGACCCAACATGCCCCTAGGTTGGCCTTCACACAACCTACTGGGCATGAGTTGATTGAGAGCCCAGATGAGGAAGATCTCCCATTGGTAGACAAGGGAGGGCTTGTTCACCAGAGAAAGCCCTAACGTTGGAGAGGAGGCCTTATTTGACAGTTGCATATCGATGGAGATGATTTGATGGCACCACAGCTGCACTTGAGACCCTAGAGAAGGATTGGAGGTGGATTTGAGGACAATCCCTCAAATTATGGATCATCCAAGCACTCCCACATATTTGGACTATTAATTTGGCAGCTCAGGTACAAATACCCTCCTTTGGACAGCCTTCCTCATCTAGAGAAGACCCTCTTTGCCCTTGGAAGAATTTAATTTGGTCAAGGGAAAATGTATTTTTAATGTGAAAAACCACAATGACACAAATGTACAAGTTGGCTTTAAAGACAAATTGGGTCTCCTCCCAATGCTTATAAATACAGCTCAATAGCACCTCATTTCGACACATGTTGGCCTGTGACCACACATAACATCGAGAGTCGGTCCCTATAAGGAAATCACAGGGCAGAGGCGCGAAGGTTTAAGAGGAAGGCCAAGCTATTCAAGCACCAGCCGGAAGGACACCCCGTAATCAAAGAGAACAGTTCAAGAGCCAGAGCTCGCGCCCTTTACTTTTAAATCAAAGAAAAGCAGAGAAATGGCGTATTTTCAAGGTTTGGAGAAGGCACAAAGGGGAAAATAGCCGGTCAGGATCAAAAGCGCAGATTTGGAGCAAAGAGATGGACGACGGAGATTAAATCACACATCGCTCCCTGCAAGTTTTAGCCTTTACCTCTTAAGACTTAGATGAAACTTGTTTGTCAGCCGATCCAATTTGGTGGGACCCATCCAACCTTACCGCATTACCAAATCGCATACAATCCTTTGTTTCCTCCTTTCCCTTACCTTTTCACCTTTTTGCACTTCCCGACGTTTAAATACCTGCATATCGCACTTCGTGAACCCTACCGTTTACCCTCCACCGCTAACCTACAAATCTTGCGATATGCGATCTGCGGGCGGTCCCACCTCCATCATGCCACGTCACTCCTCCCCGCGCTTCGCACTTCGCAACAAATAACATTTAACCCTCGTTGTGCACATTATAAAACTTGCAATCTGCGACTTGTGGGCACGGTCCCACCTCTGTGCCACGTCACCCTTCCCTCACCGTCCATCGCATTTCGCAAAAATTACAACTTATTCCATTCTTCCAAATGTTAAAACCTGTGATCGCCGATGTGCAATATCGCATCGCATAGTTTGTAACTTACCTTTTGAAACACCCGCAATCTATTTTGTTTAACTTGCAATGCGGTTGAGTCCCACTTTCCCTCCACGTCACTTACCTTCTACACCGCAATTCGCACTTCGCTTCTTTTAGTGTTTACCACCTCCGCTTACGGCTAAACCTTAAGTTTTGCAATCTGCGGGCTGCAGTTCGGTCCCACTGTCTGTCACGTCACTTCTACCCATCGCATGTCCCTCCCCATGGATCTTAGCCCTTACCCTCTGCTATGCACTGATAAAACCTTCCAACTGCGATTTGCGATGGGAGCAGGGCCCCACCTTCCTTGCCACGTCATCTAAAGCCACCCCCCGGTCTCTGACCTGCCTTCTTTCGGTTTAAATCATTTCCACCGTGCAATAATACTATCGGCCCCACCATTACTCCTGCCATTCCCATTTGTTGTCACACATCCCATCACCGCTAAGCCCTCTGCATATCTCCATCACCTCCGCTTCACCCCAATGCATCCGACGGTCCTTAGCTCATTTCGGACCCCACCCCCCCCCCAGGCCTTCGAACATTAACCATGAGGGGTGTTGGCCTGTGACCGCACACAAAGTGGAGAAGGAGAAAGGACAGCAAATCCTGACTGTCAAAGAGATTCGAAGGAACCAATCTGCATTTCATTTCAGCAGAAAGGAGAAAGTGTAGTTGATAAGGTTTAATGGTGAGCAAACTTCATTTCTACCCTCATTCATCTCATTTATCCTCTTTACCTTCATCTTCCCTCTCTTACCCTTCATTTTTTCCCTTTCTAAATGTCCCGCACTACATTTCTTCATTTGCAGCTACGCCCCCCCACCTTAGGCCACTTGAAGTGTATATATAACATACATGGCATAAGACAGCACCTAACCCCTTCCTTACCTTCCCGCATTGCACACTGCTCCCCGCAAGTTTTAACCTTTACATTTTAAGACTTACCGAAATATATCTTTCCGCCGATGCGATGAAGCGGGACCCTCCATACCTTTTCCGCCTCTTTCTGCTTGAGCTTTATACTTTACCTTTCAGCGCTATGTCATTGTTTTACCTTTTTGCTTTCCTGATCTCCCTGGTTGCATTTAAAGTGGGACCACCCTTCCACGTCACCCCTTTCTCCCCCGCACTTCGCACTTCGCAACAAATAACACTTAACCCCACTGTGCACATTATAAAAACTTTCGATCTGCGACTTGCGGTCGTGGTCCCACCTCTATGCCACGTCACTTACCTTCTCCCCCGCACTTCGCACTTCGCTCCTTTTAGTGTTTACCACCTCTGCTTATGGTTAAACCTTAAGTTTTGCGATCTGCGGGCAGTGAACAGGTCCCACCTTCCTCCATGTCACCTTTCTCTCCCCGCACGTCACAAGTTTTATATTTTAAACCCCCGTTGCTTATAACTAAAACTTAAAGGTTGTGATTTGCGATGCGGTCGGTCCCACCTTTGTCACCTCCCACTTCGCATCGCATCACCAATTTCCTTCCTTATATTGCGAATTGCAAAACTTGCGAAATGCGATGCAGTCACAGACGCGATGCGACTCCAGAATAGAATCTAAACACTTTTCAAGTCCGGGTATGTGAGTTTTGAAGTTGTTTTGCTTTGAAAAAGGGTTAATCACGGCAAAAAGGACTCGGGTAGAAAAAGACAGAAAAGGTCGAGTCAGGTCCCACCTGTGTGCTATGTCATTCCACCCCTAATCGCCCTTCGTCTTTCCTCCTTCTCCACTCCTCTTCTCTACATACAACGGTCCTTAACACATTTCGAAACCCCCTCAGCCTTCGAACTTTAACTATGGGGTGGGGGTCCGAAAAGGGCGGTTTTGATTACCACCCACTCCTCCACACGCCCTCCTCTCATCATTTTGCACCCCCCCTTCTTCGATACCGCTTACCACTGGAGACCCCCTCCAAAATCTGGATCTTGGTTTTCAAATACAACACGAGTCTTTCATTGGTGGAGCACGCGGTCACAGTGTATGCAGTCCCTCCAAGAGCTCCATACTAAAGAATTCAGTGTACACAGAGCAACCGACCGTTCCGCAACGGAGAGTAGAAATCATGAGAGTCAGAGAGTGGAGGATGTCGAACAGTCGATGGAATTACATGATGAAGTCTAAACCGTCCACCACTTCTCACCACCCCTTGAATATTCTGGGATTTGGCCTCCATGGCCAACTGTTTTGTTTATTTCTACTATTAGATAATGATGTTTTGCTGGTAAAATCCCAATTTTACCCATTTTTGTTTTGATTTTTTTGTTGCAGGAGTGATTTCTTAAAGCACGCTCTGATAGTTTGTTAGGATATTTTAATTTCACCTGTGTGGGGCGATCATGACAAAATATTCGATCGGAAACCCTCAGGGAGAACTCTATATGTAGTGAGTTCTAAGATGAAACAAAGGTTCTAGAATTTTGGAGGAATTTTGCTGTAGTTTTGTATGACTGTATTCCCTGTGCTCTGAGATACATATTTGGGAGAGTTGTTTGAACTCAATATAATACAGAGATGATATTGGATTCTAGATGGAGTAATGAGCAGTATGTATTTGTTTTCTTTTGTTATCAGTAATATCCTCTTCATGTGTAATCATCTTTCATGCTATTCTGCTTTGATGGTTTGTGTAATGTAGCTGTTGGTGATTTGCAATTTTATTCATGAATTCGTATCTATATAACGCTTAGGTGTTAACGCTCATGTATTAAGCTTGTTGCACTCCCTTAATTCGCGCTCCACGAACCTCTATTGTTTTCCATATCTCATTCATATTTGTTTCCTCTGAGTTCATAGGGGACAGATTCTTAAATATCTTAACCCTGTCTCTCGTGGGTTCCTCCTCCGTTCTCTCTCAAACACCTCTGCACATTTTAAGATTTATGTTCATTGTTTTATACTTGGCCCATTTAAAAGCCACCAAGCCTCGTAGCCTCTTGAGCCCTCTCACAGTATAAGGAATTCACATGAATCGACTCCAAGGTCTTCTCAATCCATGAACCACCAAAACCATTGTTCTCTTATTCCAGATTTTACCGAGGTATTTCATACAATTGTTCACATTCAACCTCTGATTTTTAAAATGTCCTAGGCACTGATCTTTTGCAACTCAAGGCTGTCTTTAGGAGCTACAACATCTTTTTGGCATCGTTGCCGGGGATACGAATGAATAAATATTTTCCCTAGGATACGACATTATCCTCACCCTTCAATCAAGTGAGCACGAAGGGTTGAGAGTTGCATATTCCTCACCTTGGCGACTCCACTGTAAAATAGTCCTAATCAAAAGTAATCTTGGCTTTCATTAGGCCTCACACCAAATTCAGATCCACCATCCACCTCCACCTCTAAATCAAATGGCGGTGCCAAGTTTCCTTTTGAACAAATATGCCCCCTTGGCCCTCCCTCGGCCTCTAAATGATATGCCACAAGATTATTTAAAGCTCCTGCCTCAGTTCACCGAGGAAGATAGTAATTTTGGCAAAGACATATTGAAAACTTTTGCACCTTTGCTAAGAAAGTAAATGTAGAGCACTTAGATGTGGTGTTAAGCCTTTTCATTCAATCTTTGGACAGGGAAGCCCGAAAATGGTTCAAATCTCTTGCTAATCACACGATCACAACTTGGGAAGAAATGGAGAATTCCTTCACGCTAAAATGGGGAGAAAAGAGGGATCATGGATATGTCCTCATAGATTTCAATGCTCTCAAAAAGGGACACAATGAGGATGTAACAGAATTTATAAAGAGATTCAATAAGCTTTATAATAATCTTCCTACTGAAACAAAGCCTCCCCAAGCAGCTGCTAAGGTGGTTTTCGCAGGAGCTTTTGAACCAGAGTTTGGGTTCGCCTTAAGAGAAAGAAGGTCCACATCTCTGGATCAGATCCAGACTGATGCGTCCACATCTCTGGATCAAATCCAGACTGATGCGTTGGATGTAGAAGCAAACTTTGCTTCTACTGGTAAGTTCAAGGGGAAAACCGAACATGAAGCTAGAAGAAAGAAGGGAGAGGAGGATTCCACCTCAAATTAGGAGAGGGAATCACAGGAGTATAGACTTGAAGAAATGAACAATCTAATCAAGAACCTCTCAAATAAGTTGGTTAAGCTTGAATCGGAGGCCAAGAGTTCCCTTCCTCGTTCCAACCAAATGATTCCTAACCGAGCGTTCAATCCTCAATATCGAAAGCCCACTCTGTAGCTGTTGCAACAGGCTGAGGAAGCCTCAGAGAGCCAAGAAGATCAATTCCTCGCCTACTCTGATGAGGAGGAGGGTGACCCCATCTTGCAAGGGGAACAAGAAGAAGAGGAAGTCCCTTCAGAGGATCAAGAGAATCACAGTTACTATAGGCAGTTCGTGGATTCCATGCAAGCTCAACATCACGAAAAATATGACTTCAGGTCCTCCAGAAAGAGAACCTGGGGGCAGCAACGAAGTAAAGAATCAACATCAAGAGAACAAACCCCTCCTAGTCCTCCTAGTAAAGGGAAGAAGCCATTAGAAGAATCAGTCCCTCTTAAGGCCACTGCATCCTCTACCACAAAGCAAGGAACTGGTCCTCCCAAAGATAAGAAGCCCTCATCTATACCCTTGAAACCGCCTGACCCTCCTAAAGAGCAGTTCGAAGAAACCATTACAGAAAAAGGGCTCACACCCTTTAATCTCCAAGAAGAACAACCCATGGTGGTTTTTGGACCGAATGTAGAAAACCAGCTTCTAGCCTATGCTGGAGAAGAGGGAGGTGAGCTTACCCTCCATGAAGAAGGAGAAGAGCGGGAGTATTTCCCAGAAGACAACACTAAAAATCAACAGCAGTTTGGTGATCCAGAAACAGAGGCAACAGAGCTTAATTGTCTAGATCCACAAGAGTAACTTCAACCAGTAGTGTTGTATTCAGAGTTTGAACACCAATCAAGTGAGCCCAATGAAAGCCAAGAAAGCTTGCCAAAAGAAGATTAGTCAGGTTTGCTGCTTGAAGACCAATCAAATTCTCTTTCCAAGTTTGCTAACCTTGAAGAAAATCTTAAAAGTTCTCCATCATTAAGTTCTTCTTGGGATGTTAAGGAAGAAACACAACATATTGTTACTAGTTATGATCCTCTAACCGAGGTGATTGAGAGTTTGCAGCTCCCGTACAAGCTTCTGTATGACAAAGAAGATGATGAAGAGCACACCAAGCAGTTGTTTATAATGGAAAATGAGAAGAAACAAGAGTCATCCTTGCTGCTTGAAGATAATCAGTGGCAATACAGAAGCAAAGCAGCAGTTTGGAATGAGGTTTGTTTGCTTGTTACAAATCCTCCAGAAAAACTCATGTTGCATGTTTACCATGATCCTTTGGTTAGTATATTGCAGTCATCAGTAAAGGCAGAAGATGAGGTATGTAGCAGGATGTTTGTTCCACCATGGCAAGGTAGAGTTAAAAATTGGTTTGAGAATCTTTCTGCTGCTAGCATGAGCAATTTCCATCAATGCATACAAGTTTTCCTACGTCAATGGGTAATCATGGGAAATGTCTTTCTTATCATAGAGGAGGATGAACATTTAAAAAGATAGCCAAGGGAAACAGGACAGTATGTTTCAGCAAAGTTCAATAAGGTGCATCATTCAATGCCCGTTGATATAAGGCCACCCCCAGCAATAGCTCTCTTGCAATACTCAGATACCTTTAATCCAGAGATGGCATTCCAAGTAAGAGAAAGAGACATGGCAACCCTTGAAGAAATTCAAAATATTGCAGTTGATGTGGAGGTGAACCTGCCGGTCAGAGAGGCGAAGCTTAAAACAGAGGAAGAATTGGCTCAGTTTGATTCTCCTCCACCCTTATGTCTTAATTCCTTAGATAAAATGCAAACATGTTCCGAGTTGTCTGAAAACATGGAGTCTTTCATTGGTGGAGCACGTGGTCACAGTCTATGCAGTCCCTCCAAGAGCTCCATACTAAAGAATTCAGTGTACACAGAGCAACCGATCGTTCCGCAATGGCGAGTGGAAATCATGAGAGTTAGAGAGTGGAGGATGCCGAACAGACGATGGAATTACATGATGAAGTCTAAACAGTCCACCACTTCTCACCACCCCTTGACGATTCTGGAATTTGGCCTTCGTGGCCAACTGTTTTGTTTATTTTTACTGTTAGATAAAGATGTTTTGCTGGTAAAATCCCAATTTTACCCATTTCTGTTTTGATTTTTCTGTTGCAGGAGCGATTGCTTGAAGCACGCTTTGATAGTTTGTTAGGATATTTTAATTTCCCCTGTGTGGGGCGACCGTGACAAAATATTCGATCAGAAACCCTCGGGGAGAACTCTATATGCAATGAGTTCTAAGATGAAACAAAGGTTCTGGAATTTTGGAAGAATTTTGCTGTAGTTTTGTATGACTGTGCTCCCTGTGCTCTGAGATACATATTTAGGAGAGTTGTTTGAACTCAATATAATACAGAGCTAATATTTGGATTCCAGATGGAGTAATGAACAATATGTATTTGTTTTCTTTTGTTATCAGTAATCTCCTCTTCATGTGTAATCATCTTTCATGCTATTCTGCTCTGATGTTTCGTGTAATGTAGTTGTCGGTGATCTGCAATTTTATTCATGAATTCGTATCTGTATAACGCTTAGGTGTTAACGCTCATGTATTAAGCTTGTTGCACTCCCTTAATTTGCGCTCCACGAACTTCTATTGTTTTCCATATCTCATTCATATTTGTTTCCTCTGAGTTCATAGGGGAAAATTTATTAAATATCTTAAGCCTATCTCTCATGGGTTCCTCCTCCGTTCTCTCTCAAACACCTCTGCACATTTTAAGATTTATGTTCATTGTTTTATACTTGGCCCATTTAAAAGCCACCAAGCCTCGCAACCTCTTGAGCCCTCTCACAGTATAAGGAATTCACATGAATTGACTCCAAGGTCTTCTCAATCCATGAACCACCAAAACCATTGTTCTCTTATTCCGAATTTTGTCAGAGGCATTTCATACAATTGTTCACATTCAACCTCTGATTTTTAAGATGTCCTAGGCACTGGTCTTTTGCAACTCAAGGCTGTCTCTACGAGCTACAGCACGAGGGGGGTCCGAAATGGGCGGTATCCATTACCGCCCAGTCTTCAACGTGTCGTCATATCGCACCCCCCTCTCTGATACCGCTTACGACTTGAGACCCCCTCCGAAATCTGGTTCCCGTTTTGCAATTCAAAAACACTGCATGGGCTTTTGGGCGGAATATGCAAATTGTGGTTTGTTCGGTCTGCTCAAGAGATCTCCGCTAAAGAACCAGGTGCGCGCAGTACGACAAGCCTCTTCATAATGGATTAAGAGGAAATCACCAGACTGAGGGAGTGGAGGTTTGCAAGCAATAAATGGAATCGTATGATGGCAGTAAGTCTGTCCACCTACGACTGCTCCTCGCCATACCGTCTTGAATGCTTCCATTATTGCCCTCCGTGGGCAAGCATGTCCTTTCTGTTTTCTGTTTAATTTTGATGATTTTTCTTGTGAAATCTCAATTTCGCCCCATTCCTATTTTAATTCTCTCAGTACATAAGTAATTGCTCAGTGTACGCTCTGAAAGTTAGGTAGGATGTTTTGATTTCATAAGTATGGGTCAATCATAAATGATTAGTACTGTAAGACCCTCGAGGGGAACTCTATATGTAGCTCGTTCCAAGATTAAAGAAGGGTTCTGGAATTTGGAAGAATTTTGTTGTAGTTTTGTATGATTGTGCTCCCTGTGCTCTGAGATACATGTTTGGGAGAGTTGTTTAAAATTAATAGGATATAGAGTTGTTATTTGGATTCCAGATGGAGCAATGAGTAGTATGTATCTATTTCCTTTTGTTATCAGTAATCTCCTTTTTACGTGTAATCATTTCATGCTATGCTACTTTGATTGGTTCGTGTAATGTAGTTGTTGGTAGTCTGCAATTTTATTCGTGAATTCGTGCCTGTATAACGCCCAGGTGTTAACGCTCATGTTTTAAACTTACTGCACTCCCTTAATTCACGCTCCACGAATCTCTGTTGTTTCCCATATCTCATTCATATCTGCTTCCTCTGAGGTCGCGGGGGGCAGATTCTTAAATCTCTTAAGCCTGTCTCTTGTGGGTTCCTTCTCCGTTCTTCCTCAATGCCTCTGCAGATTTTAAAGCTTCTGCTCATTGTTTTATACTTGGCCCATCTAAAAGCCATCGGCCTCACAACCTCCTGAGCTCTCTCTTCATTTGGGGAATTCACATGAAGTAGGCTCAAATGGTCTTCTCCATTCTCGAACCACCAAATCCATTATTCTCATGACCCATATTCTGTCAAAGGTATTTATACAATTTTCCACTTTTAACCTCTGATTTTAAGATGTCCTAGGCACTGGTCTTTTGCAACTCAAGGTTGTCTCTAGGAGCTACAACATCTTTTTGGCGTCGTTGTCAAAGAGAAGAAGTAGAAAACCTTTCCCTGGGATGCGACATTACCTTCACCCTTCAATAAGGTGAGCACAAAGGGTTGAGAGTTGTGTAGCCCTCACCTTGGCGACTCCACTATTGTTAAGTTTCCAATCAATTGTAATGTTGGCTTACAAAAGACCTCATACTAGATCAGATACTTCCCAGCATAGAACCCCTTCTGTGTCTGATCCTGAAAAGATTATATTTAGGAGAATCTGGAAGGAGAAGCATCCCAACCAGGTTAACATACCCTCATCTACTGTAGAAGCTTCACCTTCCTCAGCTCAGAAAGCTGACATTTATGGTCCTGACACCACAGCCCGCATACTTGAGTATTCTCCAGAAAGCTTTGCTTTAGCCAGTTCAACCATAAAAAACGAAACTGAATACGCTGATATTTCTTTACCTCCCTTGCATCCCACTCCCGAGGCCAAAGAAGTTAAAGAAGTTGCAGTACTCCAAAGCTTTGTGCAGACCAATATAGAAACCCCTATTTAGCACACACCGGTTATACAATAGACAATTCATCCTCAAAATCTACCACCACCGCCCCTCATGGCTGTACCTAGCTTCCTCCTCAACAAATATGCCCCACTGGCTCTACCTCCAGTACTGAATGACATGCCTCAAGATTATCTAAAACTCTTGCCTCAGTTCATCGAGGAAGATAGTACTTCTGCGCAGAGACATATTGAAAACTTATGCGCCTTTGCTAAGAATGTAAATGTAGAGCACCTAGATGTGGTGTTGAGGCTTTTTTCATCCAATCCTTGGATGGAGAGGCTCGAAAGTGGTTCAAATCTCTTGTTGATCACACAGTCACCACTTGGGAAGAAATGGAGAATTTCTTCACACTAAAATGGGGAGAAAAGAGGGACCATGGATATGTTCTTACAGAGTTCAATGCTCTCAAGAAGAGACACAATGAGGATGTAACAAAATTTATAAAGAGGTTCAATAAGCTTTATAAGAATCTTCCTGTTGAAATAAAGCCTCCACAAGCAGCTACTAAGGTGGTTTTAGCGAGAGCTTTTGAACCAAAATTTGGGTTCACCCTAAGGGAAAGAAAGTCTACATCTCTAGATCAGATCCAGACCGATGCACTAGAGGTAGAAGTAAACTTTGCTTCTACAGGTAAATTCAAAGGGAGGACAGAGCATGAGGCCAGGAGAAGGGGTAGGGAGGAGGCTTCTACCTCTAATCAAGAGAGGGAATCACAGGAGTATAGAATCAAAGAGATGAATAACCTAATCAAGAACCTCTCAAATAAGCTGGTGAAGCTTGAATTGGAGGCCAAGAATTCCCCTCCTCGCCCTAACCAATGATTCCAAACCGTGGGTTTAACCCCCAGTACCGGAAGCCCCCTCTGCAATTGTTGCAGCAAGAAAGGAAAGAGCAACAAGATCACATTCAGCCTCCCCTATACCTAGAAGGGGAAATGGAGGGACAGGCCGGAAGTCACAGACAGTCAGGAAGATCAATTCCTCGCTTACTCAGAGGATAAAGAAGGTGAACTCACCCTGCAAGAAGAGCCAAAAGAGAAGTTGCCCTAGAGGATCGAGATATTGACAATTATTGCAGGCAGTTTGTGGATTTCATGCAACCTCAACTCCACAGGAAGTATGATCTCAGGTCCTCCAGGAAGAGAACCCAAGTGCAAGAACAAGATGAAGAGTCGACATCAAGAGAGCAGACCCCTTTTAGTTCTGCCAGTAAGGGGAAAAAGCCTTTAGAAGAGTCTTCCCATCATAAAGCCTCTGTGCCCACCTCCTCGAAACAGGGCTCTGATCCTCCCCAAAAATGATAGATCCATAGCTACGCCCTTGAAACTGCCCGACCCTCCTAAAGAGCAGTTCAAAGAAGTTATCACAGAAAAAGCTCCCATAGCCTTTAGCCTCCAAAAAAAATTGGAAAAGGTCAAGATCCCGATCCCCCTGATCGAGCTCCTAAAAAAGCCCTCATAAAAGGCCCCAAGTCTCTCAATTCATGTTGCCCCAGGGTGTAGGCCCTCTCCCTAACAGCCTCAATCTCCAAGAAGAAAGACCCATGGTAGTTTTTGGACCTCATGTAGAAGAGCTGGATTCAGCCACTCCTCCATTCTATGTGACTTTAGTTATACATGACCTGTTATTGCACAACTACATGCTAGATTCTGGGGCTTCACATAATCTTTTGTCATTGTCTGTCATGGAGCAGTTGGGGTTGTAGATCACCAGGCCTTATAATAATCTGTATTCCTTTGATTCCAAGAGGGTAAAATGATTGGGCATGATAAAAGATCTGATAGTAAATTTGGCCCAAATTCCGACAAAACATGTGGTAATGGACATTGTTGTGGCCGATATCCCAGCTCGGTTTGGAATGTTGTTGTCTAGATCCTAGGGTACCAAGATTGGAGGATCCATAAAACTTGACCTCACCTATGCCACTATTCTAGTATTCGATGGGGAGGAAAGATGATTATACCGTGAGTTCAGATTCGTGAAGATGGTCACCAAAGCTAATGGTTCCACAAATTCTCCGGTATATACTAAGGAGAGCGAATTCTCGTCTTATGCTCGAGGAGGACGAAAATTTCCTGCAAGAAATAAATATGTGTCCTCTAATCCAGGAGAATCCTATGAGCAAAGAGGAAAACGAAATATGGACCTTGCAGTTTCATGGAGCCTACTCACAGGAAGTAAACGGGGTCGGGGTACTCTTGATATCACCAGAAGGATGCTTGGTTCCCCTCTCCTTTAAGCTGGAATTCGAAGCCACAAATAACGTGGCTAAATATGAAGCCCTGTTGTTGGGGTTGCAGGGAGCGCGGAACATGAACATACAGAACCTCAAGGTGTTTGGAGATTCAGAGCTTGTAGTAAGGCAAGTCAGGAGCCAATGCCAAGCTAAACACCCGCGGCTTAGAGCTTATAGGAATGAGGTATGGGATTTAGTTAAGAACTTATTTTCTGCTTTTAACATTCAGTTCATGCCGAGGGAAAAGAACAGAATGGCAGACTCACTAGTTGTGGCTGCTAGTAATTTCCGCCCCCCACGAAATCCTTTGCTCAGATTTGAGGTTGAGGTGTGATACCGCCCCTCCATTCCGGACAACGTTAAGCATTGGCAAGTCTTCGAAGATGAAGAGTAGGTCCAGCGTTTTATGGAAACGGTGGGAGAGTTCTCAAATATGGTGATCGATTCAGTCCCAGAGGATGACAGTGAAGAACCAAAAACCAGATGGGAAGAGACTCTGGCTGGACACCGTGTTTTGCAACTAAAGGGAAATGTCATCCCCAGGGGCCTTGTGCCATTGGAGAGATTGTTTGACAAGAATGATATCCCAGTAAACCCCAGCAAAATGACCCTCGACAAGCATGTCATGGACATGATCATTGGGATCGAAGAAGATCCAAAGGTGATAAAGTTGTCAAAAGGGGTCCCTGAAGACTACCAAGATCAATACCTCAGGTTGTTTCAGTCATATCGAGATGTCTTCGCCTGGTCATACCAGGATCTGAAGACTTTTGATATTGACATTATATAGCAAAAGATACCACTCAAAGAGGACGTTAAGCCTCATAAGCAAACACTGAGACAGATCAACCCCCTTCTTCTCCCAGCTATTGAAAGGGAAATAAAGAAGTTGCTGCAAGCCAAGATTATTGTCCCTCTAAGGTACTCTGAATGGGTTGCGAACCTGGTGCATGTTAGAAAGAAGAACGGTGAAATCAGGTTTTGCATAGATTTCTGCAATCTGAACAAAGCTTCCCTCAAAGATAACTATCCCCTCCCAAAGATGGATCACATCCTGCAAAAGGTGGTGGGATCCTCCCGCATGTCCATGATGGATGGCTTCTCAGGATATAATCAGGTGGCAGTGCTCCCCGAAGACCAAAAGAAGATGGCGTTCACTACACCTTGGGGGACCTTCATGTACATCCGAATGCCCTTTAGCCTGATAAATGTTGGTGCTACATTCCAGCGGGCGATGGACATTGCTTTCATAGGAGAGCAAGACAAGTTTGTGGTGATCTACCTGGACGACATCACCGTCTTTCCAAAGGGTGGCATTGAACATATAGAGCACCTTTGACGAACCTTTGATAAATGTCACAGGTATGGCCTGTCTCTGAATCCTCAAAAATCCATGTTTGCCTTCGAGGAAGGGAAGTTACCAATGTTCCAATGAGTTTCCGGGATAGGGAAACGCGGAAGCAGGGATACGCACAAGGGGGACGTATATAAGCAATCCCAAAATTTAGGGAAATTTCAGGGAAACGGGGGGACGTCAGAGCCATAGAAATTATAAAATTATTAAAAATTTAATATATAAAAATAAAAATAAAAAGTAAAATCCCAACAATATGTTAATAACTAAATTAGTAGATAGTAAATCTTATTAATTATGAAATGCACATCTAAATATGATCATCATTTCGTATTAAACTATTGTAAAGTAAAATTATCATTTGACATTTATACAATCATCAATGTAAATCTAAAAATAAATTACTAAATTGAATCTATTATTTGACATTATGCAATGTTCCATCTAAATTCATCATTTGGCAATGGGCAATAATATTATGCAAGGTACATCTAAATTAAATTCATCATTTGACAATTGAAACTACACAATGCACATCAAAAATTAAATTCATCATATGGCATTGACATTTGAAGTCTAAAACAGCCATAGAAAACTGAACTAAAAATAAACATAGAAAGTCGTGAAATACAAAATTGTTTTTTTTTTAATTGTTATAAGCGAAAAAATTCGGGGTACGCGTCCCTCTTGCATCCCCCCTGCATCCCTTTGTACCCCACACAAGAGAGACGAATTTTGTCACCAGAAAAATACCCCCCCCCTAGAGTTTCCCCAAGTTTTCCAAAAAAGGGGACGTGGGGAAAGTTTCCCTAGGAGTTTCCCCATCTCGGGAGCGTGGGGGAGCGGGGAAGCGTGTCCCCCACCCTAGGGGACACGTCCTCGTGGAACACTGGAAGTTACTGGGGCACATCGTAAGTAAGGAGGGAGTGAAAATCGACCCGAAGCGGGTAGAGGTGATAAACGACATTCCCCTGCCAAGAAACAAAAAGGAAGTACAGGTGTTCTTGGGAAGAATAAATTTCCTCAAAAGGTCCATTCCCAACAATGTCGAGATTGTCCGCAACATCACTAGGATGCTGAAGAAGAATAGTGAAGTTAGATGGACCCCTGAGTCCAGGGACTCTTTCAACAGGGCCAAACAAGCCTTTGCAGAAGCCCTAGTACTGGCAGGTCCAGATTATGGGAAGGCATTCATGATTTTCTCCTTCACCTCTCCTCACACAATAGCTGCAATACTTTTATAGAAAAATGTCGATGGGCATAAACAGCCCATTGCGTTCTTCAGTCAAGTCCTGCGGGACGCTCAAATAAAATATGATATCCTGGAGAAGCAAGCTTACGCTCTGGTCAAATTGCTGAAGGCATTCCGAGTGTATGTGTTACAATCAGCCATAACAGTTTATGTACCCACTGTAGCAGTGAAGGATATTCTGGTATAGGATGACAGTGAAGGGAAGAGGGGCAAATGGATAGCTAAGATCCAGGGGTATGAACTGGAGATAAAGCCTACTAAACTCATCAAAGGCCAGCGATTGGGAAAAATCATGTCTGAATCCAACTGTCAAGCTCTGGGAATAAATCTGTCTATGACAAGAGGAGAGGCACAGGAGGACACGAGTGCACACCAAGGCATAAAATCTTCGGCTCAAAAAACACATGTTAAGTACCTCCTATTCTCATGGTACAAAGATATAGTGGAATATCTTTTAACGTTGAGGTGTCCCCCTCACTATGATAAGACCAAGTATCGCACTTTGAGACTCAGGTCTCAAAAGTACATTGTGGCAAATGGGCGACTCTATTAGAGAGACCCGGGGGGAATCTTATTATTGTGTTTGACAGAGCAAGAAGTTGACCATGTGATGGCCGAGTTCCACGAAGGGATATGCGGCGAGCTGTCACCGGATTCGCCTAAAAGGGCCACGAATCACGAATCCCCGTACCGGATACGCGTACGTACGGGATTCGGCCCCAATTCAACGGATGCGGCGTATCCCGACCGTACCCCATTCGGATACGCCGTATCCCGTACAGCCGGATACGGCCGGGCCCATGGCAAGGAAAATCGCGCTATTTTTTCTTTAAAGTTCGGTTTTTCTTCATTCTTTTTTCATCCATTTCATTTGTGAAGTGACAAGGAGAGCTAGTGTGAGCAAGGAGCAAGTGTGAGCAAGGAGAAAGGGAATTCTTTCGAAGAGATTCGTGCATCCGGTAAGTGCATTTTCCCTCTATATTTTGCATTTAGTTTGTTGTTAGTGTTTGCACGTGCATATGTTTTATATATTTAGTTGTTTTTGTTTATTTTTTATAGTATTCATGGCTCAATCAAAGGCAGCAAGACAGGGGCAAAGAAAGGGGAAGAATGTCTCCATTGGAGATGCCCCTCCTGTCCCTCTTTCATCAGGGTCTGCAAGTATTCCATCCATTGGAAGTGGGGCTGCAACAGTAGCTTCAAATGTGCAGGGAAAACAAATTGTTGACCCCAAATACCCATTGCGGAAATATGTGACAAGAGAGGAAGGGGCAGCAAAAAAGGGAGGAGGAGGAAATTGTTCATGGAAATGCAATTTTTGTAATGGCCATTTCACTTGCACATATTTCCGTGTGAAAGCTCATTTGTTGGGTATTCCAGGTTGTGGCATTAAATGTTGTACAGCGTTTGAATCGCTAGATAGGAAGGAATTGGAGAAAGTGCAGAGTATTGGTGAGGCAAATGTGGCAGCAAAATCAAAAAAATCCAAGACTGATGACCCCCTTCCATTCTTGAGGAAAAGCAGCAGCAAGTTCCCTTTTGAGACTTCTAGTAGGGGAGAATTAGCAAAGAGAAAGGCAACTGCAGTTGGTCCAATGGACAAGATTTTCCAAAAAGAGAAGAGGGGAGAGCTTGATCTCACCATTGCATTTTTTCTCTAGCAGAACTTCATATCCTTTAATGTTGCACGGTCACCTCTATTTATTGAGATGTGTCGAGCTCTTTGTCATGGGGCTCCATCAGGGTATGTGCCTCCTGGGTCAGAGAAGCTCAGAACCACATTGTTGACAAAGGCAAAGAAAGAGGTGGACAAAATGCTTGAGCATATTAAATCAGCATGGCCAACATCTGGGGTTAGCATTGTTTCTGATGGATGGACAGATCCAGCACGCCACCCACTCATTAACTTCATGGTGTCATCCACGAATGGTGCAGTTTTCTTGAAAGCAGTGGATGCATTTGGAGAGTACAAGGATGCACAATATATGGGTGAGTTATTTCTCAAATTTATTGAAAGTGTAGGTGTGGATTGTTGTGTGCAAATCATTACAGATAATGCACCTGTTTGCAAGGCTGCTGGCATGATTGTGGAAGCAAAATATCCACAAGCATTTTGGACACCTTGCATTGTCCATTCATTGAACTTGGCACTGAAATCTATTGCTTCTGATGTGCTTTGGATTGGAGCCATTATTGAGGATGCACGACATATCCGCAACTTTGTAACAAACCATACAAATGCCCTCACTATCTACAAGGAGTACAACAATCTATCATTGTTGAAGATTGCAGATACACGGTTTGCCTCTTCATTCATCATGTTGAAGAGGCTGAGGGAGGTCAAGACCGCTCTTGGGTCTATGGTTATTTCAGAGTTTTGGTCTTTTTGGAGAAAGACGGATCAAGCAGCCTCAAAGAAGGTGAAGGACATAGTGTTGGATGATATATGGTGGGAGAAGGTAGATCTAATTATTCAGATCATGGAGCCTATCATTTCCTTGCTCAGATTTGCAGATACAGACCAACCCATCCTAGAAGAGGTTTATGAGGGATGGGATTCCATGATTGAGTCTGTGAGGACCATTATTTTACAGAGTCAGTGCCCAGAGTATGAGACATCACTTGAGGCCTTCTTCACCGTCATACAGGATATTCTTGTCAGCAGATGGGACAAGAATTGCACACCTTTACATTGTTTGGCTCACTCCTTGAACTCAAAATACTACAGCCATGAGTGGTTGAATGGTGGACCTTCCCGCAGATTCCCTCCTCACATGGATGCTGAAATCTCACAGGGGAGGAAAGATGCATTGAGGAGGATTTTTCAGGATAGGGCATCCCTTGATGAGGTGGAGGATGCCTTTGCAGATTTTTCCACTGGCAGGGGGCGATTTGGAGGCTATGATTTGATTCGAGACAAGGGGGCTAAGAAGCCCTATTCTTGGTGGGCAACTCATGGGGCAACAAGCCCTCCTCTATAGCAGTTAGCCATGAGGCTCCTCTCTCAGATGACTTCATCCTCTTGTTGCGAGAGGAATTGGAGCATATATGGGAATTTGTATAGTGTGAAGAAGAGCAGGCTTGAGCAGTCCAGGGCAGAGACAATGGTGTATGTGCACACCAACCTTCGTCTCATCTACAGGCAGAGGGAGGAGTGGTTGAAGGGAAAGACAAAGATGTGGGATGTCTTTCTTGATGATATGGGTCTGGACAACAGTGTTGAGTTGGCATTGGCCAACTTGGATCTCAATGCGCCAGTGCTAAAGCCTGTCACATTTGATGATGGAGTAGAGGGGTCATCCTCCACACCAGCAGATGCAGAGATGATAGAGGAGGAGGATGCATCAGAGGCAGAGGAGAGCAGTGGTGAGCATGATGATCAGGATGAGGACAGTGATGCTGATTATGAGGATTGATGACTCTGACTCATTGAGGCTTTAGGCTTGTAGTCTTGTAGACTGTAGTTGCTTTTGTATTTTCTATTTCTATTTGCCATTGGCAGTGTTCTTATGTATAATGTAACACATTTTGATTATGATGACTTAATGAAAAAACTACAGTATCTTACTATCTTCAATCTTGTCTTTCTGAGTAAATTTGACGATTGTATCATGTATGGTGTATCAATGTATCATTGTAATTTGTATTATAGTATCAATGATGATGTATGACTCATGAATATCTAATATCTATGTTTAAATCAATGAATTTTGTATGAATTTGTGCAAAAAATATCTAATTTTTAATATATTAATATATATATATTTCTTAAAATATATATATATTTTTTTAATAAAATAATATATAACGTATCGTATCCCAGAAGTATCCTGTCCAGGGGTCACCGTACCCGTATCCGATTCATCGAATCCCCATATCCCCGTGTCCCCGTATCCCCGTATCAGGTGACTTAGGCGGCGGGCATTACAGTTGGTGAGCCACTGCACACAAGATTCTGAAGGCAGGGTTCTTTTGGCCTAAGCTGTTTGGCAATGTACATGCCCACGTCTGGGCCTGCGAGAAGTGTCAAGTGTTCGCTGAAAAACAAAGGTATGCACCTTTTCCGTTAATCCCTGTACATGTTGAAGAACCTTTTAAACAATGGGGGATTGACTTCATAGGAGAGATTCACCCTGCCTCTAGCAATCAGCATCGATGGATCCTCACTGCAACAGACTACTTCACCAAGTGGGTAGAGGCAGTGTCCGCAAGAAATATTACAGATTCGGTGGTGATCAAGTTCCTAGAGGAGAACATAATAGCTAGGTTTGGATGCCCAGCTAAAATTGCTACAAATAATGCCCAAGCTTTCAAGTCGGCTAAATTTGTTAATTTTTGTCAGCGTTACAACATCCTACTGGGTAATCCACTGCATACTACCCACAGGGGAACGGGCTGGCAGAATCATCCAACAAGACATTGGTGAGGATCTTGAAGAAGACCATCAACAAAAATCAAAAGCACTGGGATTCCCAGCTCAAGTTTGCACTTAGGGAAAATTGCATCACCGCGAAAAGATCCACAGGAAAGTTCCCTTATGTACTGGTGTATGGCAGGGTCGCAGTCTTCCCTATTCAGCTTGCATTACCTGTGGCCCAATTTTTACAAGAAAGTGAGGAGGAGCCAAACAACCTTATCCGAAGAATGAATCAGTTAGTGGAGTTGAATGAAACACTAGAACAGGTAAGCCTCAGACTACCAGAATATCAAGAAAAAATGAAAAGCTTATTTGATCGAAGAGCTAAAGACAGAGAAATCCAGGTGGGGGATTTGGTGCCACGATGGGATGTCAGAAGAGCAAACAAAGGGAAACATGGGAAGTTCGACCCCCTCTGGTTCGGTCCTTTCAGGGTGGCAGAGGTCAGAGGCAACAATACTTTTGCCCTGGAGAACTTAGAAGGAGATATACTTGAGGCGCCCGTGAATGGGCAGTTCCTCAAGTTCTATTTTCATCACTGATGAAGGCTAATCAAGCTCATTGTATATATCATTCCACTATCTTTACTCCATTTTGTTTACATTCCTCCCATTTCATCTTCCATATCATCTTTCATTTCATCTTCCATTTTTGTGTCCACTTGAATGTTGGTATAAAACTTAGTCTAATCAGTTTTTATTTGTGACTCCATGAGCCCAATAAAGCACAGGCATTCAAGGTCTGCAGGTTCTCAATGCACTTAGAACAGCTCATTGTCCCCATATGGGGCCAATGTTGACCTGTGCCCACACATAAATGGAGAGTCAGTCCCTAGAAGGAAATCACAGGGCAGAGGTGCGAAGGTTTAAGAGGAAGGCCAAGCTATTCAAGCACCAGCTGGAAGGATGACCCGTAATCAAAGAGAACAGTTCAAGAGCTGGAGCTCGCGCCCTTTACTTTTAAATCAAAGAAAAGTAGAGAAATGGTGTATTTTCAGGGTTTAGAGAAGGCGCAAAGGGGAAAATAGGCGGTCAAGATCAAAAGCGCAGTTTTGGAGTAGAGAGATGGACGACGGAGATTAAATCACACATCGCTTCGCGCAAGTTTTAACCTTTACCTCTTAAGACTTAGCCGAAACTTGTTTGTCAGCTAATGCGATTTGGTGGGACCCATCCAACCTTACCGCATTACCAAATCGCATGCAATCCTTTGTTTCCGCCTTTCCCTTACCTTTTCGCCTTTTTGCACTTCCCGACGTTTAAATACCCGCATATCGCACTTTGCGAACCCTACCGTTTACCCTCCACCGCTAACCTACAAATCTTGCGATATGCGATCTGCAGGCAGTCCCACCTCCGTCCTGCCACCTCACTCCTCCCCGCACTTCGCACTTCGCAACAAATGACATTTAACCCCCGTTGTGCGCATTATAGAACTTGCATCTGCGACTTGCAGGCGCGGTCCCACCTCTATGCCACGTCACCCTTCCCTCACCATCCATCGCATTTCGCAAGATTACAACTTATTCCATTCTGCCAAATGTTAAAACCTGCGATCGTCGATGTGCGATATCGCATCGCATAGTTTTTAACTTACCTTTTGAAACACCCGCAACCTATTTTGTTTAACTAGCAATGCGGTCGGGTCCCACTTCCCTCCACGTCACCGATCTGCGGGTGGTCCCACCTCCGTCTTGCCACGTCACTTGTCCCCACACTTCGCACTTCACAACAAATAACATTTAACCGCTGTTGTGCACATTATAAAACTTGCGATCTGCGACTTGCGAGTGCGGTCCCACCTCTGTGCCACGTCACCCTTCCCTCACCGTCCATCGCATTTCGCAAAGTTACAACATATTCCATTCTGCCAAATGTTAATACCTGCGATCGCCGATGTGCGATATTGCATCGCATAGCTTTTAAATTACCTTTTGAAACACCCGCAACCTATTTTGTTTAACTTGCGATGCGGTCGGGTCCCACTTTCCCTCCACGTCACTTAACTTCTCCCCCACATTTCACACTTTGCTTCTTTTAGTGTTTACCACCTCCGCTTACGGCTAAACCTTAAGTTTTGCGATCTACGGGCTACAGTCCGGTCCCACTGTCTGCCACATCACTTCTGCCCATCACATGTCACTCCCCGCGGATCTTAGCCCTTACCCTCCACTGTGCATTGACAAAACCTTCCGACTGTGATTTGCGATGGGAGCAAAGCCCCACCTTCCTGACAACGTCGTCTAAAGCCACCCCCCCGTCTCTGACCCGCCTTCTTTGGGTTTAAATCATTTCCACCCAAGGTTGCAGGAAACGTTGGCCCTAGGCCCGTTTCTCCAAGGAAACGAAACGGAAACGGGGAAACCCATACCGTATGGCCGGGAAACGTGTTTCCAACCGTACTGATACGTTTCCCGGTCGTACAGCAACATTTCCCCCAAAAAAACGTTATTTATTTATTTATTTTTATTTTTTTTTTGGGATTCTTGCAATGTATTATTATTTTATTTGTTTTATTTGTATTGGATGCTTCGCTTCTAATGATCAAGCCTATGGCCCTAGTATTTATATGCGATTCATGGTAATGTTAAATTCTTAAAGTAAAAGTGACGTTCTCCTTAATCTTCATTTTCATCTTTTTACTTAAATTTTTAACATTACCATGAAATGACTAAGGATGTTTGAGAGTGGTTCCGACCTCATGGGATTTCATATGGAGAAAGTAGAATTTTAGATCTCATTCAAAATCCAGCAAACTTATCAGTTTTTCAGGATTTCAGGATTGGGTGATTGCAATGTTTCCATCGGATTTTGTCATGTATTAGGGTATGGAACTCGTATTTAATCAAGAGCACAAATCCCTCCATGTACCTTGATGTTAGTGACATTAGTTGTCAAACTCCTCTATCATAACCCTACTAAAAATGTACCCATCACTCAAACAAAATCTTGACTTGACATGCTCATAGCCTTTATTGTACTTGCAACCTCATATATATAATAAATGTTGATTTTGAGATTTTGATATATAATAAAGGTTGGTTTTGGATATTTCGATATTGCTATTTTTATTATGTCTCTATTATCATTCATGAGTAAATGTCTTGTAACTTGTAATAGTTTATGCTTTGAATTTATCATGTATGTTTTATGATTTCACATAAGATTTCTTAAATGTCCTAAATTCTAATATAAATTTAAATAAATAAATAAATAAATATATATATATATATATATATATATATATATATATATATATATATTTCCCCGTTTCCAAAATTTGGGGAGGTCACGTTTCGTATCGCTTCCTGTTTCGGAAACTCATTTTCGTTTCCCCGTTTCGTGCAACTTAGTTTCCACCGTGCGATAATACTATCGGCCCCACCATTACTCTTGCCATTCCCATTCGTTGTCAACTTGTCACACATCCCATCATTGATAAGCCCTCTGCATCTCTCCATCACCTCCGCTTCACCTCAATGCATTCGATGGTCCTTAACGCATTTTCCTCAAAACCCCCCTCCTCACCCTCCGACCCCCGAACTTTAACCATGGGGAAGGTTCCGAAATGGGCGATATCCATTACCGCCCACTCTTCCACATGTCGTCCTCTCGTCATTTCGCACCCCCCTCTCTGATACTGTGTACCACTTGAGACCCCCTCCGAAATCCGGTTCCCGTTTTGCGATTCAAAAACACCGCATGGGCTTTTGGGCAAAACATGTAAGTTGTGGTTTGTTCGGTCTGCTCAGGAGATCTCCGCTAAAGAACCAGGTGGGCGCAGTACGACAAGCCTCTTCATAATGGATTAAGAGGAAATCACCAGACTGAGGGAGTGGAGGTTTGCAAGCAATAAATGGAATCGTATGATGATAGTCAGTCTGTCCACCTATGACTGCTCCTTGCCACACCGTCTTGAATGCTTCCATTATTGGCCTCCATGGGCGACCATGTCCTTTCTGTTTTCTATTTAATTTTGATGATTTTGCTGGTGAAATCTCAATTTCGCCCCATTCCTGTTTTAATTCTCTCAGTACATAAGTAATTGCTCAATGTACACTCTGAAAGATAGGTAGGATGTTTTGATTTCATAAGTATGAGTCGATCATAAATGATTAGTACCGTAAGACCCTCGAGGAGACCTCTATATGTAGCTCGTTCCAAGATTAAAGAAGGGTTATGGAATTTGGAAGAATTTTGTTGTAGTTTTGTATGATTGTGCTCCCTGTGATCTGAGATACATGTTTGGGAGAGCTATTTAAAATTAATATGATACAGAGTTGTTATTTGGATTCCAGATGGAGCAATTTGTAGTATGTATCTGTTTCCTTCTATTATCAGTAATCCGCTTTTTACGTGTAATCACTTTCATGCTATGCTACTTTGATTGGTTCGTGTAATGTAGTTGTTGGTAGTCTGCAATTTTATTCGTGAATTCGTGCCAGTATAACGCCCAGGTATTAACACTAATGTTTTAAGCTTGTTGCACTCCCTTAATTCGCGCTCCATGAATCTCTGTTGTTGCCCATATCTCATTCATATCCGCTTCCTCTGAGGTCGCGGGGGAGGTTACGGGGGATAGATTCTTAAATCTCTTAAGCCTGTCTCTTGTGGGTTCCTTCTTCATTCTTCCTCAACGCCTCTGCACATTTTAAAGCTTCTGCTCATTGTTTTATACTTGGCCCATCTAAAAGCCATCAGCCTCACAACCTCCGAAGCTCTCTCTTCATTTGGGGAATTCACATGAAGCAGGCTCAAATGGTCTTCTCCATTCTCGAACCACCAAATCCATTATTCTCATGACCCATATTCTATCAGAGGTATTTATACAATTGTCCATTTTTAACCTCTGATTGTAAGATGTCCTAGGCACTAGTCTTTTGTAACTCAAGGTTGTCTCTAAGAGCTACAACCAGAGAAGACCCTCTTTGCCCTTGGAAGAATTTAATTTGGTCAAGGAAAAATGTATTTTTAATGTGAAAACCCATAATGACACAAATGTACAAGTCGGCTTTAAAGACAAATTGGGTCTCCTCCAACGCCTATAAATACAGCTCAATAGCACCACATTTCGACACACATCCCACACATTCTTCTTCTCTTTGGAGGTTGATACAATTTGAAATTCCAAGTCATCTTCTCACACATGTGAGTAGGAGAGAGAGAATTCATGAGGGTTGAAAATCTGTCTTGGATCATCCTTTCACCAACGTTGACTTTTTGGACATTGGGCATAGAGTGACTTGGCATTTTGTACTCTTTTTGGAGGCCGAATTTTTTGGCACACAAATCGAGGATTTTTATGCAAATTGACTTTTGTTGACCGCAGACTTTGACTTCAGAACGGACCGCAAACTTTCTCTCTCCATTGACCAATTTTGACCATGGATTTTGGGATTGTTTTAACTAATCTTTGACTAGCTTGGAAGGCCGCATTGACTAGTAGTTTGACCAAGACATTTGGAGGGCTGTTGACCGTTGACTTAAGGATTGGTTAGGGCACCATTGTTGTTGTTGACTGACATTGACTTTGACCAGATTTGACATGGATCAGATTTGACTTTTAGCTCATCATTTGTATATTGGTTGGTTGATTTTTGATGGATAGTCAAAGGATTGACTTTGAATCATGTTTGGTGAATTGGTTCATTGTAATCTCTCTGCTGAACATTTTATGGCAATATAATAAGAAGAAAATTTTGAAAGGGTTTTTCCCTTGTCTTCAACCAAATTTGGTGTCCCTTGTTATTGTTCTTTATTGTCTTCTACCGTACACTGCATTTATTGTTCTATCCAAGGTTACTTGGGAGCTGGAGCAGGGAGCGAAATTTTCAAACGCTCCCAGTTTGGGAGCGAATTGGGAGCGAATTTTTATATAACATATATTTTCATATATTTTGAGGCATATATGTCAACAAAAGCATGTAGAATGATGAATTAGTTATAAAAAGCATAAAAACATGGATTAAACCATATAACATCAATCATCTAGTAGTTACAATCTTCATCAACCACAGGCCCAAAGTTACAAGTTTTGATTTATATAGCATGTAAGGGTGCACATAACCAAATTAGCATAGAGTGCAATCCATCTCTGAACCGAAAATACATCAACAAACAGGCTCTAGATGGCCTCTGGCATCCAAACAAACCATTCTACAACAAATACCTACATATCATCTAAATCATTGTCTATCTTGGGATCTTTGTCATTAATATTACCCTCTAAGCATTAACATAAGATAGAAAAAAGCATACCATGTCAAGTCAAGATTTTGTTTGAGTGTTCGGTACATTTTTAGTAGGGTCATGATAGAGGAGTTCAACAACCAATGTCACTAACATCAAGGTACATAGAGGGATTGACGCTCTTGATTAAATACGAGTTCCATACCCTAGTACAAGACAAAATCCAATGGAAACATTGCAATCCCCCCAATCTTGAAATCCTGAAAAAGTGATAAGTCTACTGGCTTTTGAGTGAGATCCAAAATTCTACTTTCTCCATATGAAATCCAATGAGGTCGGAACCACTCTCAAACATCCTGATTCATTTCATGGTAATGTTAAAAAATTAAGTAAAAGGATGATCTTTTTACTTTAAGAATTTAACATTACCTATACTTTAGTGGGATTTAACTGCAAGGGAGGCTTCCCTATGCCACCTACAAAGTATTCTAATACTATGCTTCAAGATGACTTGTTTTCGAGGTTTAAAGATAGGTAGAGGACTTGGAACGGCCTGAGATGACCAAGATATTCAAGGCTAGGGTTCAAGCTCTCTAAGGTTAGACCTCTTACAAGCTGCTATAACTTAGGGTTTGATTGATGTTCAATATTAGAGCATGAAATGGCATATAGCAGCCTTAGAAGAACCCTTTAAATGATGTTCAACAAGAAAGAAACCAAGGATGTAATATTCCTACATTAGCATGCAGCTAATTGGAATATTAATTTCTACTCTAAACACATAGTTAGATGAATAAATGGGTAGGGAGACCCATAAATCTTTCTAGCAGCAATAAAAAACCCTCTTAATGGGAAAGGGATCATATTCACAGCGGGATAAAACACCTTCATGTGTGAACAAGGGCCAAATGCATTGGACAAAGTCAAGTTTGACTAAGTCAACTAAGCTAGTATGGAGGATGTGCAACATTAATGAAGATAACCCAGTGGGAATATGGATTAGTTTAGATAGTTGGAATAAAGCCACCTTGAGTGTGGAAGAAGACATTGCATGGAGATCCGGTCAAGATTGACCAAATCCATCAGCGTTGTTATGGAGGAGTGGTATTGATGATGGGACAGCGCAATTTTGAAGGGAGATTCATTGCATGAAGATGGAAACCCTAATAAGTGGGACCAAAGGTGAGAAGGCTCACATTGTTTATAAGGAGGAGGATGGCAGCCATATGGGGTTAGCTTATGATTGTGATGTTCTGAATATATGGTCTGTTTAGACATATTTCTTTCTCTGGCTGTTTCACTGAGATAGAGTGATGTTTAGCACAAGGTCTTCCTGTTTAGGAATTCCTTCTCTTTCTTTAAGAGGCCTTTTGGAGAAGTCTTGCACCATAATGTCCACTATCTAGCTTGAGGCCAAGCTTCATCTTCCTTTGACAGCGCGGATCCTGTTGAGGGTTTGACTATTTCAGTAAGCTGCAGCAAGTGGAGGCTAGATCTTCAGATCTAGGCCATTTCAGTGCTTCTTTTCAGTGGAGGAGGATTCTACTCCATTGAGAGGACAGTATTGGAAGAGTTGAGCTTCATTTTCATATCTTGGTTGTAGGCCAACAGTATTTTGTCCCCTATAGCACAGAAAAAGTCCAGATCTGCGTTATTTCTGAAGAAGCAGTTGCAGGGTGATTTGGTGCACCATTTGGAGAGTTGATTTGCTAAGTGTTGGGGATCTGCCCATCACTTTGGAGATCTTTTGGAGGAGATCAGTTTACTGTTTATATCAAATCAGATCCACTTTCCAAATCTGAATATTTCCATAGATTTGCAGTCTTAGATCTTAGATCTACACTTTGTACATGGTGTTTTGCTGAAAACCCCAAGGGGGATTGATAAAGGAGCTTGTATAGTGCATGGATCTGCTATAGATCTAACTTTTTGTCCACATACTTGCTCTAGATCTGATGTATAACCTACTGTTGTTGCAGAGGTAATAAAATAACGCTGTCATGGTATTCCAGCTTTCATACATGGTTGCAGTCCCTATTTTTGCATGATTTTGGGCTATTTATGGCATGGGAGACCTGTTTAACTATGCAATAGTGGTTTGTTTATGATTTCCTTTCAAATCTACTTGCTATAATATCAGATCTAATGGATCCATGGGCTGCATTTAACTTTCATTGTATAGATTTCTGAAAAATGCATTATTTTGGCATGTATTGCTGAGTTTTCCCATTTGGGAATATTACAGTGGTATCAGAGCATGATCTTTGGCTCAGCCTGTGAGTTTCAAGCCAAGATGCTATAAGAGAATAAAGAGATCAGAATGATGGGAGGAATGAGTTTCAAATCATCTTTTTTCAAATCTAAGAAGGACCTCACCAAGGAGGTCAAGCAAAGAAAAATGGAGGAAAGAAATGAAACCACACTAGGGTTTCAAGATGAGGAAGGTCCATGTACTTCCTATCAGCAAAAAGAAGATCCGATATTGCATAAAGCTCCAAAGAAACATGCTATGCCCTTTTATTTTCAAGACAAGAGGCATGGAGATGGAGGAAACTTAAATCATGATATTCTAAGTGAATATCTTGCAGAATATAAGTCTCAACCTAGAGCTATCAAGAAGAATCTAACTCTTCCACAGTTCATTCAGCTTAAAGAAGAAAGGAGACCTTGCAGCAATAGAAGAATAAAGGGCAATAGATTTCTATTGTCTACTTTTGATGGGTCATCCTCATGCACAGCAAAGGCTTGGGGAAAGAAGTTGGATGCATTTTTTCTGCTACATCCAGTAGTAGAGAAAGTTGTTGAGATTGCAGCGCTGCACCTTCAGGGTGAAGCAAACAATTGGTGGTTTAGCCATTTGAGTCATGCAAAAGTGACTGCATATGCAGATTTTACTTAAAGGTTGATCAAGAAGTTTGATAAAAATAAATCAGAGGAGAAGAAGCCTTCACCACCACTTACTGCAGGAGCACTTGCTTCAGGAGGAAGGACACTTGCACCTTTGCAAAGTGATCTTGATTTATGGATATCTAAAGTCCCATGCACTATTATGGAGATGCATGAAGAGGAGGAGCCTTGTACCAGCGCTGATGAAGCTATAGAAGAGCAGCCATCATCATCAGTAGTTGGAGAAGCCATCACACCGGAGGAAGGAACCCCTGTAGCAGTACAAGATGTTCCCGAGTTTTACCAAGGTATGCACATGTTTTTTTATTTCTTGTTATTTCAGCACATCATATGGAGGATTGTGGGAATATGCCATTGCATGACCAAGGGTCAAAATATATTGTTGATTTGGAGCAGCAAACTTTCACTGCGTTGGGCAGCCTTGATTTGTTCAAGGAAGAGATATACAGTCATCCTAGTGTATCATTGTTGAGCTACACACAACTCTTGGGGTTGGAGTGTAGATTTTTGAAGGATGGGATGAGTATTGTCCTGAACCATGCCATGCAGAACTATGTGTTCAGCATTCAGTATGATCGGAAGACAGCAGATGCACCATCATGGAGATTAGCAGCGCTGTCATTGAGCAGCAGTGATGAGTTGGGGGCCCAACCATTGTTGGAGCATTCCAATGACCTTCCCATATGTATGACAAATGATGGGCAAATAGTTGTTGGGGGACATCTCATGATGGATAACATCTCTCATGGTTGTGATGGATATTTCTTGATGGATCTTTCACATCATGATGGGAGGTTTTTGCCTACCACCTATTTTGGATCCTTATGGGGTCAACTTGGTCATTGATGAGTGGTCTTCATTTGGAGATCTCCAAGAAATTGCATTTCAACATCACATGAAATGCAAAGACAAAAATTTGATTTGGGAGGATGGTATTCCCCATTGGAAGGATGCCACTTTAGGACATGATGGTAGACACTCACCATGGGTTGGATGGGTGATGTTGATGAGCAAGAGGTTGGAAAGCCACTTGCAGATTTATGATACCGGGCAGCAGGAGGCAAGACTGTGTTGGCTACTCTTAAAAGAGTTTGGCCATCATGTGAAATATCCTTCTCCAAGGGGTATGTTGGTGGAAGGACTTTGGCATGACACTTACATCATATGGCAGCAAGGACTTTTGATGTGTTGGGGTGATGTGATATATTTCATATCAACTATCATGTTGTTGCTCCATGATTTATATGGTGATAGGCAACTAGAGCTATTGTTGCTTTGGTTGTTACTGAGAGAGTATGGGCTGATCTTGTCCCATACTTTGCATGATGTTGCAGGAGTAGGAGATGGCACTATCATGGTGCAAAGGGGCTACTCCTTAACCTTGGAGGATGAGGAGGTACTTCCACTTGGAAGGGATCTCCCACATATGGCAGCATTATGATTGATGACTTTGGCATGAGGGATGTCAAAGGAAAAGACAGCAGCATGTGGGAAGCTTCAAATTTCAGATCTTCAGCGTTGTCTCTTAGGAGGATTGATCCATATCATAGATCTCAACTTTTGGTAGAGTACTCCAAGGATCTTGGTGCTTGCATGATTCTTGATGACCCAAAGGGGGGTGATAGATACATGGTGGATGATGGGGTCATCTATTTTTATGGCAGAGTCTTCTTGACTAGAGTTTCTGAGCTCAAGGAGAAGTTGTTAAATGCAGCACATGTGGGCTTTCTTTCCATGCACTTTGATGCATATCATTCCTTGATGGAGGAGTTCACTTGGGAGGGTCTCCAGCAGGATGTATATCAGCATATGGAGAGATGCATAGCCCGGATGATGATGGAGAGGTTATCACAACCACTTCCCTACTCATTGAGAGTGAAGGGGAACTTTCAGTTGAGCCATTTCAGCTCAATGACCAAGGTACATAGTAGAAGATGTACATTTATGCAATATGAATTGTACTCTTTTACTTTTTGTGAGCAGCATATTGTACCAAGGGGGATCTTTCCTTCTTGTATATTGCATTGTGATGTACTTGAGGCCATTTGCAACATTGATGTTGGCCATTCTATTTGTGGTTTCTGGGGGATGCCACATGATTTTTGGTGTGCACCATTGGCACCAAGTTTTACTTTCATGATCCCATCTTGTGGGATGATTGTGGTAGCAAGCAAGTGGCTAAAAAGACACTTGTTACACTTTGTTTTGAGGCAGGCAAGGGATGCACTGCGCTGGTTCCACATATGGAACTATGATCCACCTCCTGGTTGTCATATGGCAACTTGTTTTTATCTTTTTTTGCTTCCATGTATTGATGATGTTCTTGTTCTTATGGGAAGCTTTGTTGGGATGATTGCACAAAGGTTGGAGGTGCCCATTGGGAGTATGATTCTCCATACTTCATATGTTACATGTTTAAGGAGAAACAATGGGCAGACCATGATTGCTACACTACACCTCTTGTCTTCATGTGGGAGGAGCCATTTGGAGAACTTGAGTTCTTGGGAGAGGCACTTCATGGATGTTTTGATTAGTGGGGTGATTTGGGTCATTCTTGAAGACCGTAATATTTCAGCCCAAGATCAGCAACAGCCCCATACATATCATAAGTGGAGAGAGAAGCAGCGTGGGATGGACATTTTAGTCCCACATATTCAGCTATTCAGCCCACCTTCTTTGCAAGAGCCTAAGGTGGAGGAGATGTTTCATGAGTTACCATGTTGGAGGGTGACTCACTTTTTATAGATGATAGCTTGGGGATGGAGGCTTCACATGGGGATGATGATTCCCAATACATTTCTAATTCCATGCCTCAAGAAGGCCTCTAGACCATATATAGTTGTTTCCAATCCCACTTTTGCATGATGAGAGCCATTTGGATTTTTCACCAAAGGCATACTTGTACACATGGGAGGAACAGCTTGAGGACACATTGATGAGAAAGCATCTTGTTCTTTGGAGAAACTCATCACTTGAGGATGCTACAGGAGGAAGAGGAGAGGCTCTTCAGTTCTATCCTTGCAATTGTTTGAGGACAAGCAACATTTGGGAGGGGAGGACTGTAATATTCCTACATTAGCATGCAGCTAATTGGAATATTAATTTTTGCTCTAAACACATAGTTAAATGAATAAATGGGTAGGGAGACCCATAAATCTTTCTAGCAGCAATAAAAACCCTCTTAATGGAAAAGGGATCATATTCACAATTGGATAAAACACCTTCATGTGTGAACAAGGGCCAAATGCATGTGGACAAAGTCAAATTTGACTAAGTCAACTAAGCTAGTATGCAGGATGTGGAACATTAATGGAGATAACCCAGTGGGAATATGGATTAGTTTAGATAGTTAGAATAAATCCACCTTGAGTGTGGAAGAAGACATTGCATGGAGATCCAGTCAAGATTGACCAAATCCATCAGCGTTGTTACGGAGGAGCGGTATTGATGATGGGACAGCGCAGTTTTGGAGGGAGATTCATTGCATGAAGATGGAAACCCTAATGAGTGGGACCAAAGGTGAGAAGGCTCACATTGTTTATAAGGAGGAGGATGGCAGCCATATGGGGTTAGCTTATGATTATGATTTTCTGAATATATGATCTGTTTAGACATATTTCTTTCTCTCGTTGTTTAGCTAAGATAGAGTGTTGTTTAGCAAAAGGTCTTCCTGTTTAGGAATTCCTTCTCTTTCCTTGAGAGGCCTCTTGGAGGAGTCTTGCACCATAAGTCTTGCACCATATTGTCCACTATCTGGCTTGAGGCCAAGCTTCATCTTCCTTTGACAATGTAGATCCGGTGAGATTTCGCTGTTTTGAGTGAGGCTGCAGCAAGTGGAGGCTAGATATTCAGATCTAGGCCATTTCAGTGCTTCTTTTCAGTGGAGGAGGATTCTACTCCATTGAGAGGACAGTATTGGAAGAGTTGTGCTTCATTTTCATATCTTGGCTACAAGCCCATAGTATTTTGTCCCCTACAGCGCAAAAGAAGTCCAGATCTGTGTTATTTCTGAAGGAGCAGTTGTAGGGTGATTCAGTGCACCATTTGGAGAGTTGATTTGCTAAGTGTTGGGGATCTGCCCTTCACTTTGGAGATCTTTTGGAGGAGATCAGTTTACTGTTTATATCAGATCAAATCCACTTTCCATATCTGAATATTTCCATAGATCTGCAGTCTTAGATCTCAGATCTACACTTTGTACATGGTGTTTTGCTGAAGACCCCAAGGGGGATTGATAAAGGAGCTTGTATAGTGCATGGATCTGCTATAGATCTAACTTTTTGTCCACATACTTGCTCTAGATCTTATGTACAACCTATTGTTGTTGCAGAAGTAATAAAATAACGTTGTCATGGTATTCCAGCTTTCATACATGGTTGCAGCCCCTATTTTTGCATGATTTTGGGCTATTTATGGCATGGGAGACATGTTTAACTATGCAATAGTGATTTTCTTCTGATTTCCTTTCAGATCTAGTTGCTATAATATCAGATCTAATGGATCCATGGGCTGCATTTAACTTTCATTGCATACGTTTCGGAAAAATGCATTATTTTGGCATGTATTGCTGAGTTTTCGCATTTTGGAATATTACAAAGGATTTCTTAAAGAGAATAGGGCTAATGCAAACAAGAGGGTTTTAGGGTTGTTAGATGTGTGTGACAAAAATAAATAAGGATGGCATCAACTCTTATAGGGTATCCAAGACAATTTGTGACGCTAGATTTTGCTTTTATATGGTGTATACAAGTTATCCTACGATTTAGAGCCACTCCCATGCAATAAAATCGCACTTTACACACACATATGCCATCTACGAGGGGGAAGGTTAAAGAAAATTTAATTCAATTTTATTATTGATCAACACACTTATAGACTAGTACCTTAACCTATAAGGGGCAAATAGAGTCTTATGGGAGTTAAATGCCAAAGGAGGAACTTGATGGAGTAAGGTGGGATGCTCTATCGCATCCACTTACAAAACCCTAGTTACTATTCTTGTGAGGGGAGAAATCATTTATAAGGTCTGCACACTAGGAGTCTTATAGGCTATTAAGAAAGCAATTCTAAAAGCAATAATGAAGCAAAGTTTCACCAATAATAAGCATTTACACATGGAGCAATAGAAACACTACTTAAAACATTTAAAGCAAGCAAACTATCAATAATCAGCAACCAACTTACAAAATATTCCACAATACTTATTCTTTCAATCCTAGAATAGTGTGTCCAAGTCAAAAATCACATCCAAGACAAATCTCATCCACAAAAGATTACATTATGCCCAGGTAGCGAATAAGGAAGCAAGTCGTGCTCTTTCTAGAGAGGTCAAATTCACATTTATGATCATCATAAATGAAGTGCGGGGGAGGCTTTATTTATATGCACCTTACTCCATTCACTTTACAAATAGAAATAAAAAAATTTTAAAAAAAATCCCTAAAGACAAGTTCACTTTTGAGTCTTCCACAAGAAAAAGGTTGCGATTCCAAACCATTTATACACAAATAAGCAAAAGTTCACATTTATAGAGCATCTAGGGTGCACATAACCAAAATAGCATTGAGTGCAATCCATCTCTGAACCAAAAATACATCAACAAACTGGCTCTATATGACCTCTAGCATCCAAAAAAAATCATGCTACAACAAATACCTACATATTATCAAAAATCATTGCCTATATTGGGATCTTCGTCATCAAGATCACCCTCTAAGCATTAAAATGAGATAGAAAAAATGTAGCATATCCAGTCAAGATTTTCTTTGAGTGATGGGTATATTTTTAGTAGGGTCTTGATAGAGGAGTTTGACAAGCAATGCCACTAACATCAAGGTACGTAGAGGGCTTGGTGCTCTTGATTAAATACTAGTTCCATACCCTCATACTGTTGAAGCTTATGGTAGCTTTGGAAGTCCTTCTACATAGGATTGGTGTCTTAAGCCTGTGGGAGAAGATTTATTGCCTATTTAGGTACTTTCTTCGTGGAGTAAGTTATTTGTGTCTTCTTTCCTAAGTCTAACTTAGGAAAAGTAAAACAATTTAAGTCAATTAATTATTGTGAACTATTGAGTCATTTCCTAATGATAAATAAGATAACTATTTAAGTGACTTAGAAATAATATCAATCATTGATCTCCAAGATGTTCTAGAAGGGTGATTAGAGTTATGGATTTGGGTTTAAAGAAGGCTATAAAGAAAGCCTAGCGAAGAGGTGAAGACACACAAGAACTCAAGAGAGTGAGTCATCACAGAGATCGTTTTTCTCTAGTGTGAGTGGCTCAATCAACTAGAGCGCAGAGGATGATAAGTAGAGGTGAATTAAAGGCGAATTGAGGAGACTGCAAGACCAAGTTGCTGGAGGAAGGTCGATCTGGTTTGGTGAAAGAAGAATTGTTCAGGGGGGTGGGGGTGCTAGTTTTCTTGAGGCAGAGTGATAGCACACAAGGGGGGCACAGGTTGATTTTCCAAATGATTGATTGGGCTGAATTTCTCCAGGTCGATTTTTTCTAGAGGTTGATTTCTAGGAGGCCAAATCCATCCTGTGGGGGTCGAGTTATAGGTTTCAGTTATTGCATTTTTCATTGTATCTTTGTGGGTCGAAAACCCAAATTTTCCAAATTAATAGATGGCGGAGAATTGATGTGGGTGAACTATTTTTGCAATCTGTGATTCTGTGATTGATCTCTTTGATTTCTAGGAGGCCAAATCCATCCTGTGGGGGTCGAGTTATAGGTTTCAGTTATTGCATTTTTCATTGTATCTTTGTGGGTCGAAAACCCAAATTTTCCAAATTAATAGATGGCGGAGAATTGATGTGGGTGAACTATTTTTGCAATCTGTGATTCTGTGATTGATCTCTTTGATTTTAATTATACTGCATATATGCATTTCTTGAAGTTAAAAATAACTATGATTTTATTTTTCGGTAATTCAGTATTTATTTGGCTAATTAAATAAATTGAAAGGAATAAAATTAAATGTCGTGAGAAAAAAAATTTGGGATGGTATTTGAAATTTAACACGTACATGAAAAAATCCAATGGAAACGTTGCAATCCCCCCAATGCTGAAATCTTGAAAAACTGTTAGGTCTGCTGGATTTTGAGTGAAATCTAAAATTCTACTTTCTCCATTTGAAATCCAATGAGGTTGGAACCACTCTCAAACATCATGAGTCATTTCATGGTAATGTTCAAAATTTAAATAAAAGTGGTAATGTTAAATTATTAAATTAAAAGTGACATTTTTCTTTTTCTTTCATTTTCCTCTTTTTACTTTAAGAATTTAACATTACCATGAATTGCATAGCAATACTAGAGCCATAGGCATGCATATTAGGCTGCTCCACTCAAAAATTCTTGTTTATTTAAAAAGAAATGTGTTTAGAACATATTTGATCAAATTGTACAAAACCAGCCGGTTCGGTACAAAACTGGCCAATTCAGTGAAAAAAAGTTGGTTTGGTACCGAACCAGCCATTTCCGGTTCCAGACCTGGAACTGGACCGTTTTAACCCCCAAACCAGTCAGCCCATCAAATTCCACCTGTTCCAGTCCAGTTCTGATAACACTAGAAACCATAAATTACCTAAAGATTCCCCCCCTGCAGTTGACAAAGCACCAACACAAAGCAAGAGAAATTGAGCAAGGTGATACTGGTTCTTTTCCTAGAGTTATCCAGACACATTTAGGCTCTTACCATAAAGGTACTTCTTGGTGATAACACACCCATATGAAATCCTACAAGAGAAAAGGAGCCCCAGGCACCCATCATAGTTTTAGTTGACAATTGTGAGAGATATTTAGAGTGAATGGGACTGAAATGTATAAATGAACATACTCCGGCTATTCTATTTGCAGATTGAGAACAATACTCCATGGTATATGCTGTAATATAATTCTCTGCAGATGTGGGCTTTCTATTGCGAGTAAATCTTAAAACTTATCTGAAACATGAATAGATACATTGGTAATTTCAGTAAAAGGAAAGATGTTTTCATTAGGCGATACAGAGGAAAATAACTTGGCAATCAATCAATCAACTTAAAAACTTAATTCATATTTGTATATGCTGAGCAGAAGCATGGAATTCTGAAGATTGGCATGCATGAAATGCTGTTTCTGTTTAAAAAAAAACATATTTACCGGTGTAATTTTCTCCAACTGTTTCTTCTTTGGATTCAAGACTTCTTCTGGCTTTCCTTCTTGCCTGTTATAGCAGAAAATTACAGGAAAACAATCAGTTACAACACAAGTATCAGTAATCTCCATAGCAAAAGAGAAGGAATAAGTAATGGAGTAATAAACGGAAACCTGAGATGGACCTGGATGAATTTGTATATTATATCAGTGTTAATTTTGTTTACTATAATCTCATGACAAGGCTTCAATAGTTCCCCAAGCTAGCATTCAAAAGTTATAAACATAACATAAAAGGCCATTACATAGGGATAAGCTTCAAATGAATCCCAAATCAGTAGCAAATTTTTTTAATAAAAGATGTGATACTTTGGTTGTCAGTTTGGAAAACAACATTAAAAATATCTAAAATACCTGGACCTGGCAATATGAATTTATGAATGCACTAACAGGGACTCAGTTTGAATCACAGTAAGACTTTTAGCCTAAGAAATTATTGTGCAAATAAAAGTATGAAATGACTAAAGTTAATAAAGTCCTGCTTTTGCAGGTCCAAAACTGAATGGTCTGGTCAATTTTAAAAAGAATACAATTTCAGTTTCCTGCAATAGAATAACAAACATAATACTATCAGAAATTAGGAGTGGGTGTGCAATAAACCCCCCATACAGGAGGGAATTATCCTGTAATCATGGTGCAACATGTTGAGTTTGTAGCTTCAACAGATCTTCTGCATAGGCTTTGTCTAGCATGCAGGAGAAGAAGTCCTCTTTAGGTGGTTGTTCGAGAGGAGCAACTAATATGATCTGCTTCCTAAGTTTTAACTTAAGAAAAAGTACATTGATTAATTATTTAATTAATTTTCACTTTGGGCTAATGTTTTCCTAAGGATAAATAATTAAGTGACTTAGATCTAATCTCCACTATTGATCGAAGAAGGCTTGGATTTAATCCTAGCCCTAAATCACTTTGGATATTAGGGATTTGGCCCATGGAGAAATTATAAAGAAAACCTATTAGAGAGGACGAAGACACATTACAATGCTATTGTTGAGAGAGCAATTTTCTCTAGGAGTTAAGACTCCACAACTAAAGAGAAGGGAAAATGATTGCAACAAGAAATTTCAGGAGCAAATTTAAGGGAAGCCAAGCCTAGAATAGAGGCTGAATCACTGAGGGCTGAGTTTTGGAGGAAGGTCGAATTATCCAAGGGCCAATTTTCTCAAGTGTGCAGGGGTCGTAAAAGGTGAGAAGGGGTCGAGTTTGCTAGTGAGAGAGGCCAAATTCTCCCAGGCCGAAATCTTCCAAGAGAGCCAATTTCGAGTGGACCGAATTCCTTGAAGCCAATTTTTAAGTTCCAGCATGGTCTAAGCCCTAATTTGCTTGAGTAATATAACGTGAAGGAAAATAGTTTTGGGCAGAAATATCCGTTGCGGTGTGACTGATTGATTACACTATTTTATTTACACTGCAAATTTCATTTCTGAAAGTTAAAATACCAGTGATTTTATTTTCCAGCAACTTTCAAATATTATTGAGCAAATAATTTCTAGCTATAAAATAACTGTTGAGGTATAAATAAATCAGATCTGGTATTAGAGAATTAACATGGTATTAGACTCTTAGAGTAATAGAAACTCTGTGGGGAGATCATATAGCACAAGGGTTTTACAACAACTAATTATTTTTACCGGCAAAAATTTTATTTTGCAACAAGGGTTTTGTGGCTAAAGTGGATCTGGTGAAATATGTAATGTTCCCAAATTTTGTGCATGCAAAAATCATTTAGAAGTTTTGCATAATTTTGGAAATATTAAAATCGAGAGATATTATTTTGTGAGAGAAGGAAGAAATCATTATTTTAATGAAGAATGGCAGCAGATTAATATTTTATTGGAGGATGGAGGAAAGTTACTATTTTATTGGAGAATGGCGGAAAAACAATATTTTATTGAGAAAGGAGGCAAATGATTATTTTATTCAAAACGGCGGCAAAAAGTCTCCTAGTGGAAAATGGGCCCCACCAGTAAAATAATAGGGAAAAAGGAGAATCTAGAAGCTAGAAGTAGGCTTAACAGATAACTATAAATAGAAGAGAGACCCAATTGCAAAGAATCTTATGTTATCATTTCTATTTAACATTTGAAAGTAAGCTCAAGCGAGTTTCAAAGAGTTTCAAGCGAAATTCAAAGCTATCTTCGGTGGAATCCAAGTGCGCCACCCTAGTTAGCTCTTGGGAAGATCATTTCCGATCTTCTATTTGGGTTTATTGCACGAGTTTGAAGAAATTAATTTTTTTTGCAAGAGGAAGAAATTCAGTGGTAAATTTACATCAAGAAGGTGTATTTCTCTTCTAGCAACTGGGCCAAATTCCCAAGGGCTGAGTTTCATATTTGGCACCAAGGAGAGCGAAAGTCATCTCGCATTTAAGTGCCATAAACTTCAAGTTTTCATCTATGACAGGCCGAGAAAATTCACATGATGGCAGCCAAATCAGTTTGAGCAGTTAAGGCTGAAATGTTTACGTAAGGGATTAAGGCAGCCGAATTATTGTCTTTCCTTGGAAAGCCAAGTGCCTGTGATATGTTCCAGGATTATTATTTATTGGGCTGCTGCATTTATTTCTAAAGATTTAAAAACTCTCCTATCTCGGCCATTAAGTGAAGGGTATGATAAGACAACTCCTCCAATTTGTCTCTTGACGAAATTTAGCAGTAATTGTGTGGGGGATATTGGTGCCAAGCCTTTGTTATAAAAAGGAATTGAACTACCAACCAAGGAGCCACTAGCTTGCTCATCTGTCAAATCTGGAAGTGATAGTACAATACATGTAGCAGCTTGGTCAAAGAAGTCGAGTTTGATAGCAGACCTGTGGCAGCTCATGTGAAGGGGTCGAGTTGGGTTTTTGACAACATCAAGCCAAGATTTATTGTTTGAAGCTTGTTTCAGTCGAGCTGATAATCAGAGATTCCAATCAGATTTTGAAGGCTGAGTGGTACTGTTGAAGAAATTGGGTGCCAAGTCTCTGATAGAATGGAGATTGATCAGATCTGAAGCCCCTTTATACTCCTGTAGCAGTTTATTTGGCATCAAGAGCTTTTCCCAATCAAGCTTTGTCTTTTGATATCAACCCCCAGATCTGAAGCTGGAAAGAGCTATAGCAGCCTGTCAAGTGAGATGACCAAAATGCTCCCTGTGCACCCAAGAGGATCATGAAACAGTCAACTTTGATTTTCATATCAGTTTGGACATTTTCCAGGTGTTACATTCCCATTGGCCCTGTAAGCTTGAATTTGTGCTCTTAATTATAAATCAGATTTGCCTCAGAGTTTATGTTCTCTGTTCGCTTGATGACTGTATAATGCTCGCACATTCGATGTATATCTTTCTGGGTTTCTATATGGGAGAGATACTAGTTTAAAAGAAGTTGTAGCATTCATATTTAAGTGTTAAATGTTATGTCACTGCTTCTCTTGAATTTGGTTGTCCATACAAATATATATTTGTTGCTACCCTCGTTGGTTATGCGATAAAACTCGAGTGTCAAGACTCAAAAGTACACCTACAGCAGTTTATTTACAAACTATTTGACAAAATATCTCAATGGGAAACCTCATTTAACTTAGAGAAATTAGTGGTGTTTGAGGATATTTTCCAAAAGGGATATTACAAAATAGCATCATCAAGTCTGAGATTTGAAGACAAGTTAGAGGGGGCTACAAACTTCAATCCATGGAAGAAAAGGATCACTATTTTTCTGATGGCAAATAGCCTATGAGAACTTGCAGAAAAGAGATCCAAGTTTGCTTGGATCGTACACAAGCAGCCGAACACAATTTAAAGGATGTGAAGGCTAAAGGGATCATATTGAATGTTGTGCAGGATCACATTATCACTCATATCTAGGAAGCATACAACTCACCAAATGTGGCCAGCGTTGATAAACTTGTACCAAAATAACAACCAAAATAGGACGATGGTGTTGAGAAAGAAACTAAAAAACGTAAGAATGAACAGATCTGAAACTGTCGCCTCATACTTCACAAGAATATAACAGGTTCGTGATGAACAGTCAGTTGTTGGGGAAGCCATGGATGAGGGTGAACTTGTCAATATAGCCTTGCGTGGTTGTACCAAGCAACGAGCTACCTTAGTAATACGTATCCTTGCTAGAGAAAAGCTTCCAGATTGAACCAGGTAGTGGGATGACTCACCCAAAAGGAGATATGGGAGAGTTCAATATCTAGTTAGCAATGTAGAGGAGGAGGTGGAGATGAGGAACTTGCTCTTGTTGAGAAAGCAAATAAGGGCAAGTGTAAAGTGAAGCAAAACCAGAGTGGAGGAGGAACTTCATAGGGAGAGAAAAAGGACATAAGCAAAGTTGAGTGCTTTGTGTGTCACGAATATGGTCACTATGCTAAACAGTGCCCCAACAAGCAAAGGGAAGACATCAACAACTGCATCTGCAAAAATGGATGAGTTAACTAAGAAATTTGGGGTGGAGTTTACAACAGTATCATGTTTTTCAGGGACCATGACACCTGGTGCATGTTTTGTGCACAACGGAGCTTCTCATCATATCCCAAGATCCTGTAAGCTCTTCACCAATATGGTCAAGGAGCAAGATTATCTCCATGTGGAGCTTGGTGATAATGTCAAGTATGCATTGGAGGCTAATGGAAGTGTTACCCACCACTTGTGCGTAGTGTATATAGGAGAAAAAAATTCTCCTAAATGGTCCTCTGTCGACAACCAACAACCCCTTGCAGCCACCAGATAGCTCGATGTGTCATTATCTCCGCCACCTGAGCCAGCCATGTGGTCCCTCGCCCACTTCTTATGATTGTATGTTTGAAGGTGGGCCTTCCAACCCTAAAGGTATGGCTTTTCATTGGTATACTTGAGTAATTTTTCTTACTTGTCATGAGCACTTTTGGGCATAGATTGGTGGGGAGATTTGACGGAAAGAGTGGGCTAGGTCTGTAAACTTCTCTCCACTGTTTGCTTCCATGGTTAGCCTTGTATCCTAGTCTCGTGGGATCTCCTTTACAGGCAACTAGCTTTAGGGTTGGTACTACTTGGAAAACCCGACTTTGGTTGCATGGTCCCACTTCCTGACACCACATACATGATCCCCTTCCACTCATTTTAGACCTATTCATCTCTTTTCCCAATCGGGTCCACGTGTGTCTAGCAAGTCCACATAGGGTTTGCCTCCCCCTCCCCTTGTCCACACCTTGGGTCAGACCTGGAACGATGCCCCAGACGTTGATGCAGCTAAAAAGAAAATAAAAAACATAATTTGGCCACTCTCAACAAGAAATGTACCACAAAATGAAAAAGATAGCCGGGACATTCAAATTTAGCACGTGGGCAAAAGCCAAACATGAGCTCTACCCCTTATCCATGGCTATCACACTAGTTCCTATGGGCCCTAGATGAGCCCCCTCCATCACTAAAGGAACCCATGATTGTCCCAACCCCTGTTGGGCGATGAACTACCCCACCTTAAGGGGGTTTCCATTGCTATATATTACACAACATGCTCTCATTCCCTAGAGCCCTGAGCAGTTATGAAGAAAAATCAATCAAAGGAAAAAGGCATATGAAGAAGGGTGAAAAAACAAAGGTCGAGGTAACTCATGTACCACGATTTGCTCCCTCATACACTCATATACCCAAGTGTCGGCTACCCTTATTACAGTTACCCTTATACCATGACATGTGGTCTGGAATCTCTAGATGAATCCCCTAATCCCCCTTCCGTCCCATTATTATATCATTTGCCGCCTACCACTTGAGGGATGTACCATGGACATCTCCCCCGCCTTTAAAAGTTGAAACTGCCTAATAGGGTCCTTGGTTAGCCCATTATTGAGCTTGGAGACACTTGTACATGCCAAAGCCCACTATGGAGGGGCATGGCACCGTGAAGTGCCCTATTGATTCCATGACATGTAAGCTCTTTTACTTGATTATCCTAATGATTTGTTGTATTGGAGGGCAAGGGGACGCATTGTATTTTATGCAGGAATGCAAGTGGGACTCCATTTGGGGCTTGGTCTCCCTATACGAGGTCCTAGCTATCTAGAGGGCACATTGGCACTTGCAAGGTGAGTGTTGAGAGCCATGGGCCTCCACCATAGCAGAGAGTACTTCATGGATCCCAAGCACCACTTGTTGATTGCTTGTGTTCCACCTTTTGGATGAGGATGCTCCAGACATGCACCATACATTTGGCAGATGTTCCAGGGTCCAGAGGATGTTTCCCATTGTAGAGGGAGGGCTTATGTCATCATCCTAGCCCTTATAGATGGTCTACAGGCATTTTCGATCAACTTGGAGACCCATGAGGATGTCCTTGTGCCCCCGCACCCACTTGGGAGCACCAGAGGTTCTAGCTTGGAAAACAAGGGTGGAAAAACAAAGGTCGAGGTAACTCATGTACCACGATTTTTTCCCTCCTACACTCATATACCCAGGTGTCAACTTCCCTTATTATAGCTAACCTTGTACCATGACATGTGGTCTGGATGAATCCCTTGATCACCACTCTGTTCCATTACTATATCATTTGTCGCCTACTACTTGAGGGATGTACCATGGACATGTCCCCCCCCCCCTTTAAAAGTTGCAACTGCCTAGTAGGGTTCATGGTTAGCCCATTATTAAGCTTGGAGACACTTGTACATGCCAAAGCCCACTATGGAAGAGCATGCCACCGTGAAGTGCCCCATTGATTCCATGACTTGTAAGTTATTTTACTTGATTATCCTAATGATTTGTTGTATTGGAGGGCAAGGAGACGCATTGTATCTTATGCAGGAATGCAGGTGGATCTCCATTAGGGGCTTGGTCTCCCTATACGAGGTCCTAGCCCTCTAGAAGGCCACATTGGCACTTGCAAGGTGAGTGTTGAGAGCCATGGGCCTCCACCATAGCAAAGAGTACTTCATGGATCCCCAGCACAACTCGTTGATTGCTCGTGTTCCACCTTTTGGATGAAGATGATGCATCCGGTCCACCATGCCCAACTAGCTCCACACATGCACCATACACTTGGCAGATATTCCAACGTCCAAAGGATGTCTCCCGTTGCAGAGGGAGGGCTTATGTCATCATCCTAGCCCTTACAGATGGTCTACCAGCATTTTCAACCCACTTGGAGACCCATGAGGATGTTCTTGTGCCCCTGCACCCACTTGGGAACACCATAGGTTCTTGCTTGGAAAACAAGGTGCCAACCCCTTGTCCACTATGTTTGGAGTCCAGTTTTACACCATGGCACCCCTTGGACTTCAATAGGCCTCCTCAAAGGCCCAATGTCTCACTATATTTATCGTTATGCATCATTGGTTATTTAAGTGAGAAAATGAGCCTCTCATTGATGGTCATTGAAAGCAAAATTGTTTGTATATGGTTCACAAACTGTAGACAAAATAATTGAATATGAGAGGCATCTCTAAGTCTAACTGCCATGTCGTCCAAAGTCTTACCTCAAGGATGTGTTGTCGCTAAAATTGTACACATGAATGCGACAACGCTCAAGGCAGGGGTTGTCACTCTGATCTATGTCGTCTTCGTTCTAGTTGTTTCCCTAAGGCAGGCTATGGGGGGTAGTCCATATGAAATGTGAGGATGAAAGACTTGTCAAGAACCAACAAGTTCGGGAGACACAACTGAATAGCCTAGCAACTTGGTTAATGATGATTGGCAAGTTTAATTATTAGCACGATTTAATTATATTATTGAGAGACCAGTGCCTTATGGAGCCAATTCACTGGTACAATATAGATTAATTTCCAAGTTATAGGATGAATAGTTGTTGCTAGAATGAAAACCATCATAAATGAGATGTGACACCTAGATCTATGTGATATGCAAGATCTTGGTAATTTTTAGATTAAATGTCTATCTAGGTGATTCCTCTCTCAATTGTTTTGAAGTTAGTCTCAAATGTAGGTTGTGGAGAGAAACCCATGGAAAGACAGTTGTTATGAATATAATTCATATAAAAATAATAATAAATATAAATATAAATGTAATAATAAATAATAAGTACTTAACTAATGGTTATTTAGTAAGTAATGAAGAGGCATGTCTTAGAGACATGACAACTCATGAAAGGGCACCTGCCTAGGGTATAAAAGCAGGCCCTCATTCTCATTTGTAATCATCCTACATCAATTATTTATACAATATATAACTTACAATTACTATCCTACACTGGATGTCTTTGTCTAATAAGTATTTTAAATATTTCCGCTGCATATACGACTGTTGGTCTTTACATTGGTATCAGAGCTACGTTCTACGATCACTGGCCTTTGGTCTTCAACTCGTCGTCAACCTTGTTTCTATCAAATCAAGCATTCGCTACAAAGGAGGTTCTCCATTCTACCAGCTTCACTACTAAGCGTGTCGCCATTAAAAAAAAAAAAAATATATATATATATATATATATATATATTAAAGTTAAAAAACAAAAAATGAGTGAAAAAACAATTATATAAAAAAATATACAAAAAACGGGTTATGTATAAAAGAAGAATACATATCATATTAAAAAAAGTGTTTAAAAAAATAAAAATAAAAATAAAAAAATAATAATACTAATAATTTCAAAACGAAATTACAAAAAAAAATAATAAAATAAATAAAAAGAAAAAAATTAGAATAATAAAAAAATATAAAAATAAAATAAAATAAAATAAAAAATTATTAAAAACTATATTGAAAAAAAATATATAAAAAATTAAGATATATATATTAAAAAATAAAACAAAAACAAAATATATATATATATAAACAAAAACAACATACCTAGTTGGCCCCTCGTCACCCCAAAACGGCAGAGTTCAACCGCCGCTAGCAATAGTTCATTGTTCGCCCACCAACATCCTCGGTGACCGTTGCATAAACCCAATCCTTTGTCGCCTTCTGACAACAGCTTCTTGCTCGACTTCCATAACCTGCCTCTGCATTCTGCAATCCCGATCGTCGCTACTCGATCTGTACCCCTACTCTAACCACAGTACAAAAACATAATCGCTCATCGTTCCTAGTTCGTGCCATATAAATTGATGTCCAATTTGTCGCTGCCATTATCTGTTTCAAAGAACCCACTGACCGCTCCTTTGTCTGCAACCACCTCCAGATTACCCATGTTGTCTCTCCACTGTCAGTACCGTGACCTCTCAACGACTACTACACAACCATTCACGCCACTACAACGAATGTCTCCACCATCGTATCGCTCACTCCTGCAGCCCGCTGCCAACCTTGAGTCACCCTTTTTGGTTGCACACAACCCTCATACAATCACCCTTAGCCTCCCATCACCACAACCATTCGTTGTTGCTCCCGCACAACCACTGTCAGCCGAACACTCCAAGCCACCACCATTTCATCCATCAGCCGCATGGTTGCATCAACGTCTCAAGAGAACCGGATTCCACGACCACGCTATTCATTGACCGTCAACTCCTGCCACGTAAAACCCCTAGCGATCGGTGTATCGACCCATCTACAACTTGCATCTGCCATGGCTCTTGTACGCTGGGCCACCCTCCACATTTAATTGACGAATTGGTCAAACAAGCGTGACCACCAATCCCTCGATACGTTGTAAAGTTTGAGGCACGTCGATTGAATATTCCGAGCAACATCACGTTTTTAAAACCATGTTTTATATAAGGTTTGACATATTTACATATTCATTAAATATAAACTATATTATATAATTCTAACATAGTTATATATTAATTAATTTAATTAATTAAAATTAATTAATTAATTAAATTATTAAAAAAAAAGGACTAGTAATACTTTACTATAAAGATTAGAAAGTGTTACTTTTAAAAACCTCAAGTCATCTCGACAAAACAAAATGGAATCAATCATTGAAAAAAAATGATGGAGCTCAATTCTAAAATAATGAAAAAAAATTCCTATAAAGTTATTTCAGTTACGAATCACAAACTAATTACATTAGAAAGAAGTATCCAAGGAAGAGAAGTTAATGTCACTATCAGCACAAGCAACAATAAAAATTATATCAACATGGATTTGGCAAATCAGCTATAAATTCAAGAGCCAAGCATTGGTATAAGGAAAAATAATTTTAACCAAAAAGAGTATAAAATTTGTGATTTACAAATGACAGTGGGTCATCATGAGTACATATCTCAATTTCATGTGGTAAGGATGGATAATAGAGAGATTGACATCATACTCAGTCAACCTTTGTTTAAGGATTTGTATACATTCACGTTAAACATAGAGAAACAAGTTTTGATGTTTCCTTATAGGGGAAGATGGACACATTTCGAGACATAACAAGCAAATCAAAATCAATAACATCTTCACTAGAAGACTTTAAGGATATCTCATACTTGACGTTTCAAGATAACAAAAAATCTATATCAAAGAGGCAAAAAGAGCTTGAAGAAGCCATCTGCAATAAAGGCAAAGAAATTTCGTGCCTCAGAGATCACAATGAAAAACTACTCGAACAAGTCAAGAAAGCTAAAGCCACAAAGAAGGAACTCAAGAAGCGTTTAATAGAACAAGAAGAAGAAAATTTACGCTTAAAGAGCCTTAACCAAACATTATTAGAACAAATCAAAAGTTTAAAAGATGATAAAGCTACTAAGAATAAAGTCAACAGTTCAAAAAAGGATGAACTTCTACGTTTAAGGAATCATAACCAAACCCTACTTACGCAAATAAAAAAACTTAAAAATGACAAGAAATCATTGAATGACAAGTTAGAGCAACTTCAAAATGAAGTATTGAAGTCGTTAGTCATTTCAGTCCAAGTTGAAGAGAAGGGGATAAATCTTGATCCAGTCAATATCACAAGTAAGGAAGAAGAGGAATCTAGAGAAGTTAAAACATATGCAGAAGTTGCAATTCAAACGATGGTCATTCCAAATGATGATTCAGTCCCCAACTCAACAACAATAGTGCCTGAAGAAAATCAGGAATCAACCAATAATATGATAAAGGACAGCCAAACCAAAGGAGCTATGTATCGACATCCAAATCACAAAAGAAAACTTTCCAGTCAAGCTACACACCAGTATTGCTCAGAAAATAAACGACAAAATTATGTCCCCGAGGATACTAAAGTTTGCAGAAACCAGTCCTATGATAACTATTCATCACAAAGTTTGATTCCACAGCAGATCAATCTAGGATGCTTTGCTCATTTCTCAGTGCGACAGTTTTGTTTGTCACTTAGAGGATCATATCAACTTGTATCAACAAAGATGACAACACCAAGACGAGAAGACATTCGAAACAAAAAAGAAGATCAAGTCTTTCATCAGTAAGCTTTGAGAACAAAGCTTTTTGAAGGGGAAGGCTATGTTATGAATACAATTCATATAAAAATAATAATAAATATAAATATAAATGTAATAATAAATAATAAGTACTTAACTAATGGTTAGTTAGTTGGTAATGAAGAGGCATGTCTTATAGACATGACCGCTCATGAAAGGGCACTTGCCTAAGGTATGAAAGCAGGCCCTCATTCTCATTTGTAATCATCCTACATCAATTATTGTACAATTACTATCCTACAATGGATGTCCTTGTCTACGAAGTATTTTAAATATTTTCATTGTGTATTCGACTGTTAGTCGTTACAATAGCAATGGCTATATTAACGATACCTCCCATGGAGTTCTAACCACTCGAATGGCTCTAGCATTGCAGGGACGATGGACCTGAGAACTACAAGGTCACCGTGTCAACCAGAAGTGAGGGTCTAAAGTTTAAACATCGCAAGCTGGGTGAGAAAAGTGGTCCTATCCTCTTTCAACCATGCTTATGCTTGGAGGTAAATTAATCAATGCACCACTAATCCTAGAATGAAGTGCACGATATGAGTGAATGTCCTAAATGAGATTATTAGATGATCCTCTTAAGTACTTTCAAGTTAAATTAGATGTTCAATTCAAGAGCAAAAATAAGTTCTTAAAGAGAGTAATTATAAAGACAATCTCAACCAAGACAATGTGCTAATGAAACAAGATCACAAAATGACAAAATGCAAATCACTTCAAGATTTATCCAATGATTAGCAATCTCAAAACGACAAATGCTCTAAATAGATAACCAATGAGAAGCAAGAAGCACTAGATTTATGAATCCTTCAACACAATGAGCAATAGGATTATCCAATTGAGATCACAATATTACTTAAAAAAGATGATATCACAAGATTAACCTTGACAATTAGCAACCTTTGAATATTAGCAACTTCACCACAAGCCAAATGTCAATGTTTAAGTTAATTAGAGCACAATCTTATTTGAGATGAGATTACTAATAGTGCTCTTTGAGATTATTAACAACCAATGATGCAAGAATGTAAAGAGAGACTAGCAAGACAGCACTGATTATTTTAAACACTTAAGTTACTTAGCCAAACCAAGCTTATTATGATTTTTTAAATGTATTAGGACTACTTGAATCAAGACTTTAAAATTCACAAAGTTCACTACTGCAACATTTATATCAGATTCAGAAATATTTAGATTAGACTTAGAAATACTTATATCAGCTACCCAATTTTAGCTAGAAAACCATAGAAATCGTGAAATAAGTCTTTCTTATTAATTGAGATTAATTGTGAAGTGAATGTAGACTTATGCCAATGATTTTTAGGGCTTATTTAGGATCTGTATTCAGAGCTTTTTACTGTTGTTATTACGAAATATCAGATCTGATCATTAAATTGAAATGAGAAAATTGGGAATACTGGGCAAACCCTTGGCCCTAAGACCTTGCTAGTTGGCTAGTTGACCTTCCAAGAGCACTAGAGCTCTTCTAAACACCTGCAACACAAGTATTAGCCTTGGATCAAATGGATCATCCCTCTTGTGACTGAACCTAGGGTAGGTTGATGGCTTGTTTAGCAACTTTGGCCCTTGAAACCCTTGCCCAAGAGACTAGATAATCTGCAAAACCAATTGCTAGCCCAACAAACTCAAAATTTATGATCCAAATCAATAGAAATCAGTCCAAAATAATTTCCAATGATGCCCTAGGTCTACAACCACAGAAATTAGTCCAAAATATGATGCCAAATCCCACAACTTACCCAAAAATGTTGAACGATGAGGAAACAAGGCCCAATAGGGCTAGCGGCTTAGGATAAGAAGGTCCCTTAGGCCTGCAGCCTAGGGCTACAAACCCACAAGGGCCTGCGGCCAAGAGGGAAATTCCCTCTAAGGGTTGTGGCCAGCACAAATAGGCCTTTACGGCCTGCAGCTGAGCCTCCAAAGGTTGTCGCTTGTGTAGAAACAAAAGGAGCCCTTCTAGGGCTTCAGCAAAGAACAAAAGAGCTCCTAGAGCCCGCGGCCCAGTTATAAAAGCCCTAAAAGGGCTAGCGGCTAACCCAAAAAGAAATTGGACCCCAAAAGGCCTCCAAAAAGCCTAAAAGTCTAGCGGATTCCTTCTCTAGTCAAGTGTTGGGTTTCTCGAAGCTAGAGAGGCTAGATCTTACCCTCAAGGGCCTAGATCAACCTTCCTCTCTTGAATGAATAGCCCAGAAAATAATTGTTGCTTCAAACCCTTGAGCTATTACCTGCACAAATGAAAAGAACAAGACCCAAGAACCCAATATATACAAAAATTGAAATAAAACCCCAAAAACCCAATAATTATTTACAAAGTTTCAAAAATAAACAAGGGTTAGATTTATTTACAAATATTCACAATATTTACAAAATTTAAATATTTGCTCTTGTTAGTAGATTAAATCTTTAAAACCACAGCAATAAACTTGAAATAATTTTGAGAAAAATAGAATTTTAAAAGGTTTTTTGAGATGGAAAAACCATCGTGCAAAGAAAATTCGTTAGATTAAGACCTGGAACCAAACAAGGGTGTGATCCCCTCACAGGCTATCAACTTGGAGGTCAAGAGTTGGAGCAACCTGTAACAATGCACTTCCAATAATAGATTATTAAACAAGAGGGGTTTGATTTATACAATAGATCTATAAGCTTGGAGAAACCTGCCAGACTTCGCTAGATCTAGAGTATTTACTCTCACCCAACGCCTAAGGCATGATACTTGTACCAATAGACATTCCGTCATGCAAAAATCGAAAAATAACCAACGATATTATAGCTCAAAGCATATAAAATAAACCTCCAACACATAACGTAGATCAACAAATGAGCTACACCTTGAATTGAACCCCAAAGACTTTATTAAGCGCAAAAAATATCCAGCAGAGCTTCGATCAATTACAAATGATTTTCAAGACTATCCAGACTCACAGATGACAGGAAGAGCTTAGTAGCTTCCTTATATAGAAGATGAGAGAGAAATAAACCCATCCAACTGGAATAACGGCTAGTTGGCTTGATCCCTAACAAAATAATCTCATCTGTTGAAAATAACTTGATCTTCTTCTAATCTCCACCATCGATTTTTTATTTTTGAGGGAAAATTCGAATTTCTCTTAAAACCCATTTTTTATTAATCCAAAAATTAATATTTTGGACTAATATCCTCAAAAAGTTGACTTTGACTTTTAGCCACCAAGGTCCAAGGAGTCAAATTTTCTTAAAAAATCCATTTTTCCCTAGGTGGAAGACTTCCAAAAATTAATTCTTTTTTTACCGACGAATTTTTTATTATTTTCCTCTTGGAGAGAATTTAATTACTTTCAAATTATTTTTTGACTCAAAAGTAATTAACTTTATGGCTTAAGAGTTTCATTTAAATTTGCCAGAAAAAATATTTAAATGACTAGAGGGGATCAATTATTTTTTCCACCCTCAAATATTTTAGCCATGGTGTCTAACTATGAGAAACCATGCCCTAAAATATTTTTACATCAAGATATTACAAATTAATTCAACCCTTAGAAGGGGAAATACACTGTTGAACACCTAATCCTCTATGGGTAGGTGTGGAAGGCGAAGAGTCACAAAGGATTCCAAGTGACCTTGGAAGATAAATCCAAGAGTCACATTATTGTATTTCCTCTTTCTGAGAGATGTAAAATCCATATAAAATATGTCTTAATCCGATGAGCAGAACTTATATTTTGAATTTATTATTTTTAATAAATTATATGTGCAAGGTCGGCCAGTTTTGTAATGTAGGCTCGCATGCCCAACAGATGTGTCGCACACCCTCATGATTGATATAAATACAGGAAAAGTTGAAGAGCATTTCATCATCAACACAACTCATCATCTTCTCTTCTCATCAAATAGTACGAGCTACCTAAAGACAAGTTTCAGTCACACGTGTGAAGGACGAAGAGGACAAATTGTACGGCTGAGCTGAAGTACAGTTTTTCTGCTGCTAGGGTTTCGCAGAAACTTTGACCAGCGTTGACTTTGGTCAACGCTTGGTCCAAACAAGCTGAAATTTGGTGGAAGGTTCGATTTATGAAGGCCGTGCTACCTGGCACAAAAATCGAGGTCAAAGGGTTGACCGTTTTGCTGCTGCGTTGACTTTTAGCTTGCTGCCCCTGCGTTGACTTTTCAGGACAGCGTTGACTTTTGCAGAGTTGACTTAGGTTGACTCATCTACAGATTGAAGGGTTGTTGTGACACATGCTGGGCTGGCTGACCAAAGGAGACTTTGCTGGTTGAAGCATCCTGTTGACCGCCGAAACGAATACACACATTTTTTCTGTTTCTGATTTGTCTTCTGTAAGATCTACTTATATGTTCTATCTGCATTTTGCTTAACTACTTGTATGATTGCTGAAAGAAAAGTGAAATTGCTACTAGCATAGAACATCTACAAAACTTTACATGGTATCAGAGCTGAGGTGAAGACAAACTCAATCTATAGCAATCATCATCGGAGGAAATGGGTTCCACTAGTATTGAATTCAAGGAGAATGACAAGCTGACTGGAAGTGATGACTTCCATCCCTGGAAGATGATATTAGATCTCAAATTAGAAGATCATGATCTCCTGGATCATGTGACAGGAAGGATTCAAGAACCTCCATCCAATGCCTCTGCTGCTGTTAAAAACAAGTATAAGAAGGGAGAAATCAAAGCAAAGCTGCTGATCAGGGAATCCATAAATAAGAGTCTGGTTGCCTACATATCTGAACTAGGCACATCCAAGGAGATGTATGACAAATTGATACTTATGTTTCAAGTAAACAATGTGAAACAAGTGCTATTCCTCAAGAACAAGTTGAAGAATATGAAGAAGGGCCGAGATGAGTCTGTTCAAACTTTCTTTCTGAAGTTGACCGAAACCAGGAACAATCTGCTAGCTGTTGGGGAGATAATAGCTGATCGTGAGATGGTTCTCACCGCACTTGGAGGACTTCCATATGAATGGCAAGTATTCACAACTACTATTCTCAACAATAATACCATTCCTAACTTTGATGAGCTTCTGTCAAGATGTATGCAAGAAGAAACAAGAATGAAGGAATTTGATAATGAAAGAAATGCTGCCTATGGTGCTCATTCCCGAAAGAAGAACTCTGGTGGTTCTAAGGACAAAAGAAGGACAAAGACTCAAGAGAAGAAGGGTAAATGTTTCACCAGCCATAGGCCTGGACACTATGCTAGAGAATGCCCCTTCAAGAAGGATTCTCCCGATAGTGACGATAACAACAACAACCGAAGAAATGGGAATCGAAGAAATGACAAATCCAAAGGAAAGAGGAAGGCACACTTTGGAGGAAACAATCAACCTTCTAAGAGGTCCAGAAATACCAGGTATGAGGAGTCTAATGTTGTTGATAAAAGAAATGAGTATATTCTGGTATCTGCTCTCTCAGTTGCATCTCCGCCCGACACTATGGATGTCTGGCTAATTGATAGTGGTGCCTCAAGACACATCACCGGATTCAAGGAAGCACTTTCTGACATGGTTGAAAGGGATACTAATCTAGAAATCATCCTTGGGGATAATGCCACATATCCCGTAAAAGGGACCGAGACTGTGACCCTCCACTTGTCCCAAGGACAAGTCCTCCGTTTGCAAGATGTACTCTATGTACCCAAATTGAAGAAGAACCTTGTGTCTGTATCTGCCATGGAAGACAAAGGATTCAATGTTACTTTCTCTGATGGAAAGGTGCTCATGTGGAAGAAGAGCTTCAAGGAAGCTATCTCTATTGGTTTTAGAGTTGGTACACTCTACCAGGTTGGAGGGAGTCCGTTGGGAGCTATGACTTGTGATACTATCCGACAAACCGAACTATGGCACCGAAGATTTGGACACCTTCATTACAAGGCCCTTCCCGAAGCAAGGAAGGTGGTGGCAGGGATGCGATTTTGGAAATAATCATGAAGGTGTATGTAAGAAATTTGTCTTGGAAGGAAGCTTATCTGAGGACCTTTCCCCTCAAGTGTCACAAAGACATCGAGATATTGCAAGCTTGGTTCATTCGATCTTTACGGTATGTTGCACAGCAACATCCTGAGGATGTTCTTACTATATGACATTTACTGATGACTTCTCTCGCAAAACCTGGATATACTTCTTGAAGAAGAAGGATGAGGCTTTCATGTGGTTACGTACATTCAAAGCCTTGGTGGAAAATATGACCGGAAAGAAGATCAAGATTTTGAGGACTGACAATGGCACTGAATATGAGTCAAATGAGTTCAAAGACTTTTGCAGAGAAGCTGGCATTAAGAGGGAGACTACCACTGCATATACTCCTGAGCAGAATGGTGTTGCTGAACGCAAGAATAGAACTATTGTGGAAGCTGCCCGTGCCATGCTATGTGACCTGGGTCTACCAAAGTTTCTGTGGGGAGAAGCTGCAAATACTGCTGTGTACATTCAAAACCGATGCCCTCATTCCGCTTTGGACTCCAAAACTCCCGAAGAGGTTTTCTTTGGTAAGAAACCTGATGTCTCACATTTTAGAATTTTTGGATGTCCTGTCTATTTTCATGTGCCGAAAGAAAAGAGAAGTAAGCTGGATGCTACTGGGAAGAAAGGAATGTTTGTGGGCTATAGTGAGACTTCTAAGGCCTATAGAGTCTATGTACCTGGTCAAAGGGAAGTAGAGATAAGCCATGATGTCACTTTTGATGAAGATGCTTCCCTGAAGAAAGTAGTAGATCTTCCAAGATCTGGAGAAAATCATGAAGAAAGGCCTGGAAATCAAGAAGAACCGCAGGATGAGACAATGCCTGATATTGAAGGACCAATGGACCCTATTGATCCATCTCCTTCACTGGGAAAGAGACCATCATGGCTCAGGGACACCCTCGAAGATGCTGAGGGTCATGCTGCCCCAAGGGGGACATTCCGAGAAAGCAAGAAGCCGTGTAGATACCAAGGGTATCTAGCTGCCATGAGTACTATTGTACAATCTGAACCTGGATCTTCTGAGGAAGCCATCAAGCATCAAGTCTGGAAGGATGCTATGCATGAAGAATATGAGTCTATTATGAAGAATGATGTCTGGGATGTGGTCCCGAGACCGAAGGACAAATCTGTTGTCACTGCGAAATGGCTCTACAAAATCAAACATGGATCTGATGGGAGTGCTGAAAAGTTTAAGGCAAGGTTTGTTGCCCGTGGCTTCTCTCAAAAGGAAGGAATTGACTATGATGACATATTTGCACCTGTGGCACGATATACCACCATTCGATCAATCATAGCCCTTGCTGCTACGCAAGGATGGATTCTTCATCAGATGGATGTCAAGACCGCTTTTCTGCATGGTGCAATAAAGGAAGAGGTGTATGTGGAACAACCTCTGGGATTTGAAGTTCAAGATCGAGACACTTAGGTCTGCAGGTTGAAGAAAGCCCTCTATGGGTTAAAGCAAGCACCCAGAGCTTGGTACGAAAGGATGGATAGTTACTTGATGAAGCTGGGCTTCACTCGAAGTAATGTTGATCCGAACCTATACTTCAAGGTTGTGAAAGAGAAGCCTCTCATTCTAGTACTATATGTGGATGACCTCTTCCTGACTGGTGATGACCCTCTCATTCATCAATGTAAGAGGGAGCTTGCTGCTGAAGTCGAGATGAAGGACCTAGGACTGATGCACTATTTCCTAGGCCTGGAGGTCTGGCAGAGACCTGGAGAGATTTTCCTTTCTCAAGGAAAATATATTGTGAAGCTTCTGGAAAGATTTGGAATGGTGGACTGTAAGTCCGTGTCGACACCGATGGAACTCAACTTTAAAAGGTTGAGTGGCAGCGCTGCTGGGCATATCTTGGCCAATCCTACTGAGTATCGTCAACTCATAGGAGCTTTGATGTTCTTAGTGAACACCCGTCCGGACATATGTTTTGCAGTGAACACTTTGAGTCAACAGATGGTTGAGCCTCATCATTTTCACTGGGTTGGTGCCAAGAATCTTTTGAGATATCTTCGAGGCACGATAAACCATGGGCTGAGATACACTGCCGGGAGTGTGATACTCCGTGGATATACTGATGCCGATTGGGCTGGCAGTGTGGTGGATCGTAAGAGCACATCGGGATGCTGCTTCAATCTTGGTTCTGCTTCGATCTCATGGATGAGCGGGAAGCAGAAGTCGGTGGCTTTGAGCACCGCGGAGGCCGAATACATTGCTGCTAGTATGGCCTGTTGTGAAGCAGTTTGGTTGCGGAAGCTCTTTAGTGAGCTGTTTGGACATGTGCTAGATACCACTGTGATACTCTGTGATAATCAGAGTGGGATTCGTATGACTGAGAATCCTGTGTTCCACGACCGATCCAAACATATTGATATCAGGTACCACTTTATCCGGGATATGGTACAGCGAGGCGCCGTAAGGCTCGATCATATAGGAACTGATGAGCAGGTCGCGGATATTCTCACTAAGCCCCTGGGGAAGGTCAAGTTCCTAACCTTTCGTGAGAGTCTTGGTGTCGTGGAAAGACCCTATGATGTGGGTCCTGTTGGACGATGAGCTCTGGGAGCTCTGGGGGGCTTTGGGGAGAGCTTCTTGGAGCTCTGGGCAACCACAAGGCTAGGCTTGCCAACCTTGGTGGTGTGCTTGGACCCCACCGTTGTGATTTTGAGTTGGTTCACCTCTCATTTTCTGTGCCCCGTATGCATCCTACCCATTGAGTTCAGGGCTCATGGGAAGTACCTCTCATTTGTCCAATGAGGTGTGGAAAAGTTAGAGACTATTAGCAAAGACTGATGGACGCATCAGAGATTGCCGTACTCTCTATCTAGGATGGCACGGTCCAACCACTTGATCTGGGATCAAGATTTGTGAGGTCTGGGACCTCTGGACTGACTATGTCGGTCGGGGGATGATGTCTTTGTGACTGACCCACTTCTGTTCTGAAATAAAGAAGCCAGCAAAGCAAGTTTCGGCGGGATGACGCACGATGTTGATTGCACTAATAGATGGAGTTCTCCCTAGTTGAGAGGGAGTGTTAAATTTGGACAACTAGGTCCAAACTCCAAGTTAAGATGCTCAGATTAAGAAGCTAATATTTTTGTTGGATTCCTCTTTCTGAGAGATGTAAAATCCATATAAAATATGTCTTAATCCGATGAGCAGAACTTATATTTTGAATTTATTATTTTTAATAAATTATATGTGCAAGGTCGACCAGTTTTGTAATGTAGGCTCGCATGCCCAACAGATGTGTCACACACCCTCATGATTGATATAAATACAGGAAAAGTTGAAGAGCATTTCATCATCAACACAACTCATCATCTTCTCTTCTCATCAAATAGTACGAGCTACCTAAAGACAAGTTTCAGCCACACGTGTGAAGGACGAAGAAGACAAATTGTACGGCTGAGCTGAAGTACGGATTTTCTGCTGCTAGGGTTTCGCAGAAACTTTGACCAGCGTTGACTTTGGTCAATGCTTGGTCCAAACAAGCTGAAAACTTGTGGAAGGTTCGATTTATGAAGGCCGTACTACCTGGCACAAAAATCGAGGTCAAAGGGTTAACCGTTTTGCTGCTGCGTTGACTTTTAGCTTGCTGCCCCTGCGTTGACTTTTCAGGACAGCGTTGACTTTTGCAGAGTTGACTTGGGTTGACTCATCTACAGATTGAAGGGTTGTTGTGACACATGCTGGGCTGGCTGACCAAAGGAGACTTTTCTGGTTGAAGCATCACATTGACACTTGAATCAGATACACACATTTAAAATGTTTCTGGTTGTCATACCTTAAGATCTACTTATATGTTCTCGCATTTTGCTTAACTACTTGTATGATTCTTTGAAAGAAGAAGTAAATTGCTACTAGCATAGAACATCTACAAAAAAACTTACAATTATAAATGTACATCTATGTGTAATAAAGAAGTAACGAATGTCTATCTTTCTATGTGTGTGTTTATCTTTTTCCTTACACCATGTGTGTGTTTAACATGGTATCGGAGCTGATACATTCATAACCAGCTCAACCTTGTGTGAGCCATTTGTTTTTGTGGCATGTGTAAATCAGCGAAAATCCTATGCATTTTTGCAACATTTAGAAATCAATTGTTGCAGCATTCAGAAATTTTCTGCAGCATTCAGAAATCAATTTTTGCAGCATTCTGTTGGGTTCATTCAGAAGTGTGCAGGTTTTCTCACTGCTCCCTGCTGCAGTCAGTTTTTACTACAAATTCTGCAATTTTTCTGCACTTTCTGCCTACTTTTTACTGTGCAATCTCTGAATTTTGGAAAAGGATTGAGTTGGAGAGCTGCTGAAAAAATATTGTCTGCTACTGTCTAAAGTGGGTCTTTGAAAAAAAAATTTTGAGTTTTAATGACAATTCTACAAATTTCTACAAATTTCTGTTAATGTGAAATTTTTGCAATTTCTGCAAATTTCTGCAATTTCTCCAGTTCTCTGTTGTGGAAAATATTCTACTGTTTATACACCTACTCCTTCCTTCCATTAAAAAAAAAAGAATAAAAATAAATAAAAATAAAAATAATTTCTGAGCAGCCTCACATCTCCTCCCTCGGCCTTCCTCACGGCCTTCCTATCAACCACTCCCCACTCCCCTCTTCCCTTACCCTTACAAACACAGCCCACACTCTACCATAGAACTCTCACCCGTCACCCACTTGGCGCCCCCCCGCCCTGCACTCACCCCTACCCATGCCACCCAGCTCTCGGCCTCTCCCCGCCCCCTCACGCAGACCCAACTGCTCACCCCAGCCCCCTTGTCCGGTGGCCCATGGGGTCTTGCCCCCTCACGCAGGGCCCAGCTGCTCACCCCAACCCCTTACCTCCCGATGTCTGGGGTCCCCCACCTAGGGGTCTAGATTCCTCGCTCCCTCGCGCTCCGGGGTCTTGGGGACTTCTAGGGGACGTTTCCCTCACGCCCCCTCACGCCCCCGGACACCCCCCTTCACGCCCCCGCACACCCCCCTTCACGCCCCCTCACGCTCCCCTCTCGCCCCTTTTAGTTTATGGTTTCGTGTTAAAAGTTGGTGTGCCACTTAGCATGTTTGAGAATCCAAGTGATTCTGATTCAGATGGTGACATGGTTGATCCTGATAAATTCGTGCAGAAGCTGGATGCAGAGACTAGTGGGGCATTACCATGAGCATTTATGCTCATTCATGATTATGATGATATCATTTGATATTCATATGTTATGTTTTATGTTTTATGTTTCAGAGATGACTTATTTGCTTTTAAGTTTTATGTTTCAGACTTGAGTTGTAAACTTCAGTTTAAACTTTATTTTGAATCTTGATATAATATGTCATATGATATCTTAAACTTTATTTTCATAGTACATTGTTAGTAGTTACATTAATGATTATATACTTACAAACTTACAAACTTACATGTATGAGTGTATGATGTATGTTTTAACTTTTAACTTTTAAATTTGTTTCACTTATATGATTCATCATTCATCGATATAATTTTATCATTTATGATTTATCTTTCATGATGTAAGTGTATGATGATTGTATATACATTCCTTGCAAAAATACAGTTACATTATAAATATTAAATTTTACAATTTTTATGACCCCGACGTCCCCCCACGTTTCCTGAAAATTGGTAGGGAGCTTTTGCATAGGCCGCCCCCGCGCTCCCTCGCCC